>CM056382.1:59803899-60386399 GCA_029718625.1 Synaphobranchus kaupii
TTAAACATTTTATTTTCTATGTATTCCATGCTGAGATATAGACCTACACTGAATTTAACGAGAAATATTAATTATTATCATAAATTTATAGATAGGCCCCTATGGCCCATCTAATTGGCGGGCCCGCTTTTTCTCGTTGATCAAGTCAGGGCACTCCATCATTGCACTATTGTAATTAACACCAATATTCGCCTTTGCCGTTGCCGTTGTATATCGGTTAATTCTGTGAATAGCCCATTTCTGTCAGATGCTCTTCATATAAATATGTATTTTATTACGAATACAGACATGAATCACACGTTATGAATTCAAAATTGTTTCAGAAAATGTACATTTTGTTCAGGGTTGTAAAAAATACATCCCAAAGATCTTTGACAAATGGCTACACATAGTATACAACGCGTCTTGCCTTCATTCGCTATGTGCGCAACGCTTTTGATACAAATGTAGGCTAAAAACGATACCGGAGACAATCATTAGTAGCCCACAGCCACCACGAACCTTTTTTAAAAGATATAGGCCTACGTTGACTTGGAAAAAGAGATAAATACCCGTACCTGGTGTTAAAAATAATCCTCCCACAAACTTTCAAAATGTTAAAATGCCTTATTTCGGAACATCGATACGGAATCGCTTTATTTCGGAATATCGAGCGGCACGCACGATTCACAGGCGAATGGCACCTGTTGGTCAGAGTAGGCTAGCTAACGCTTGTATGAAAAAGGTACGTCGTGGCACCTGGACAGCTCCTGTGCTCACAACGGAGAACCCCAATGTGCCAAATCTTAGCGCGAACCCAAAAAGGTCTAAAGAGGGAAAAAAGTAAGTTTCTCCTTTTTTAAGCTCCACGTTGTCCACGTCCTCACAAGAATGGATCCAATTAGACGGCTGCACTCGTCATCACCCAGTTAGCAGTGCCAATATTTCTGGAGAAGGCTGGAGGTACAGCAGGGACCACATTATAAGAGCGGAGTGGGTTAGGATCCACTCCCATTGGTCGAAGATCAATTTTTTTGATACTCAGTCAAAGGAACCTCCTGTCGTATAAATACAACGGATGATTTTAGCATTCCGGCAGCCGGTTTCTGTTAAGTTTGGAGTTACTCTGCTCACCAAGACTGCATGCGTACTTTTAGTAACTAAATCAAGGCACCGCATCACAAGGAGTCTGCATGTCTGACCTGTAGACATGCTCAGCTTTGTGGATAATCGGATTGTGTTGCTGCTCGCAGTAACTTCATACCTTGCATCATGTCAATGTAAGTTTGAATCATATATGTATTTTTAAAACGAAGGATTTAACATTTTTTCTTGTTCTAAACGAGAATTCGTTAGAAGTTGAATTTTGGGATGCACTTGAAAAATCTCATGGACGGCGTCACCTGCTTCAGAGTGATTTCCCTCTGGCCGTGTAAACCAAACGGATTAACCTCATCCGATGGAATCTTCAAATTGATCTAAGGATACAAATTACGCCCTGACGAATTGATTTCTGTATAGTGAGAATTGAAGGTAGAAGGCATAGACATTTTTTAAACTGTTTCCGTATGGCTGAATGCACAGGTGTTAGTTGATGGTCAAGATTGTTTCAGATAGTATGATGGAAAGTTTAATGAGTTCAGTAAATGGTCTGAGTGCCCTAGGTCCTAGGTGGGTCTATATTTTAGGGAGGTGGAAGACTACCATCTACAGGTAATTTTCGCAGATGCATTTAGGCAGAGGCCATGCCTGTTTTTCATGATTTCACCATATTTGGCATTTAGACAGTGTGGTAGCCCAATTTATAACTACTTAAAATGTAGCCTATTCTCTCGTTTTAATAGCCACAGTTACCATGTAGGCTACCTACATCAGCTTTACAAGTATAAGAACGATAAACTACAGTATCGGTAGGCATTGCTTGCTATTTCTAATTGACTGTTTATTTGATAAGTTGTATTTTAGCAGGTGGGCTGCTTAGAGTGTGCGGGCGCCACCTAGTGGGTATTTAAATATACGATATCAATATTTCCGATTCAACTTTCACGTGACTTTCGGAGTAATAGTGGTATTTGCTGCTGTTTGGCAAATGTTGGATTTAGCGTTATTCCAATTCCACTGATATAGCATAGCAATTAAAATTCAGTAACACTTGTAATATATGTCAAATCAGTGTTAACTTATTCATTTTGTTAATAGCTGGTTATATAAACACACACACATTATATATTAATATATAATTACACAATTAATTATGTATTTTTAAGTAATATTAATTATATATTATTTTAAGTGTATTATTCATAACGTGCACACACACAGGTAGATAAGTAATACACCGTACTATATATATATATATATATATATATATATATATATATATATATATATATATATATATATATATATATAAACAATTTCCACAATGCGGTAGGATGTGGTGCTTTTAACTACCAGCTTTAAAAATACTTTAAATGGCCAAGATATGCAGCCACTGAAAGGGCATAATTACTCTTGTGCCCCACACAGTAATTAGACCATTATCCACTCTACCTAAAATGTAAAACCAAAAATGAATTATCAATCTTAGAATGCTCACTGGAGAACCAAAATGGTGTAAATGTTTAATGTTGAGTTTAGATTTGTGTGCATTGTTTGCTTATGTTGCTTAGGGTTTGTCAAACAGCCGCTTCAATACAAACAATGCGCTCAGTCCTATCATAGTCATTACTGGTTTGAGTGCCTACTTGTCATAGGTATATTTAACTGCTACAGCATCCTCTCTCAGTTTGGGAGAGCACAGACAGGCACGTGGCTTCCTCCGAGGTGCATGATGCCAGCCGCTGATTTCTTTCACTCTGTGGCCCGTTTGCTGAGCTGCATAGTTGGTGTGTCAGAACTGTACACCTAATATGTAGCTTGCACATGCAAGCTCCCAACAGACCAGCGGAGTCGCTTTTCTTGGTATTTAATGACCAAGCTCTTACTGCCATTGCAAGATGCATCTGGTTAATTCACTTGTGTGTGTGTTGTGGGTATTGCAGTGATGTGCAGTTCTAGTCTGGACTGTACCATTGAACACTGTGGCAGAGAGTTGCGCAGGGAGACATAATTGGCCACAGCATCACCCAGTGACAGAGGGCTTGAGCCTGTGACGTATCCCCCCATCACTCAATAGCGACTCCTTTGGTCAATCAGGGGCATGCAATCTGCATAAACAGCACAGTGTTCAGTAGCAGTAGCTGAGGAAACCTAGATATTAATCAGCAGACTGACTTCCTGCATTTTGTTCTTTGGAGGACAAGCTTTCACCTGTGACAATTGATGTGGGATATGCAGTGTTGTGATAGGACTAGTTGTGATTGTGGAAAACTGACTATTAATAGTAGATTTTAAACTGTGGATGTGACATATTAACTATATTATTAATTGTCATGTATTACAATGCATTATATTACAGTTATGCAATGCTTACATAACATGTTTTGTAATGTAAAGTTTTATCTTTTTTTGTTTTGCTTCTGAAGTTTGGTTTATGGTTATTCAGTTAGCTTACATAAGAGCGTACAATATGAAATCGTCTTTAATGCTAATTACATTTTCACAAGATGTAGCTACATTTTAACAATGTACCATGTTATAGCAATGTAATAAGTGGCACATTTGCCTTAAAAAAGTCAAGCAATTTCAGGAGAATGTCATTGTCATTACAATTATGAACAGTCATGTAATTTTGCTTGTAAAGTGCTGTTATCATTGTCTACAGTTCTGTCTAACTGACTATAAGCAGTAGCTCAGTATCAGCTACACCACACTAAATTATTAAGTTTGTAATTCATTCCAGGTGTTTTGTTCCACAATATTACATTTTTATGAATTATGACCAAGTGTTCCTTCCTCTCTTTTCCTCTCCTGTATATTTAATTTCACAGATGAAACGGTTAGTACACTTCTATTAAAATATATATCTTTTACTTCAATCTTTTCACATCAGTATATAGTCCAATTATTCCTTTTTTCTCAATAATGGCAGCGGTATTTAAGATTTATGCTTTAAAAACATATCTGTGATGTCATTCATCTTCCATTTCCTGGTATTATAATGATATGAATTCTATTGGCTAGATATAAGATCACTCAAACCACACTCCACCCTTATCCTCTACTTCCAAGGGGTGGGACTTTATGAACTAATAAAATCCTTTGAAAGAGAAGGATCTTTAAAAAGCAAAACAAGACAGGGTACTGGCAGACAAGTTTGTTTCACTCATGGGAATTTCATCAAGGATTATGGAAATGTTGAGGTCAGATTGTTTTTCAAATTTATTTGTACTATAATTGAGATTGTTACAGATTGGTCAATGTAAAAGTGGGGAAAAATCAGAGACCACTAGATCTAGATAATTTGGTTAATATCAAATGTGCATCTTTTCACTTGATTATGTTTCTGTAAATTATTTTGTAGATATACGATTATTCATATTTCTGACTTCAATCAAAAAAGATTTTCTTCTAAGTTATTTCTCTGCATGAGTAAGCATGTGTGCTCTATATTCAGTCATTTTATGTCTGTGCTCATGTGCCTGCGAGCAAAATCATAAATGTGCATGACAATGACTTGCATGTTTACATTTGCGATGCATGGGTAATGTTTTTCCTTTCACAATAACCAGGGGCCAAAGGTGAGTACAAATGTTTCATTTCAAATTAAAGATTTGAAGTGTGGATTATTTAAGACATCATCCCATTTAGCATTTTAATTTGATGTTGCCTGATTGTCAGCCTGTATTTTAGTTGGTTTTAAGCACTGCAATCAATAAGTAAACATTGCCTGGAGCCGACACTGGTGTTCAGTGCCAGCACTAAATTTTAAGTATTTATTACATTTATGAATTAAGTATTATCATATCTTTTTTTTTGAAGTTTCCTCACTTGTTAATTAATTTATTTTTGAATAGTATTCATTTAGTAGAATCCATCCACTGTTAAAAATTTGAACTAAAAGTTATTTAAGACGCTTTACTACAACCTGGCAGGCAGATTGATGTGTCATTGCTAAAGCATTTAATGACATTGGCCATAGCAATGATGCTTGATTGATGATGCTTATGTGGATCCTGATGATGATTGGTTGATGAAGATTATTATTGTTATTATCATCATCACCATCACCACCAATGGGACTATACTTTTGTTTATGATGTTCGGTATTAATCATTCTTCATTTATATGCATTAAGACATTGATTAGGGTTTTATTGGCGTAAGCTGAAATGTAGGCCACATTCATACAAAATGTTGCTAATAGTAAAACAATACAACAACATAATACAACATAATAACCAGTGCTAAAATAATAACATTTGTGCACAGGCTGCTTACACAAAAAGTGCTGCACATTTCATACCAATTAAGTCACATATTGATATTACTGTACTGTGGCTAAATTATTGAACATTATACTGAATAATCACTGTTATTTAGACATTAGAAGGTAAAATCTGATACAATTATGAATCGCAGAATAGAACACAATTACAGAAAAATGATTGATAATGACTGACTGCATGAAATTCACAATAATCGGTAATATGAATATTAGTAATATTAACACTATATGTTGACACTGTGTATTGTTGTTTTTTGTTTTTATCCAATTCTGTGCAATTGTGCCTTGCAGGGTCTAACTGGAGACAGAGGTCCCAGAGGCGACAGGGGTAAATATAAAAAGCTTCATTATCATATATAGACTGTCCCCATTAAAAATGGTGCCCAACATAACCTTTTTTTTGTGTGTGGGGGGGGAGGGGGACTCCGATGGGAGTTTCAAAGGGCAAAGGGTCAACAGTTTACCCAATGACATTGCACGACTAACTCCTTAGAGAGGCTACATTTAAATCAAAATTTGAACTTGATTACAAAATTTTATGTTTTATGTCCATTTATAATTGTCTATTTTCTGTTCATAATTCATACAGGTTACTGAGTCATTTTCATGTTGTCTTCCTGTAGTAGTAGTAGTAGGTGTGATAATTATTATAATAATTATTATAATCATAATAAAAATAATAATAATGTTTGCTGTGTTTACCTTCTAGATATACATTGTACATGTGTTCACAATGGTGTACACATATAACAAACCATACCACATTACCTCACTTATTCTAAAATTTAAGTTTCTCATAACTTTTTGATTGACATCGATCTGTGTCCTCTCTGTTTTTAGGGTCCTCAGGGACCAGATGGCAGTGATGGCGAATCCGGACTTCCTGGCCCTG
This sequence comes from Synaphobranchus kaupii, assembly GCA_029718625.1. Lineage (NCBI taxonomy): Eukaryota > Metazoa > Chordata > Actinopteri > Anguilliformes > Synaphobranchidae > Synaphobranchus > Synaphobranchus kaupii. The sequence goes on from CM056382.1 coordinate 59,810,159, forward strand.
CAGGGCCTCCTGGCCCCCCTGGACTTGGTGGAGTAAGTTAAAACCCTCCTTTCTCAGACCGTCCCTACCACCTCAAACTGATGATGACCTGAGTAAAAATCTTCATTGTTAAAGAAATGAGGCATTATATTAGTCCCAAAGGTATCACACGTACCATATTAGAGTAAAATGTTCATTGTTAAAGCAACTCTGATAGTGTACATTTTACTCTGATATGGTACATGTGATCCATTTGGGACTCATAAGCCCTATTAGTTTAATTAAGACTAGACGTTATTGTGTATACTGGACCGCATTGGCGTCCAAAACCAGGCCTTCAGTAAACTTACCTTTAAAGCAGTTGTCCTCAATCTTGTCCAGTAAGGGCCAATGTGGGTGCAGGCTTTTGTTCCAACCAAGCAGTTACACACCTGATTCTACTAATCAACCACTAGAGTGATTGCTAAGGACTTTAATTAGTAGAATCAGGTGTGTAACTGCTTGGTTGGAACAAAAGCCTGCACCCACACCGGCCCTTTCTGAATAAGATTGAGGACCCCTGCTTTAAAGAGATGATTACTCTCAACCTGTTTCCATTTACAATTCTTGATTATCAATCCAGCAATTAATTAACTGAATAAGCAATATTAATAAATGTAGCAGTGAAGGCAGGTGCACTGGAAACGGGGATGTGAAGCATTATCTTTAAACCTATCATCACTCTCAACTTGTTTCCGTTTATTTTGCCTGATTAACAATCAAACAATTTTATGAGTGCCATCTTAAACTTTATTCCATTCTTTAACGTGATGAGAAGAAAATACTATAATGTGAGATACAATTCAGAGAAAGCTTTTTTTTGCTAGTTAATTATACAGATTATTGCCATCCTTATTAAACAATCTCACATTGTAGTTATCTCTTTGTCATTATCATTTCTTAATCATTATAGGCTACATATTGGTCTTGATTATTCAGAGAATTGATTGTTTGATTGTTAATTATGCAACATAAAGGGAAACCGGTTGAGAGTACTGATGAGTTTATAGGTAATGCTTTACACCCCTCTTTTTCCAGCACACCGGCCCCCACTACATATATTTAAATGCTACGTTATGGCACAAAGAAAAGCACACAAAAATTTGCCATATTTATTGCTATTTGTTATTCAGTTAATGAAGTGCTTGATTGATAAACAGGTTGAGAGTAATCATCCGTTTAAAGGTAAGGTTACTGAAGGCCTGGGGTGTGTCCCAACACTCGAAAAATGCATCCTTCTTTCCTCCACTACCACCTCCTCTCCTAAGTGCCCCGGAAACTGATCTTTGTGTCCTAATCTAATGTTGCAAATTACATATTAATTACATATAAATGGTTATATTACTTCATGTCTTGACGCAAACCAATGTCAGGTACATTGTATATTGTACATGCAACTACTTGTACTTGAAACGTACAGGCAGTTTTGCATACTTCTGGGTAGGAGAGGAGTGGATGAAAGGACGTAAGGAATGAAGAATATTGGGACACACCCATAGTTCAACATCCCACAGTACGCCACTGCTGGATCCTCAGTAGCTGCTCTGTTCTCTCTTGACAAGGGAGCATCTATCACCGACCATCTATCACTATCTATCACTGTAGATGGTTTGTTGATTATTTGACTGTAGAAAGTGGGAGGACTACCTTTTCTTACATCACAAATTACATTCTTGCATTATTTGACCAATCAATTAACAGTTAAGAAGATTATCTGAATTCCTTCCAAAGATCGACTTGAGCAGTGATGTCATTGTGTAGCGTCCACAGCTACTAATGTCATTCAAAGTATGCATCCTTTCCTTCGGCTGTATGTACCAAGCTAATGTGGCTCTTTCAGTGATATACAAGAAGCCATATAAGCTTCCCTCTTTTTTAGTCCACCGCATTACAAACTTGTCTCATTTTTTCCAGGAACATTTGGTTGTTAATTTTAAAATTACAATGAAAGGAACAATTAAAACAAACTTGACCAGACGTCTCTAAAAGTTCAACAGGGTAAATGTAATATATTACAGATTCATATTCAGGATTTATGGTACATTACACAGCTTTATTTGCTCAGGTGTACCTACAGAGCATGGAGTTTATATTGCAAACTGTAATGTAACTACAAGTGAATTCTTTGTAGTCTATTTATATATAATTGAGGTTTGAGGTTTATCTCAAGCATTTTGATGAGTAGGCCAAGAACACCCCACCCATGGATTTGGAGTCCAGTTTCCTAAACCACTATTGCAGATCCTCTCATTTTGTACGCACTTACACAGTAACAGCCACTGAGCAAGAAATAGCAATATTGGTTAACTGGAGGAAAATAATTATTAGTTTTTTCAAAAACAAAGCTTAAATGGATTGACTTAAAAGGATACTTATGATATATTGTTCACAACAATATTGTGTTCTATAAATTATACTATGTATGTGTACTGAATTATTTATTTATAAACTTTTATTTCCTGTAGAACTTTGCTGCTCAGTATGGCGCAAAAGGACCAGACCCAGGCCCCGGCCCTATGGTAAGAACATTGCTTTGTTTTTGTCAGAAGCAGGAAGCGTTAATTGCCACATTGATAAAAACTACTACTCAGTAATGTAATTTGTCAAAGTAAGCAACTGCTGAGTATCAGTTAGGTGTGTATCAAGAATTCTTTTAACAATATTTGACATTTTACATATACATTTATATATACTATTTTACACTCTTGAATATGAGATCTTTGAACATTGCCATTGCCATTGTTGCTCCAATGTTTAAATGTTCAATGCCACACTTTGTATTAGCTTTCTGTATGATTCAGAAATACTATTTCACTGCTAATCTGGCATTATTTTTTTTATATTGTTGTATTTGTTTTGTTTTTGTTCTTAATGGTCTAAGATTGTAACTATTTGTTTGTTATTATTACAGAAAGTGAAAGTTTATTTAACTTCGCAATAATGTCAGTTTCTGTTGATAGTCATAAGGAATTCCTGTAATTAACTTATTAATGAATTAATTCATCCATTAATTTCCTGCGAATATCAATTCATTATCAATTAATTTTCATTACCAGGGTATGATGGGAAACAGAGGCCAACCTGGACCAAATGGGAGCCCTGTAAGTATAAAGATTTGATTGTGAATTGTCTGTTTGTTACTATAAACAAATATGTGATTTGCATCCTGAAATTGCTTACTGTGTAGGTATCAATTTCATTTGATTCAATAGATTTAATTTTAACATAAGAAAATAATGACCTGATGGCCATCAAACAGCCTTAATTTACCATGGTGCATTTCCTTTAATGCCTGTCATCCTCTCGCTGTCTTTGTGAACAGGGCTCTCAAGGATTCCCAGGACATGCTGGTGAGCCTGGTGAACCCGGACAAACTGTAAGTGCCCCATCACTGCACCTCACACTCTCAGAGCTGTTTGCTCCAGCAGAATCATCTCCCTAACCATTGATCTTTTGTACTTTTTCTCCCTGAAAAAGGGCCCTCTTGGTGCTCGTGGACCCCCTGGACCTCCTGGAAAAATTGGCGAAGATGTAAGTCGTAGTTACTGTCTCAAAGAATTAACAATTTACTGTGCGGGAACTTTGGAAAAATAATGAAGGGAAACTAAAGGAGAGGAGACTGCAAACCAGACAGAGGACACCATAGAGTGAGAACATCAAATACTAGATTGGTGAAAAAGATAAAGACTTGTCACAGCCACAGGACAAGGCCTCTTGCTTAAATTTTTTATCATCCAGGAAAATTGCTGTAACCTGTTTTCCTGCACCAGCAGGGATGGCAAATGTATTCTGCCTGATTGTGTGAAGTTTAGGGAATTCCTGAAGGCAACTGTTCCGTTAACAGTGATGCATCTATGGTCCCGTTTGAATCCTGGCTCTTACATAGGGCATCACATAACTGGCTATAGCATTGTTTACAGAAGATATCCCCCTCCTAATTCAAAGTCAATAGTGTCTCCCCTGGTTGATTGTGTGGTTGCGATTGGCCAGCTGCACCCAGCAGAGTCACCACACAGCTCAGATGAAGGATTGCAGACTCAAAGATATTGGTTGAATGCAGATTGGAGGATGCCCACTAGTGTGCACCCTCCATTGACAGAGAAAGATAATAGAACAGGCCTACAACTATGATGTGGCATATAACTGAAGAGTTTAGACTAGGAAACAAAAAAGATATTCATGAAAGAATTTGTTTAAAATCATTGTGCCTTTTAGTACTTTAAAATAATCACCTGCTCTGCCATTTAGCCTTGCCTAAATTGCAGTTGTTCAATTAATGCTTACATTGTTTGTGAAAGGGGTTTGTTTCTAGCCTTGTTTCAGCTTTTATTGTTTTATTATTTTATTTTATTTATTTATTTATTTATTATTTGTTTGTTTATTTCTTTTTTTTGCTTATTCTCATTTTTAGTAATTTGAAACTATACTTTCCATTTATGTAATATTTGTTTAATTTTAATTATGCAGGAAAACTATGGCCTGAATTTTTACTTTGACTAATAAGTAAATGCAATTTCTTTCAGCCAATAAATAAAATTAGGCAAGTTTAGTGATGGAAAAGTGTCTTGACTATTAAAAAAAAAACTAGCATTTTATTTATAAGTCAATGTTTAGGACAAAGTGTTGTTTGAATCCATGCTTCATTGTTTGACTGGGAAGTGAATACAGTGGTGCCCAAAAGAACTCACTTGTAGGATTCTGCTAGTTATAACCAAAAGGCCCTTTACTGGCAATTAATCAGATATAATAGTTCAAGCTATTGACATTATTTTAATAATGCTTGTTATTTTTAAGACTGACCTACACAACCAAGAAAAGGGAACATCAATAAGAACCTTGCAATTTGATATTATTTTTGGATCATTTCAAATAAATGCTGCCTACCTACAACAATGAGCATCAGATGACTGAATGTTGCATTGTTTAAACAAAAAATAATAATTGTTTCAACAAAGATAGGAATAAAAATATGGAATTATAATTAATATGGAAATAAGGAATGTTATATGTGTTCTCTCGCAGGGTAACAACGGCAGACCAGGCAAGGCAGGAGATAGAGGTACACCTGGAACACAGGTAAGAGGATACTGCTGTAGTCTTGCTGTGAGCTGAGCATGCAAAAAGAATGGAAAATACAACTAATGTAGCGTATATTACAATGCAGCCTGGCTATTACACATTCCATTAGTGCAATAATGTTTTGCATCCAGGAGCACAGTTAGTGTGCCAGCTAGCTAGTGCTTAAAAAAATAATAGGTAAACAACCTGATCACTATTTCATACACCTTCATTTTTTGCTTCTAAAATCATTTTAATGTGACTTTAATGTTGGCCTTCATTTCAGTGACTCTTTCACACACTTTATTAGTTTATTAGCTCATGGAATGGTAACTTTTTTTAATGAGATGTTTTACATATGTGTGGAAAAATGAAATGCAAATGCTCCTCAGATTAGTACTATAAAAGAAGAAGCTAATCGTTCCTCTGAGTGTGTACAGTGTTTATAGATTATTTAGTGTGCACTCGCACATCCTATTCCCTGTAATCACAGTATCTAAGCATGGGCTGGCATTCCAGTTTTAGCAACACAAGGCAAGAGAGTTTTATTTCCTTACAAGATGATTGTTTTATCCATAGGGCAGTTTTGTGAAAATTAACTAATGACTAATGTTTTTTGCATTTGATATGACAGGCGTTTATCCTGATTCTTCTCTCTGTTTACCTCAGGGTGCCCGTGGTTTCCCTGGAACTCCTGGCCTTCCAGGCATGAAGGGACACAGAGTGAGTCTCTGCCTCTCTGTAATACTCAGGTTCTGTATAGGAAGGGCATAACACTGCTGTTGGTCGCTGTTGCTATATCACCTGACTAAGCTCAAATTTATTGTTTTGTTCCTAGTATCAAGGACGGTTCTCGCACACCGTCTCTTGCCAAATCTCAAATTTTATTGCTGATGTTTCGGTCCAAGATCTTCATCTGCACATGCTCAGATGAAGGTCTTGGACTGAATCATCAGCAATAAAATTTTAGATTTGGCAAGACAGTGTATGGGAGCCTTCCTTGATTCTATATATTATTTCTCCAAGCACCCGTATTACATTACTAGGTGTGCAGACATCTTTTCATCCTGTTTTGTTCCTGAAATTCTCCACTGCTGTTGCTCCATCCCTTGTGGATAAACACAGTACCCACAGTAATCAAACTTTAATAACAGTATAGAAACAGTATGGTTTAATTAAATCTAAATGTTAAACTAGAGCAACTTATTTTATTCATACAATCTAAACAACTTTGGCATCTGTGCTACATATTTGGATCACATAGGAGAACCATCGTAACACGTTAATATAAACATGCTAATTGTCCTACATTATAGTTCAAATTAATAACATTAAGGTTACATCGTATTTTGTAAAGCATTGATAGTCATAACATGACCGATCACAACTTAACCTTTTCCGATTTCAACACAAAACTTGTATTTTTGAAAGCCTTGTGGCTTATCCCACACCACATACATATTTTCTCTGTAATGATATTGAGATTTTGCTACTTACTGTAAATGTCCATTGATGTGGAATATTAAGAAATTCAAAGATTATAATTAATATAATTTTATGGATTATTTCATAATCAGAGCACATGACTGGTCTATAAGAATACAAGGTAGATTAAAAATAACTGACAGACTTTCATCACCTCAGGGCTACACTGGTCTGGATGGACGCAAAGGAGAGCTTGGAGCAGCTGGTATCAAGGTAAAGTGACACAGATTCCATTTTAACATACACAATAAATTTATACCTCTAGATATTATTTTATTGAATAAACTTCCGTTGCAAGGTTAAGTACCCCAACTGGGAATCAAATCAGCAACATTTGAGTTGCAAGCCCAGTTTATTAACGAGTATACTACACTGCCATACAGCGTACACTACACATATCCTTGCATGCAATACATTTGCCGCTATTTACCAAGTCAAGCTGAAAATCTTCTACTTTGAAGACAGACATTAGAAGGACTGCATTGTGAGGGATTATTGTACCATGGGATTCAGTCAGATCTTTTGATTTTCATTAATCTTACGGTATACAAGTTAAAAACTTACCAAAAGCGTTGTAGGATAGATGGTTTCTGTTTATACTGAACTACTCATACTACAGCATGCAATATTAAACGAAACATTTGTCCGATAAAACTTTAAATACTTTGGGGCAGAGACAACCTACATACAGCTGACAATAAATGCCAGAGTGAAAAATATTATTTAAATGGGTGAATGGGAAAAAAATCTGAGTGATGTGCACAGTGGTTAGAATAAATTATACAGACATTAAAGCAATAAAATGGAGGCAGTAAAAGTAATTGAGCAAGGGAGAAGCATTACAGGGGTGAGGGACAGAGAAAGAGGGCAGGGATGCTGTACATAAGCTACAAACCAACCAAAAGCAAAACCAGTCAGAATGTTATTCTACACGGTGCTCATTGAAAAACGCACGTATAAAGTATATTTGACTATTATTTCATGATCTTGTTGAAACCATTGTCATTTTGATCTTATTCTTGTTCTCCATAGGGTGAGACTGGTGCACATGGTGCTAATGGATCCCCAGGTTTGGCTGTAAGTGTTCCTCATTTATATAGTTCAGCCTGTGTGTATGTTGAAATAGAATGGAGCACCCTGGCCTATAAAATGCACTGTTTGGCTCTTTTCTCCCTTAGGGTGCACGTGGTCTTAACGGTGAGAGAGGGCGGGTTGGAGCCGCTGGCCCAGCTGGTGCAAGAGGAAACGATGGAAACACAGGCCCTGCCGGCCCTGCTGTAAGTACTGGTCTACACTGAAATTGTCCAAAAGGGCTGTTCCAAGATCAGTGCCACCACTGCTGTTTATAGTGGTAAAGGTGAGGATTTAGGGGTGTGGGTAACCTCATCTTGGTCCAGTGTCCCGGCCCAGCGTCTGTGTGACTATGTGCAAAAAATGTTAGATGCACATGTTATGCATTCAAGGACACAAGGGACTCTATTCAGCCTTGTCCTTAAATTTAACTTAATTTAAGTGTTTTTGTTTTTAAATCTACTTCTTAGTTTTGCAACTTAATTTTTATTTGAAAGAATACAAAGAATAATTCCTAAATATGCCTGGATTTCTGCAGCTGGTGCATTGGTTGTGTAGCATCTATGTAAGTGCTGTTTTTGTGTGTGTTGCTATTCAGGGTCCACTGGGATCAGCTGGTCCTCCAGGTTTCCCAGGAGCTCCTGGTCCAAAGGTATGCATTCCATTATGCCAGCAAAATCAACATCATATTTACATTTTGTAAACTTGTCAATAATGATTTTTAAAAATGCATGATACACTACAAGCTCAAAAGAAATGGCACCCTAAGTTTATACTGTCTACAATAATCAATCAATTTGGAGCTCACCTCCCACATGTACTTGACATTTGTTAATGGGATCCCATAACCTGCCATAACAGTCATAACTATATCAATTTCATAATCAGAATGTTGTCTACTGAGGGTAAATTGCAATTAGGTAGTGAGATAAGGTTGTGAGACAAGTAGCTATCTTAGCTGTACATAGTTATTTAAATTATATTTTTATGTCAATCTGATTGCTCACATTGATGTCACTATCTGCATGAAATGGTTTCCCTTATTTGATTTCTTTGTTATTCATAGCTGCATTTCACCACAGTTATAATTTTGTAAATACAATATAAAAAGAAAATTAAACCCCCATAAACTATGCGTAGGGTAGATGTCATAGTTATTTTCAGGTTAAGCATTTAATTTTGTTTTAAAACAATTGTAAAGATTGCCCAACCAAGAATATTGTCTGCAGCAGACAAGGGAAATTGATTGTATCACTAGATGCTTTCTACGAGGTAGTCTAAACATCGTTCTGCTTAGAAAGCATAATGCACTTAGGGCCTAATCCTGGCTTGAGATATTCATACTTAACTCAAATTTCTGCTATTAAGTTAAAGTTAGGCACTTTTCTTTTTACGCACATCCTTGTTTGGGTGCCTTAATCGTGGAAGCAGAAGTAGAGCTTCTGCGGAGCATTTTCCCACTGCCCAGCGTACTCACCAGAAGCAGTTTTCCAAGCGCATTCCACAGAGTTTGTGGGTTGTGTTTTTCTGTCAGTGGTGTGGTTTCAGATTGGATTCTAGCTCTGTAATTTACATCATTTGGTTATGTATTTTTAACAGTGGCAGTATTTACTGGTCTTTTAAATTTGAAAGAAAATGTCTGTCATAGCCTTCAATAAAAGATCATTAGAAGCAGGCTACAGGTGAAAGCTTTAAATGGATTATGTATAATGAATTAAATGGGCTTTTTGGCCCAGAAAGTTTCAGAATGTATACAGGAATTCCTTTTGGCCTGCTGGCTTCAGAATGGCTGGCATAGGGACATCAACTCCAAAGCAGCTTATACAGGGACATTATGCCTCCAGATGTGCATGTTATTTTTTTTAAAACCTCATCTTCGGTTAGAACTTTTTCTTATGATGCACGCAGCCTGAGTGTGTGGGTAGTTGTCCTCAAATGGGATATCAGCATGCCAGTACAACGTTTCCCACTTCAACCTCTAAGCCTCTTTCAGTTGAAACTCAAATAAATGTCAAGGTAGCTGAGACTCTCTGTTTAATAGTCAGACATTAGGCCTACTGTAGCTTCAATTTCAAGTTGTAAGTAACTTAGCTAATTTTAGGCCCTTTGGTCAGGTCAGCTACATCTAAGCCACACCTCTCTGGTCCTTAACTTTGGGAGTGAAGAGCTTGAAACTACGGAACTGTGTATAATTGTGAATACACACTATAAAATTAATGTGTTCATATTTACAGCCTCTGGAAACATAACATCATTGTACAAACTGCTTGGAGCAGTACGTATAGCAAAACTATAGTTTGTTCTTGCTTTAAACCACAAACCCATTGATGCCCCATACTAGTCATTGTAAAGCCAGCAAGTTGTCAGAAACTTCTCCAAGTATCTAAAAAACCATTCACCACACACAAAAACTATCTGAGCCAATGGAAACATACACTAAAACTGAAATAATATATTTTAAAGGGTAACTACACCCTAGATTATATTTTGTTTTAGCTGTAAAAGTGTTTGTATGCCTACCTTATAATGAAACTTATTCATCCATTCCGCTATTTCAACAATTCTGAGATAAAATTGTATATCAGAAGAAACGCGTCTTGGTGCTGCCCTCTAACAGTTGAAATTTTCTTTCTGCTCCCCACTCTGCCCCTGCCCCAATCGTGATGTCAGAGTACCTCTTTGGAGGTACCTCTATATCATATGGATAATTGTTACCGCCCACAATGGAAATAGCCGGCACCTGATTGGCTAGACACACTGCAGTCCTTAAACCGGCACAACGTGGCTGCCTGTTCATAAACTCTCTTATTCCACCTAAACAGTCCACTAAAATATGTTTCTGAAAATATTTGAGGTGAGAAATAGACATGCAGTTGCTGAATCTTGGTTCATATTTGATCTGAAACGTCTAGTTTGACAGTTTGATCCAAGTTATATAGTACAAAATATACATTAATTTATGCAAATGATGATGGACACGCGCCCCCTCCCCCACACACCCGTCTCCCTCACTCACCCGATGAAGTATTTTTCTAAATTGTGTAGTGGGTGGAGACAGGCTGAGACAGTGAGTGCACTAACTATTTAAAATACTCCAGAAAGTGTCCCTTTCAATGTGTGCCTGCCTGCCTGCCTGGATCTGCCACATTTTCAATTGGGGATTTAGGCGATTGAGATACAGAAACGGAACCCCATTAAATGTATATACTGTTGACTATTTTATAATTAATATAATATAATTATTTTATAATTAGTCTCCTATGACTTGTAAAGCTGAATAATGGGTTTTTATGAAGTAAACGGCAATAGAATGGGAACTCCACGCAAATTCACATTTTACATTTGTGGACATAGGCTGTGATGAGCTGATTTCATTATGTTCAGTGAAACTCATGGACTGCATATTTTGGAGTTAAGCGATTGCGTATCTCAAGTGAGGATGTGCATATCTCTGGAGTCTCGTGGAGCTGGGAGTGCACTTAAAAAAGCACTTAAGTTCCTCAAGTCAGGATCTGGCCCTTAAATGTGTGGATAGCTGAACTGTATCAGGGGGCAGTCTCACCATTTATGCCAGTCAGTTTTATGTTTCATAAAAATTGGCTTGGTAATACAATTATCAATGATAATGGAAATTCACAAGGATGCTTGGTACAGGAAGCCAAGCACTGATCCTCCCCCATGGATGCACTGCAGCTCGTCTGAATCCCCTACAATATAAATCAATCCAGAGTTGCAAGTCAGAAATAAATTCCATTAAAAAATAGACTTGAACTGTCTGAATCAGTATTTAGTAGATCTTTACTGTCCCCAAGGGCAATTTGTGTGCAGCATTAGAAATCCACATACATCTGAAAACCATGTAGAACATAGATTTTACTAGTTAACTAGTTAACAGTTAACAACATTACAAGGACATGAAAGAGCTCATTTAGATTATATATAAAGGAGCAAAATGTGTTTTGTTTCTGTGATTCCAAGTGAGGATCTTTTTTTTTTCTCTTCAGGGAGAGGTTGGTGCTGCTGGTGCTGTTGGGGCTCACGGTGCTCAGGGTGCAAGAGGTGAACCCGGTACCAATGGCGCTGTTGGTCCACTTGGTCCTGCCGTACGTATTTACCTGCACCCGCATCACTGGTCACGTTCCTTTGATCACAGTAAATGGTCTCAGTAACTTACCACTCTTTCCTTACCTTTTTAGGGCAACCCTGGGAACAATGGCCTGGCTGGTGCCAAAGGTGCTACTGTAAGTATTCACTCGTATTGCACTGGTCTGCTTACATTGTAAGTAGTTTTGATCAATTATTTTTATGGGAATTTATGTGCACAGATTTCATATCAAATCAGTAGGGTGATTTCCATTTCAGAAGTACAAAGTATCTATGATACTAACCTAGTTACACTACATTGGTCTAAACCAGGGGTCCTCAATCTTTCCCAGTAAGGGCCAGTGTGGGTGCAGGTTTTTGTTCCAACCAAGCAGTTACACACCTGATTCTACTAATCAAGGTCCTTAGCAAAGACTCTAGTGGTTGATTAGTAGAATCAGGTGTGTAACCGCTTGGTTGGAACCAAAGCCTGCACCCACACTGGCCCTTTATGGATAAGATTAAGGACCCCGGGTCTAAACTAACCAAATCTTCTTTAAATAAACTGAGCCGTTGCAGTATCATTGAACATTTAGAATCTGTATTTTTAAGATATTTTTTAAATTGTGTACTATGCAAAAAAAATGATATACATATCAATGCTGGCCACAATAAATAAAAAACGGAAACATAGTTTATTAAATCTTTATAGTTTATTGACGATAAAGTTCAATTTACCATAATAGTCGTTAAAATTGGATTAAATCAATGTTTGAATATAATTATGATATTATATGATAATGTAATAAAGAATGTTGTCCTTCCTAGGGTGCCCCTGGTATTTCTGGTGCCCCTGGTTTCCCCGGACCAAGAGGTGGATCCGGAGCACAGGGATTATCTGGATCCGCTGGAGCTAGAGGTCTGAGTGTAAGTACCAGTATACCACCACACAGTTTACCTGTTTTTTTTACTTACTTACATTTGCTAGCATTTTTGCATGTGACATCATTTGTTGATATCAGACAGTCGAGAATAATGCACAACACTGACATTTCTCGTACTCTTACTTAAAATTAATAACTATTAATAGAAGCTATTCAGGACATGCCTCTTATTCTCAGTTTGTAACATTCACTCCCCATATGGGATTTGAGCTAGTTAATCTAGTTAAGCTAGTTAAGCATCCAGGGAAGGACTCTCTGTTTCCATCCTCACAGTCTAGACTAGTAAACTAAACTGCCATAACTGCATGTATAAGAACCGGAATTCCTTTGATGCATACAGTTGGGTCAATATGTAAAGAGTTATTCAGCCAAATCTAGTTTCTAGTCTGAAGGAAAGGTAGCAGGAAATGCAGCAGAAAGGTAGTATTTTCTTGCCCAATACTAATAATGTCTATACAAATGGTAAAAGATGCAAATGCACAGTTGAGAGTGATTGATCTTTGAAACAAAACGAGAAAGGTGTAAAGTCGTTTTGATAAACTACTACAATAAACAAGACTTTGATATTCATAACTGATACACTGCAGTTAACTGGGGGATAGCTATGTTAGCTGGCTCATAACAAAGACTAGTTAAAGTAGCTAGCTAGGTTTTAGCATTTTAGCACATTGAATGTGTGACTTGGCTGTATGAACTGTATTACAGTATGACTACAGACATGTGGCATGCCTTGCATACAGGCAGATCATCAGTGTGATTTTAAATGTCATTATTTCATTAACTGAGACTTCAAGACGGTACTGACTTTATATTCTAATTTCTTTAGGATGAAAATCCTCAATCTGAAGCATTCATTAATCTTTTCCATACTATACTTATAGGGTGATCCTGGCCTGGCTGGTTCCAAGGGAGACACAGGTGCAAAGGGAGAGTCTGTAAGTATTCTAGATCTCTATCGTCATGATCATGAGGACAAATTAGCATGGGAAAACTAAAAATATATATTGAATGTCAAAATTGAAACATATCAGTTGATCAACTAGTTTATTTGATTGGTGGACACCCTTATCCAGAGCGACTGATAGATACTTGCTTCCATTTGCACAGTCAGATATATTCTGAAAGAATTCAGGTTAAGCATCTTGCTCAAGGGTATAATTGTCCAACTGGGTATTGAATCTGTATCTTGTGGTTTTATTCTTCTATTAGCTGTATTTAGGAGTGCAGGTTGCATCTCGGTAAGCTACAGTATACATAACTTAACTAGTCTAAAATGCAATTAGAATTATGAGCTTAGTATTTTTTTTTCTTCAGCGTGATGAATTTTGTCAATTATGTTTTTAATTAATATAATTGAATGAAAAGTGTAATTTAATTATATTAATTAAAAAAGGTATGACAGTGTATTTTTTTAACAGTCAAGAACTAGTTATGCTAGGCTTTAGTAAGTTTATGAACAAAACTATCTGCCAGCATCTGCCTGTACTAAAATCTGTTTCCCATACAGGGTGGTGCTGGGCCACAAGGTCCCATCGGCCCTGCCGGTGAGGAAGGCAAACGTGGCACAAATGGAGAGGCAGGCGCAACTGGGATGATTGGCAGCCGTGGCGAGCGAGTAAGTCCTTTTTTTCTTTTACAAAAATTGACTTTGATGAGAGTACCTGTTAGCCTAATAAAAGATTGCTGAACAAAGCAGTGTTGAACCATCTGGCTAAGGTTTTCACCCCCCCAAATAAATGGTAACAATTTATTTCATGCGATCCTATATGTGCAGAAATGTAAAAACATTGACTGTAAAACATTGCTGTTTATTATCAGAGATGTATTTACTGTGTTTTAATTCGTACAATAGGGTGTTCCTGGATCCCGTGGTCTTCCCGGGGTTGAGGGCAGAGCTGGTTCCATGGTAAGTCTGCAAAGAAAAACTCCTGAACTTTTCTATATAAACGGATTATGTTTAAATCAATTACTGGTATTCAGAACCTCCTTCATCATTAAATAGAATTAATAGCCAAGGGCAATCGAATTAACCACAATTGCTCGGTAATTAGTGATGAGGGAATAAAGGCTTTCTGACTACAAAATTAGGCTGAGCTACCATTGGCTATCAACTCACTGATTTGAACCAACCATTGCTTTGCTGAAGTGATCAAAACATTTGGACTGGACATTTCGAACAAGTCAGTGACTGACAGCTCCACCCATATTGGGGTTAATGAAATCTCTTTCTCTCATCACTACCAAACACCTGCCACCATCATGCAGTATCCTGGAAATCTTTGCTCCTCCTTTTCAAATTTTAGTCACATCCCTTCGCTTGTCTTAGATCATCACAGTGTTGGTATGCACACTAATGTGAAAGATTTTCCTCGTTCTTGTGTAGGGTATGCCCGGTGCCCGTGGTTCCACTGGCGGCTCTGGCCCTCGAGGCCCCCCTGGTGATGCAGGCCGCGCTGGAGAGCCTGGCGCCACAGGTGCAAGAGTAAGTACCTTTCTTCGTCCACCAGAGGGCAGACATGTGTCCTGTTCCAGATTCACATACATACCGAATGGATAATTGACGCTCATGTATGCCAAAGGGTTTTTCTAAACAAGGGAACAAGTGTTCATTGCTCTGATACTGTGTCAGGGCACCTTCATGTTCCTCTCTGTAAAATTGCAGACAATAAGCAATTACAATGGTAGGTAGAATAAAAAAAACAGTATAGCTTTAGCATTTTATTTTCACGTAATATTATGGGAAAATTGAGGAAAAAAGCTTTTAAAAGTAAAACCTTCCCCTAGGATCCAACCTGCATTTGGACTTTTGTAATGTTGTTAACTGCATTAGGACATTAAAATGCCTCTAGAAAAACCCTGTATACCCACTGAATCTGTTTTTGAATCTTTTTGTTTTTAATAAGCAGTTTTATATAAAATGGATGAATTAGCTTAATTTAAAAAAACACGGTTGTTGTTGTTATCCTTATTGATAAGATACTGTGTTTTGTTATCTCAGGGTCTTCCTGGCGGTTCTGGAGTCGGTGGTCCTCCTGGAAAAGAAGGTCCCGCTGTGAGTATGCACTTCCTTTACCAAAGACCATTTCAGCGTTTATTTTTCATAAGCCATATCGCTCAATATTTTGTCATGTAACACTGTAACTTATTTATCCTGTCCAGGGTGAAGCTGGTGCTGAAGGTCGCACTGGACCGTCTGGCCCAACTGGGCCCAGAGGTCAAGCTGGTACCATCGGGTTCCCCGGTCCCAAGGGTGCTGCTGTAAGTAGAACTGCGTGATACTGTGTTCTGTAGAAAATAGTTTTTTGTGATGGAATAGACTTACATATGGTTTCTACAATACACCTTAACATCAGCGGCAGTTCTAAAATACATACATGTTACCATAAACATTAAACGCAATAACATGTACAGTATATCACTTAAAAATCTGAGCGGTATACACACAATAAAATTAATAAATATAAAATAAATGTTAAATGCCTCGCAAATACATATATAAAATTGACCTACAGACTATGGCTTTCTACCACAAAAAGAACATCAGCTTTTGTTTTAAAATATCTACCTGGACCCATCAAAATCTTCCTGAGGGGCATTTAGGTATAGCCAAGAGATGATGGAAGTGGGCCCAGAATATGAAATATGATACATGGTTATATGAACTTTACTTATGTTTATCCACAAACTGAAATGTACTTAAATATAATATAATGTTTATTTTTGTAATAGGTATATTAGATATAGATATTAGAAATACCTGTCTATTATCCTTTCATCAACTGCTTTTTTTGCATTTTAATCTATGTAAAAATTACAGCTATGTCAGGCAAGCTGTCTCTGGAAAAAGATCATCTAATGCTTGTATTTCAAAGGAACATGCATGGCATAGCCGTACATGTCTCTGTACAGAAAGTACAATAAATCATTAACCGTCTTCGTTCTAAGCAAATATGCAGTAGCCATTTTTTTGTGTGTACTTGCACCCAATACCAAACACGTCGAGTATCATTCCATAAGAGTTACTCTACCTTAAACTATGTAAATTATAACCGCCATTTTGTTTGTCTCACAGGGTGCACATGGAAAGGCTGGTGACAAGGGTGCTACTGGTTCATCTGGCTTAAGAGTACGTGCCTCCTGAGTGCCCGTGTGCTGCAGCCCCATTCACATGGGGATAATCCCACAGCAAATATTCAATCCAATATACTCCATCAAAAGTACATTGATTTAAATGCAATGTTTTTCATTGATCAGGGCGCCCCTGGACCTGACGGAAATACCGGACCTGGTGGCGCAGTCGGAGCTGGCGTAAGTGTTGTCTGCAGAACAACCACGCACCTTATAGAAAGATTAATTAAGCCATTCAATGACATTAAAAAAAACAAAACTGTGTTTTGTGCTTCCACTTCTAAGTCCTCAAATTGCTCATTTGAAAACGCAAAAGGCAAAATACAGAAGCCTAAGGTCCTAAGAGAACAAACGGAATGATGTTAATGCGCTGTCCTTGTGCACTGTTTAATACACATTATGTTTTAAGATGGAAGTACTTATTTGCTTAGTAAATCCATATACTGTAATATCCCAGTTATAGTGCTGTTTTCCATAATATTTATTTATGGTTATATATTTATATGTAAAATATTGATTATGTTAAAACTTAATATGCATCTTGTTATCCCTGCAGGGTAACGCAGGAGCGAGAGGAGAGACAGGACCTGCTGGTGCTATTGGTTTCCAGGTAAGACATCATATTCAGGGACAACATGTCACCTGTAAAATACATTCCTTTAAAATATGGTAGACACATGTCATGCTTTGAGTGACAAAGTGAGTGTCTGAGTGAATGTCAGTGAGTGAGTCGCTGAGTGTTTTGGGAGTGACTAAGTGAATGAGTAATAAACTGTGTTTTTACGTTCTCTCTAGGGGCTCCCTGGCCCAGCTGGAGCTGTTGGTGAGGCTGGAAGAACCGGTAACAGGGTGAGTGCCCTCTGAACTTGACCTAAACCCCACTGAGGTCCATTATCATAAGTATATACACCTCCTCTGACACACAGTGACCAGAATCAGCTGAACTGCAATTCACACTGGTTACTCTGCTTCCCGTCAGTAATACAACAGCAGATTACGTAACACATAGCCTTCACGTGAATCGTGAGCTGTTATTCATTATCAGAATGTATATCAGTTTTACTAGCTTTCTAATTGGGTCCGAAATAGTTTAACCTGGACAGTTATACATTTAAGTCGTAAAGTGAACTTCCTTGTATGCTTTTGAAATACATTTTGAATGTTATTCTGATTATAAAATATAGCCATGAAAATGTGGCCTAAATATCTCAAATGACTGAGCTTGTTAGCAACTTGGCTGTTTGCACTTTCACTAGTCTTGATGTTCTAATGAAGACTGTCAACAGGCTCATGGCTGAGGCTATATCAGCATCACAGTAGCAATGGAATGGGGGAGCCAGAGACCAACAGAGATGGCTTAAGTCTCTTAAACTAGAGATGGGACAATGAGGCTTATTGAAACCTATGATGTATGGTGCTACTCTGTGCTTTTTAGAACAACTTCACACTCCACAGCAAACCATTTTGATTGATTCATCTCAGCAGGACACCAATAATAATGGATATGTAACTTAATATATACAGTATATACAGTAGGTATATTATTGGAATATATATGTTTTCGGTCCATAGAGTCTCTTCCTCCCATTATCTCGACCTCTGCTATGCTCAAAGATGGTTGATCTTTTTTCCGGAAAGAGCCTTTGATTTTAACATGTCTGGTTTCTCTTTAGGGTGTCCATGGAGAGATGGGACCTTCTGGCCCTGGTGGTGTCAAGGTAACCATGTTGTTCTCACCTACTAGTTCATTTTCTGTGCCTTCCCTGTTTTGTGAACATTCTTTATTAAATATTTATCTTTATGAAATATTATTGAAGATTATGTACATTACAGTACAGCTGCTTACTTACTGAGTCACAGAAGGGCACCAAAGTAGGATTTTATCTATCCGTGAGGGCATATCTTAACACATTAATAAATACTGATCATTATATTATATTTACAGAATATTGCTTAGCGTGATTAATTATTGCTAGTGTAGTGCTAGTACTAGCATTGTAGCAGTCATATGGCGCTGTTGCTATTAGTGTTAGTATGTTAGTCTTTTTATTGTTAGTATTATGAGCATTTATTATTTATATAAATACTCTTTAAATAAATAATAAATGCTAATAATACTAATAATAATGACTGACATACCACTAATACCAATATATAGTGATACTAATAGATTTTCTATATCGACTTGAATATTATTACAGTTAGTTTATTATGGGGGATTGATTTCAGGATGTATTGTACATACTGCACACTTTCTCAAATCTATGTTCAAACAAGCTTCCTGTGGTGTCTTGCCTGTGGAATTAATACATTATTTGATTGGATAAATAAATTCATCCTCAGCTCTCCATGTGGGTAGTTTAGACTGACCACACATGTATGTATTTCCATAGCAAACACCCTTATTATAACAGCTTACATTTTATTTGCATTATGATCAATTTGTTCAACTGGATA
Organism: Synaphobranchus kaupii; assembly: GCA_029718625.1. Classification (NCBI taxonomy): domain Eukaryota; kingdom Metazoa; phylum Chordata; class Actinopteri; order Anguilliformes; family Synaphobranchidae; genus Synaphobranchus; species Synaphobranchus kaupii. The sequence continues at coordinate 59,829,403 of CM056382.1, forward strand.
TAAGTAATGAGAGCTGTACCCCACCAGCGAGTGAAACCTGTGATATTCAGCCCCCAAGCACTGATGTTTGTCAATTATGGACCCTACATACAATATTGGTCATGAATGTACAGTATATAGGCCAGCAGCCCAATAAGTGTCTGTCCTCTCTCCCTCTCTTCCCAGGGAGAGCGTGGTAACCCTGGTCCTGCTGGAGCAACTGGCTCTCAGGGCGCTGTTGGAGTTCGTGGTGCCTCTGGACCCGCCGGACCTGATGGAGCACCAGTAAGCACTCACCTTAAACGTTATTACCAAAATCCAGGCTAAGGCACATGCATTGTCCACATGGTCCACTTGAGAGAAGTCAGGTTTATGGGGTACGACCTCATTCATTCATTCAATGCCTCTCACTAATTTTGCAGTGTAAAGCATCCTTTATTGCAGCATATAATCTAGCCTTATAGTTGCAGTATATTTCTATTTTTATCCATGACTTGTAGCTCAATACTATTTAGTCACACATAATGTTTTTATAAATTGCTTGATGTGTTTGTTTGGTGGTGTTTTAATGTGATAACATAAGTGATTATATGACTTTGAAGTTGATATAAGAGATTACCTCACTTGTCCAGAGTGTCTTAAATTTTATATAGTATATATTTATACAGCAGCATCGTTCACTGAAGAAATTCAGATTATGCACCTTGCTCAAGGGTATGATGGCAATGTACCACCATTCAAACTGAACCTGGATAGTAAGCTCAGCCCCTGAACCCCAGTACCACCCTGTCTATGATATGGTATTGCAGTTAGCGAATGCTGGGCTGCCTGGATGCATGGCCGGGTGGCTGACTATGTTTCTCTGGCCCTTAGGGTGAGCCTGGTGTTATTGGACTCGCTGGTTCTGCTGGGCACCATGGAGCCTCCGGCATGCCCGGAGAGCGTGGTGCAGGCGGCACCCCTGGACCTAAGGGCGAGAAGGTGACCTGTTTCCGTTCAGTGCCAGTCAATATGCTAGTGCTTGTAAATCAGAGCATTACAATTAGTGAAAGCAGATGTCAACATTAAGTTACCTGCAGATATGATGAGTGAGTGATTACGTGAATATGACTAATTAATAAAGACTTAGTTACTGCTACTACAGAATAAGACTAATTTAAGGCTTAGTCACTACTACAGAATAAGACTAATTTAAAGCTTAGTTACTACTACAGAGTAAGACTAATTTAAAGCTTAGTTACTACTACAGAATAAGACTAATTTAAAGCTAAAAGTCTTTGTTTTTGTCCTTCAGGGTGATGTTGGACACAGAGGACCAGAGGGTAACCTTGGCAGGCATGGCCCTCGTGTAAGTGCTCCATTCTTGTATATTTAATTTTCCTTTATGTTTATATTTTTAAAGAAAATGTAGTCCAGCTGAACTAAAGTCCTACCCTTTCTGACTTTTAGGGTGCTGCTGGACCCAGCGGACCCCCTGGACCTTCTGGTTCCAATGGTGAAAAGGTAGATTTTACCTGGGGATCATGTGCTGATGAATAAGTGCTGCTAACAGATAAAAATTGTCATTGGAATGGGTATTTATGCCTGACGTAACAGCTCTGACATATAAAAAGTTCACTCAGTTAAGGAGTAATTTATTTGTAGGGAAAGGCAGAGAATAGTACAAGAAAAATTAATCTCATTTCATCTTGCAAGTGAGATCCCCCAGAAAAACGTTTTGCATTTCATATAACACCATCTGGAAAACCATACATCTAAACGATAAATACATACAGTATATACCACAGAATTCAGGAAAGATAACTTGACAAATCAATCAGTTGTACAAATCTGTCACAAAACTACTAAATGGCCTAGCTCACAGAAGGCAGATATCTATTCAGGTTAGCTCAGGCTGTTTTCTGCTCTGCAATAACTCATCATTACTAATCCATGATGTGGTAAATCTTTTTTCTTTCAGTCATATGAGTAAGCATCTCAGAATAGAATAGCTAATTCATATTATTCCTAATTAGAAACGATTATGTATGCATTACGAAATTAGGTATATCAGTGCAGAATGCACCCCTGGACATGAGTGTTATATCCACATTGCATATGTATGCTGAAGCCTTACCTACATATGTTACAGGCTCTATCATTAAGGTTACAGCATAACATTCACTTCTAAATCAACCATTTACACGTGAGTTAAGTTGTTATTTCAAATGCAGCTTAGCATTATGTACTCAACCGCCATCAATGATCAGTTATTAGTTTAAAGGGAAAGCACATCTTAAACGTGTTAGTTAATATCAATGCCAGTGAGGTCAATCGAATCGAGTCAATGGGCTGTGTGGTCGTGGTCTCTCCCTTTGATCAGTGCAATGTATACATAGTTCTTCTGTGTTCCAGGGTGAGACTGGTTCCACTGGCGCAGCTGGTCCTGCTGGTGCTCGTGGTGCTCCTGTAAGTATTTCAACATGTCCACCACTGCTATACCTCTGCAAAATCCTATTTGTGGCGAAGTAACTTTCACCAACACCACACCATGACTGAGTGCCATAAGACAATCCACAATTGGCTGTAGCATCACTGAGGAAGGGAGGGTTTCAGTTAGCAGGACTGTCTCTGGTCAACTGCAGCCTGCCTGCGCCAATGCAGCTCACCTGCTGATCGCTTGGTGGACAGCAGAGTGAAAAGAAGCACCAGCTGGCTCCATGTACTTTGAAGGACATTACGCTGGGCTGTGCGCTTCTGAATTGATGAGGGATGTTGCAGCAGTTGGACAGGTGTTTAGATGAGCCTACAAATATTGGGATTTGGTTTTCGATATGGAAAGAAAAAAAGGTAGATAAAAACTGGTTCATACAAAATAAACACAGAGGACAGAGGTACAAGAACAGGCTATTTATTCCAGATTAGCTATTAATTTTGCTCTTCAGAGTGACTAGCACTGTATGTAGTTCGGTCTTGACGTTTCAACATCAAATTCTAATAGGGTTGTTCCATGCATTATGAACACATTATGAACTATGAAGAAATAGTGTTTGGTGTTAGTGTGAAATATACTTGTCCCTTCCATATTTTCATTTCCTGCACATACTCATGCTGATTTGGACTGGATTAGAATATCTTTGGTTTTCTCTGTTCTAGGGAGAGCGTGGTGACTCTGGTGCTGCTGGACCCGCTGGCTTCTCTGGTGCCCCCGTGAGTACTCACTGAAATGCTACAGGGATCTGATACACTTACACTTCTCACTAGAAAATATTGAGGACTGTGTGTGTATGCTATTTGGAGGGATACATATCCCAAGTCAAATAGAACTGCTGTGTTGCCTTCTTATTTGTACCTATTCCCAACTAGAGACTAGGATTCCTCACGTGTTCACACACGTATGCAGTCATACATATTCATGCCTTTACTCATTTTCTTTATTCATGCCTGTCACTCCAACACACACTCAGCTTACTGTGATATTGGAATTTGTTGGTGTGTACCTGATTGCTGAAGAGGTGTGTGTCTTGTGTCCTCCACAGGGTAGCAGTGGCCAGACTGGGGCAAGAGGAGAGAAAGGGCCCGCTGGTTCTAAGGGAGAATTGGGTGCTGCTGGTCCTGCTGGCCTTGCCGGAAACTCTGGACCTGCTGTGAGGCTTACTTTTAATATCATGCTGTTATTAGTGTTCACTGAGGGTGGGAAAATAGTCATTGTTCTGCACACAGATATATATTGGTGGGGATACACGGTTGGTTTAATCTCTAAATTAGGGTGAGTTTAAGTTCTCAGGGTTACTTAAGTTACTGCCGTATCAGTTCATCCAAACAATGTGCTGACAACAGTTGTTAAAAAATGGTGCTAATTGTTCTGTAGTACCATGTGGCCTGTAGCTTGGAAAATAGCTGCTGGCTTGTGATCGAATGCACGGAGGTGTGCTAACATTTCCCCTTCTGCACTCTTCTTGTGGGTGTGGGTGGCACCGCAGTAACTAGAGCCACATTTGGCACTTCAAATTTTGGAATAATAATAAATATTATCATGGAAATAATAATGTATTAAACGTAAGGTACATATTCTTCAAAGATAGTGTTCCCTTATCTTTCAGTGCATTGTCTATTGCCTGTGTGAGCTTTAGCATGTTTTTCTCCTCTCTACAGGGCCCCTCTGGTCCTGGTGGACCCCAAGGTGTCCGCGGTGAATCCGGTCCCAATGTAAGTAACCGTTTTAGAGATATGCCTAGTTTTTAGTGGCTCACTTGCTGCCATACATGGCCTGTAGGTGACCACCTGTGTTTGTTTCCATCCCAGGGTCTGAGTGGTTTCCCTGGTGCTGCTGGCCGAGCTGGACCTTCCGGCCCAGCTGTAAGTATCACTGATTTTATTGTAAAGTTTAGACCAGCGCAGAGCTGCAGAGGAAATAAAAAAGTACTACATTGCCCACTTCACTGGTCTCATTTTGCTTGTCCTAATTTAGCAAGATCAAGCCTTACATGTGAGCAGCGGAATACATTGATATCAGCAACATGACATTCAGTGCATTGTAGTTTGCAATAATTTGGTATTCATACACATTTTCACTACTGACTATACTTATTTATGGACTTTGAAGAGCCTTATCCAGAGCAGCTTACATGGGTTTTTACACATTCGTCTCTACACAGCTGTATATTAGTCTAGGCAGTTTAGGCTCATCACCATGCTCAAGTATACAACAGTGGTGCCATGCTTTAGATTTACATCGATGTACTTCTGAAAATAAGCCTGGATATCTTACCACACCGCTGCTCCTATATGATATGTGGCCTCAGTAATGTGGAGCTCCTCTGTCATGTACACACAGGGCATCGTTGGACCCTCTGGGCTCGTGGGTGCCGCCGGGAAGGATGGACCCCGTGGTCATCGTGGTGATCCCGGCACTGGGGGTCCCCAGGGTCCCGTGGGTATGGTTGGCCCTCCTGGTGCTTCTGGGGAAAAAGGATCCGCTGGACAGATGGGTGCTGCAGTAAGTCTACACAATTCTGCTTTCAAGATTTCAAGTACTTGCTAACCCCTTCACTCTTTTTCAGTATTCCTCTTCTTTGCCATAATAGCCAGTTAGATGTAATTTACGACATTGTAAAACCAAGACAGAAATATTTGCTTTCAACATTTAGAACTTGTAAAAAATGGGTCTGTGACTTGAGTGTGTGCTTGGAATACCCAACGTAACACTTTCTCTGAGGGTTGGACAGGTGTGCATTTAAAAATATTTAGAAGCCTCATCTAAGTGAAAGTTTGGCTTGTTTCAAAAATCCATAATTATTGTTGTATTGTGTCTAATTTATCACAGACATATTCATTGGTGGCATTTCCTTCTCTTTAGATAATGACATTGGCAGGACATTCGACCGGTGGCAGGTGTTTCTGTATTGCCTTGTGTCCTCATGTTCTTGTTACCCCCCCCCCCCCCCCCCCCCCACTAGGGTCCCGCTGGCTCCCCCGGACCCCACGGTGTGCTCGGTTCTCAAGGCTTTGTTGGTCTTCCTGGCTCAAGAGGTGACCGTGGTCTTCCTGGTGGCGCTGGGGGAACAGTGAGTACAATGGATAAACAAATTCAGATAACAACAGATAAACAGTTCCCTCCCTTCCAAAAGCTTAATACAGACAATTTGCAGAAAATATATTTTGGTAAAGATCATGATTATAAGGATCCTGTAAAGCATTTAACTCTTCAGCTTAAAAGGCATCATCTTGTATATAAAATATCAATGGGAAACTTTGATTACTAAACATACAGTACAGTAGGAACCTAATATTAACATGATGGTCACTCCAAACAATATATGCAAACAATGTATACTAACAATCTTGTGTTCTGTGTGGCTCAGGGTGAGCTCGGTAGGTTCGGCCCAGCTGGACAACCTGGTTCCCGTGGTCCCGCCGGTAACAATGGTATGCCTGGCGTGATTGGCGCTCCTGGAGATGCTGGCCGTGAGGTGAGAATCATGCTGGAAATCTACTCTGCACAATTATAGGTTGACCATTAGGTCCATCAGTAAACAGGCTGATCATTAACATTATAAATGCAATTCCTCGATTGTTTTAACCCTTCGTCACTTCATAAGAATGTCCGTCGTGCTGGATCCATGAATGTCATCGTAGGAATGACATTCCTTCCTTTCTGTCCTCAGGGTAGCCCTGGCAACGATGGTCCACCTGGCCGACCTGGTACCGCTGGCTTCAAGGTAACACGGAACAGCTGAATACAAAATAAATGACTGAATAACATACTTACCCTGGTTTAAATGAAGGGTACTAACCTCTTCTATATGAAAGTCACTCATAATTGTACATGAAGTAATACTACAGTTTCCTTGTATCTATCCATAGATGAACATATAAAGTCAGATACATAATAAAGAGTTCATTTTTGTAGTAATGATCATTTAATTATAATTATTAGTCGGTATACTGAAATTATCAAGCTCCTCTCATGAGCTTTAAAGTATATATTTATAAATATATAAGTATTTATTACACAGCTTGATAAAACCTTGAGTAAAATAGTGTTTAAAGTATTTTCTTTAACCACTTGTCTGCATCTCTGCAGGGTGATCGTGGAGAGCCTGGATCTCATGGCGCTCTGGGCGCAGCTGGAAATTCCGGACCCGTGGGATCTGTTGGTGCCATAGGCAGACCTGGCAACCGTGGAGAGTCTGTGAGTTTCCCGCCACTTTTCTACCAATAAGTCAAATACCTAGTATCCCTATTAATGTAGGCGTTCTGAAAACATTTCAGATTGAATTATTACCCATGAAGGGAACAGTATTTGGATCTAACCGTCTGTTTGTTCTCATCAGAGGCACAGTGATACTGTTTAACCGCTGGACATTGAGGATGTTGAAAGAGTTTGATAGTTTCTTATTAACTCGAGCAGCAGTAGTATTGCTAATTCATAGAAGAAAGTCTTCTTCCAAAAGTGGCTTGAAATGTATGAGACATCACAATACCAAACATCCAACAAATGCCTAACAATCAAATTTTTCCTATAGTAAGAATGTTGTTCATTTTGAATTTAGTGAGAGTTCATTTGCAACCTTTCACTTTAAAGAAAACAAGCATAATTACTAGGGTGGAAAGGTCAAATCAAGACTAAAAGGAAACTCCATGTCCATAAAGCCATGTAAACTTGAAGCGGTGAGATAAGAGTGTGAAATACTCTGCTGTGAAGTAGGTTGTGTGAAGAGGCATAGAACATTTCTAATCTTGGTGGAGTAAAGAGAAGACAAGAGGTAGATGTGATTTGGACACAGAGATTCAAGAGAGCAGAGTCAAATCAAGTCAGATTTTATTTATATAGCACATTTCACGCACATTAAAATCAATTATGAGGATTATGGATTATGATCTTAGCAGACAAGAAAAATGATTATGCGTTATGACAGAAGATTCTTTATTTATGAATTTCATAAGATTGTGTGTTGTTTGTGCCTCTCTTTAGGGTCCTACTGGTTCTTCTGGAGCTGTTGGTGCTGCTGGTGCCCAGGGTGCTCATGTAAGTATCAAAGTCAAATGGTGCCACTGCATTTGCATTATTCATATATAAATACATATTAGATAACATATATCATATTACATACAGTATATTTTCTTTCCATACAGACACAGGGCTGGAGATTGACTTTATTACTGTGCAGGTAATATTATGAGTTTTGGTCCAGTACATTTGTGTGTCTCTGCATTTCAGGGCCCCGCTGGTGCCCGTGGTGAGAAGGGTGTGGCTGGAGAGAAGGGAGACAGAGGCATGAAGGGACTGCGTGGATTCCCCGGTATGCAGGGAATTAACGGACCTGCTGTGAGTGGCCTCTGATCACTTATTACAATTCAACGACCAGCTTTGCATAAAAAGCAATACATTTTTAGCCTCTCCATATTAAGGACGCACAGTTTCCCACTGATTTTAACTGCTCACAGAAGTCAAGATTCAAGATTCAAGATTTCTTTATTTGTCACATATAACGTACATGTACAGTTATAGTGAAATGTTACTGCCGTCTCCAAGATTATGCCCAATACAGATACTCAATGTCAAAGTCTCAATGGTTCCTTATCTGTATGCATGACCTCTGCCATGTATCTGTTACTTACGCACTTCTATCATGCAGGGTCCTTCTGGTGAGCAAGGTTCTTCAGGTGCTGCTGGCCCATCTGGTCCCAGAGTAAGTGTCTATGGGAAGGCTTTTCTGAAAATGGGAAGGCTTTCTGGAAAATCACCCTGAATGCATCAAAAGCCCTCAAAACACTCCCAACACTGAACACGTCCAAACGTAACCTCCAGGATATCTGATTTGAAGCTAGTATTATCACTTATAATTTTTTTAAACTGCTTTTTTTTATTTTATTTTTTTACTTCTCATCAATGATTGTTAATGCTGTCTGCACTATATGCATAAGAACATCTCTATGAGATAAAGTACAGAATAAATAATATCCTCAACCCTTAAATCTGATAATAATGAATTCATAATATTCCATGGATAGGTATCTTTTAAAGTCCCTTGCCTCTTGTTCTCTCACAGGGCCCAGCTGGTCCCCATGGTCCCCATGGAAAGGATGGCAGAGCTGGCCCTCACGGTGCCGTGGGACCTGTTGGCCACCGTGGTACATCTGGTCACATCGGCCCAGCCGTAAGTACACTCTCCCTGCCGTAATGGCATGAAACAATGAAAAATGTGCCTTTCAGCAAGAACTGTTTGACAAGGTTTTGGCTGCATCTCTACACAGTAGAAATTTCTGTGGAGAGTGTTGCCAATATACCACACACATATCCATTTCCATTCTAGACGGCAATTATAGTGTGATAGTGTGATGGAATGACACCACCAGACTCCAGCAGCAAAATATTAAACTAGGGATTTTGCAAAAGCTGAAAGAGTAATTCTGGTTTTTTCGACTTGGACCTATTTTTGTGAACTGTTTGCATGGTAATAATAACAATTTTGTCACAATTTAATTACAAGTTCTGTAAATCTGTAAGTGCATCAATGCAACCGAATATATTTTCATTTTAATTTTGGCAAATAAATTCCAACTTTCACACTCCATTGTATAGCAGAGCAGAGTGGTTCTTTGGTTGACCAGAAAAAAAGAAATATGTGACAATATTATTATTTCCGATCAACATGATGGAAATAGTTAGTAAAAAAAAGTCCAAAAAAAAACTGAATTAACCTTTAAAGTTACCAAGCAACCAAATTATTGTTTTTGAATTCCCAAGAATATAGTTCCTTAGCTACATGTAAAGGAAGGCAGCATAAACTTTAAAATTCTGATAAAATTAGGTATCTAATTAAATAATAAGTTAGCTAGTTAGTCTGTAAAGTCATGCATACTAGTTAGCTAGTCATGTATTAAGTTAGTTATGTTAGCTAGTCATGCATGAAGTTAGCTAGTTAGTCTGTAAAGTCATGCATACTAGCTCACTGCTAAGCTAGCTACATTTTTAAATAGCAGTACATAAATGCAGAGGTGGAAAATCCAGGTTCAGAAAGTAAAACTCCTCCCCAGTATTTTGTTCCAATCGCCTGGATTTTCTAATCACGACATTTCTTCAGCCAGGACATAGAACTAATAAGTGAAATGAACTGGCTGAGTTCATGGGTGGTTATACAGCAAGGTAGATATTTTAGCTATTGTTAAATTGCTAGACAAGCACTGGCTGCTAGCCAGCTACCCAGATAGCACAAAACATTATTGTAACTTTCTACAATGTTGCAGAATGTTTGTGGTGAATAACAATGCTATAGCAACTTAACACTTACATTTTAAGAAGTTCCAGATCACAACTTTTTCCACTGAAAAACATTGTACGGACATTTCTGTAACCTGACAAAATCATAACAGCATGTTTACACATCTTTCAACAATGTCTTTCAACAAATGAAATGAAATGAATAAAAATTGTTAGTTATAAAGCACTACAGGAGATTGTCATGTCTGTCTGTGTGAGCCCTGGGGTGAAACTGATCTAACATCACTGTGCCTGATTGCAGGGCCCCCCCTGGATCCCCCGGTATTCCTGGACCTCCTGGTCCTGCAGGCAACGGCTATGACATGGGCGGTTACGATGAGTACAGAGCTGACCAGGGAGCCCTCAGAGCTAAGGACTACGAGGTTGATGCCACTCTGAAGTCTCTGACCACCCAGATCGAGAACATTCTCTCCAAAGAAGGCTCAAAGAAGAACCCCGCCCGCACCTGCCGTGACATCAGGCTCAACCACCCAGAATGGACCAACGGTGAGTCCCCTCCCACCCTCCTTGAGAAGAGAGCCCTAGTCCCTTCCTACTTCAGACCCTGTTTATTCTATTCTGAGTTTATTCTTACATCTCCAAGTACATTACATTAATTTAGCAGACGATTATCCATAGCGACTTAGAACATAAGTCATCTCATTAATGAGCAATAGTGCCATACCTGGCTCACAGCATTCCCTGACCAGTGAGTAAAGATGCAGCATCACTAAAGCATTACTGCAAGCTAACGATGCTAACCAAGAACTACAGTACAAATTGTAAGTATATACAGACTACATTCATTGCAGGACCTAAGGATATAAAAATATAACCTAAAACCATAAAGGTACTATAACCAATATTAGTAATTCAGCGTCCACTCACTTCAGGCACTGAAAGGAGAGGTTCATACAACCTATAAGAGTGTGTCATTTATTAGAAATAAATAACTATGATGTCTGAGGTGTGGTCAGGTCAAATTAGCTAGCCCAAACAGCACATCATGCCACACTATCCAGCAATGTAGAACCGTATGACATAAAAACGAGAAAATTTGGGCAAGCTGAGAGCTGGACTAATGTGCACCATTCATCCTCTGTAGGATTTTACTGGATTGATCCCAATGAGGGCTGCATCACGGACGCCATTCAGGCCCACTGCGACTTCTCCACCGGAGAGACCTGTATCTATGCCAAGCCTGCCAGCATTGAGCGCAAGAACTGGTACAGGAGCAACGAGGAGAGGACGCACGTCTTCTTTGGCGAGACCATCAACGGTGGCTCAGAGGTGCGCTGAGTGAAACGGTCACTCTTAAAATCCCAAGTTTAAACTGGGAAGGAATGAAGTTTCATTTTAATTAGTTTCAAATGGACACAATAGCTGATTCACGGATATTTTACAGAACTCTAATATCTGATAGATGCAACAGTGAATTACATCATCTGTATCTACGAGGGTCTCCCAGACACTGTGATATCCCAGTATATTGGAAATTAATCCGTTTTGTTAAATGCTTTCAGGGCAACTACTATTTATAACAACACATGAACATATCTTAGCTATTAAATATTAAATGATTGAATATTATATATTGTAAATTTGTTTTTCATATTTTTAGTTCACATACAATGATGACACCATTAGCACGCAGTCCATGGCTACACAACTGGCCTTCATGCGTCTGCTGGCCAACCGTGCCTCCCAGAACGTCACCTACCACTGCAAGAACAGCATCGCTTACATGGACGCTGAGAACGGTGACATGAAGAAGGCCGTTCGTCTGATGGGCTCCAACGATGTGGAACTGAGAGCAGAGGGCAACAGCCGGTTCACCTACAACGTGCTGGAGGACGGGTGCACTGTACGTTCCTCCCCTTTCACATCACATAAAACGCATCACAATACATAGTCATATCACATCACACCACATGCAAACACGTCAAGCTACAAATCACAATGCAACAAATCACATCATGCCAAAATCACAATCCACCACACCACACAACCATCACATCACACAATAAAAAAAAAAACTGGATATATATGAGTAATAGTATATGACTTAATGATGGATACAGTATATTAAAATTGTCTAAAGAAAATTTTAAAAATAAAAATTATATGTTTTTAAAGGGAATGTGATCCAAGACGTTATGCTAGATTTAGCATAAAGACGTGAACTGTATATTCAGAAGTGCACTCATATCTTCATACCACCTTTACAAAGCCAAAATTACAGTTTACTAAGGTTTTCCCTAAGGTGACCTCCAATAACCATGCATTTCTATGCATAATTATCCTTCACTGTCTACAGTAGTCTTCCTTTTATTGGTCTTATTAGTTCATTAGAGGCCTATAGAAAAAACCTAAAACAGGTCTTTCACTGTTGTTTTCAGAAACTGTGTAATAATAAGGACGTACTGTTACGTGGCTTCCTCCTTTGTAAAATGCGTGCTGCAATTCTGTGCCTCTGCAGAGACATACTGGCCAGTGGGGTAAGACAGTCATCGAGTACAGAACGACGAAACCAACCCGCCTCCCGATCCTTGACATCGCACCATTGGACATCGGCGGAGATGATCAGGAATTTGGTTTGGACATTGGCCCAGTCTGTTTCAAATGAATGGACCCACAATAACTTAAAATAAAAGAAAAACGAAATCCCTCTCCTCTGTTTTTTTGATACCAAATGCTCACTCTTTCTACTCATCTATCTGCTTAAGCTGGGGCCTATTGGTGAAGACACAATTGGACTGAACGGAGCATGGTGCAATGCAAATTAACACAGCTGCCCGAGACGTACAGGGAGCACCTTGTCCTGGGGATATGCCATCGTTTGTAAAATAAGAAAAGTGTAATAAAAAAATCAGGAAGAATCACATGTCAATTGTGGTCCTTGTGTATTTTCTGAGGAGGAAGTTTAAAACCACAGCTTCCGAAGGTTTAAACTACCTCGTCTGTATTAACGTCTGATGCACACATCCCAAATGTACGAGTCGGAAGGCCTCAAGGTTAGCCCTCTGTCAAAGGTGCTAAGCTCAGTATTATGTGGCTCAAAAACTTGAAGCAGTATTGCGGTGCTATATGTGCAAACTGCAAGGGAAACCACTTTACTGTGCTGCATTGTGCTGTCTTGGAGATGGAGTCGTCTTGCTGATAACCCCCTTGTTAAGCAGGTGGATCGTTCCAGTCATTTGTTTTGTTTTGTTTGATTTCTTTTTGTTTAGTTCAGTAACACCTCATCGCCCCTCAGTCCCAGTGTTAATGCTTTAAGTATATTTCTCCCCGTTTCAATGGGTAAAAGAGGCCTCTCTCTCTCAAACAAACAAACAGAACGTTTATTGTACGTATTTTGTATATGTGAGATGTTTAAATAAATTGTGAAGAGTTCTGAAATAAAGCACGTCCAATTTTCCAACACATCCCTCACTGAGTTAAGTGCTTTTATGTTTACGTATAAAATATCGGTTGGTGGTCAGGGTTACGGGGGTATGTATATGTTTTTTTGCAGTTTCATTATTTAACATAATTTCACTGAATCGTTTAGAAATTACTTGTTTTGTTTCTAGTTGTATGCTGGATATAGGATATATTGAACATGTATTTGTTAGTAATTGCCTTTAATAATGTAATTGCATTGTGTCAATTGAAAGAACAGTACTGAAACAGTTGGACTCATTCACTAAGCCCCACATAATCTGTGGGTATCTCGACCAATATAGCCATAGCACCACTGGGGGATCAGAGTGTTGGAAATTCTTGACCAAGGATAGAGACCTTTAAGGGAAGGGACAGTAAAACAGCCAGCAGATGCAGAATAGATTAAAGGTAAAGGGGTTCCACTTGCTTCACCACAGGCTAGGACTACAGCTTTGTATTTTATCTGGGCCACCAACAGTAGAGAGATGAGAAGAGGCATGACATACATGTATTTTGGCAGAATCATGTTAATTTCACTTACCTATTGAGTGCATTTCCCAGTCGTGACAGGCTCTTGCATTAACCGACAGTTCGGATGGTGGTTTTTCCTGAGCACTCTTTTAACGCTCTTTTTCTGAAAAAAGAGGGGAGTGTGAAAAATGGGTATTGTAACGTACAACTAACGCCAAAATAATTCATTGCTGTATGCTTTACTTCGACCTTAACCCAATTGCTGTTACTTCCATTTACACATTGCATAGGCTACATGCAATGAACTTACCAAACAGCTGACTCATCAGTCCTATAATTTCCTATAATGTAAAACATTTTAGTCAGCATCCCGGGATACCTAAAGTGAGCTAGATGTACATACTATAATATTTTTTTTAATTCAAAGATAATCTAAAAAATAAAATAAATGTATTAATTTAAAGCTTCTGTAATATTTTAATATTTCATAATTTGACGTCCAGCAGTAGCACAAAAAAGCTAACCATTTTTGGTTACTAAAAAAAACTACAAAAATTGGAGCTGTGGGAAAATGGTCCCATTTCATCCAACAGGGATTTTGTGTTTTAGGAAATATTTAGCCATGAAACTACACTTCATAGGCTACGGAACGTGACCAAGTACGTTACCTTTGTATACGCAACTTGGTATTTTACTAAACGCTTGATAGCAATATAGACTAGTCTACTACTGCAACACTCACAGAGTAGAAATAACCATCACACCTTAATTAGGGGACCAAGCAGTATAGCTGCTGGTACCCTATTGTTTTTGTTTGGATTATTATTATTTTATTTTTTTTCTCCCCTTTCACCTAAAATTCCTGTGAGCTAGTTTGGCCTAGAATCACCAAACCTGGCAGCTTGTTGGGATTGCCAAACACTTCTCCATGATGATGCAGATTGAACACCTGGTGGCATTGTAGTGCACAAGACAAAACTTTTACATTGACAAGCCCACTGCCGACGCCCCGTTTCACCTAGAGTCACAAAATTTGGTAGACAAGTCCTTTTGCTCATGCTGAACAAATGTGCCTCAAGGAACCATAAAGTCAGCCATATTGGATTTTCCGTTAATTAGCATTTTTTTGTAAAATACTTAAACTCTGCAGTTGCAACCAATAGATCTACGTGGTGGCGCTATAGAGATCCAAATATTTAAAAAATATTTTAAAATTCACTAAAAATCACTGTTCCTTTGCAGAGATTTAAAACTTGCTACAATGACAAAAGCGCGGATTTGGATCATAGATCTTTACTAATTGGATGGGCGCCATCTTGAATTTGCCGCCATTTTGGTTTAAATGTACTCATCCATAACTTCTGTGTTTTTCCTTAACCGCTTGGCTGATTCTTATGAAACTTGGCAAAGAGTTAGAAGTTGTCACCTAACAAGCCCTCACCAAATTGGTGGTGATAGGTCAGTTGGTGGCGCTGTAGTGCACGTGACAATATTTTGACATTGACACACACACTGCCGACACTGATTTGACCTAGAGTCACAAAATGTGGTATACTGGAGTGGATTCCAATCACTTATTTTATCCGTCCTCTTCTCCTCGGTCCTTCCCTGATCCAGAATTCGATCGAGGTTCGCCATCTTTAAGGACATTCCAAACTGCTAAATGCTCCATGGAGGAGCGAGGAGGAGTGGGGAACGAGGAGACTCCCGGAGGCTTCAGTGAGGAAACACAAGTGTAGCCTTTGCGGAAGCCTTTTCTTGGAACGCGTGTGTATAAATTATTCACCACTCTTCACATCTGCCATGTCGCAGGCACACCCCTACACAAATGCAATTTTACAGTTTCTTTCCATTTATTATAAAGCGCTAATTCATAATGACACTCATTCTTTATAACTAACAAAAGCACTGTCTATTCATGGAAAAATAAGCTAAAAAGCATTATAATTAAACATGTGAGCATAATGGCGCTGACACTTGATTGAGCAAGGACGTTCCATTTGCCTAATGCATGCTGCCTCGTTTCCTCCATCCTCGTAGCTATCTGATCCTTGCATCCTTTCTTTGCGTCCTCCGTTGGGCGGAGCTAAGGAGCGAGGAAATGATGCAAGGAGTAAAAATAAGCGATTGGAATGAACCCATAATTAACAAATTTGCCTCAAGGAACCATAAAGTCCATAAATATTGGATTTTCCGCTAATTAGCACTTTTTGTAAAACACTTAAAATGCTACTCCTCCTACAGGATTTGACCAATTTGCATGAAACATGTTTGATTGAGAAGCCAATTAATTTTTCATTGGGCATGGCTTATAACAAAAATGCTAATAATTCTAAAACCGTTTGACAAAGTTCTGAAATTTGGTGGGTTGATTGAGAGTTAAATCAAGACTTGAGCCCTGCAGTTTTAACCCAATCAATGCATGTGGTGGCACTATAGAAATACATATGTTGGGATGGCGGGTATGCCATCCGCCAAGTACACTATCTATGTATAACAGACTGTCTACCTACCTTACCAACTGTGAAAGTTCCTGTAGCTTAGTGCTTAAGGCATTGTACTACTGTGTAATAGGTTGGTGGTTTGATCCCCACCTGTTCCTAACATATTTTTGAGGCACACAATGTGCACGTCATGTTAAGAATGTTGTTTTAACATAAAACTAATTATTTTTATTGCAAAGGCTAAGAAATTTCACAATATTAACTATTAGAATTATGAAGTCAGTAAGCCAACACAATCTGATACCGCAACACAAAAGTCTTATTTGGCCTGCAAGTTTCTGTTAACCTGCTTTCGCCTTTTGGTTACAATCTTGGCTTAAAATGTGTTAGGTTCGATTCCAACTTGGCACAAAAGTTAATGTTTGGCAAATCTATTGTGCAAATGCTATGCTTCTTTTAATGTTGTTTTCACATGAAAAAACACCTTTTTATTGCAAAGTGTAATGGGTTGTGCTTGCCTTTCCCTAGCTCTGCGGGCGTTCGTTACCTGTATTAAGCACTCTATCGGATTTTTCACATTCCACGCCGAGTTTTCGTTTCGCCAGCACTTAGTGATTTCACCTGTTCATGGTTTCCGCCGGCTATTTATACTTTGCGTCTTCCGGTATCGGCGCTTCCATGTTAATTCGTTTAACTGTCAAGCCGGTAAGGTTTAGGATCAGTACGCCCTATCGAACGCTTTGTTTCAGCTTTGCTAAACAACGCGGGTCTTGATAGAAGTACTGTAGTATTCTTATTCCTCTCGCTTTTAGTGCGAGTTAGTTAGTTTGTTCGGTCGCGCTATTTTTGGCTCTTTCCTACGAGCGTTTCGCCCGATACTTCCGGGTTTGTTTTCCTGTGTTTGTTCCATCGCCTCTTTAGATTCCTCTCTTCTTGAGAGTAGAGGTTTTGTTTTCTAAAAGTATTTTCTCTCGCTGACTTATTTGTCAGTTCGCCCAATTCGTTGGGTTGTTTTCTTTTCTCTCCCCTTTTAAGTCTCCTTCCTCACTCCCCTGTTTTGGGAGCTGGAGCTTTTCTGTTTTCCTTTTTTCCCTCTCCCTCCTACAGAGTCCGCTCTGTTTTATTGGTGTCTCTCCTGAGTCACTTGCCTGAAAACCCTTCTGTCGCGTTTGGTCCTCCAAACCAACTCACTCCCTTACAGAACATGGAAGCCAGTAGAGAGGTTCCAGCGACAGAGGTAGCTCAGCTCTTGGCTAGTCAGGGCGCTGCTATAGCCAGTCATGAGGAGGGCATGCGTATTCTCCAGGCCTCTCAGCAGGCGTTACTTAGCCAACACGAGCAGCTTATGAGACAGTTGCAGGTACAGGCTGCCAGCCTGCGCGATGTGGCGGAGAGTCTCCAAAACCTGACTCTCGCCACTGTACCCCCCCAGTCGCACAAGCACCACCTATAAACCCCCCACCCCCCCCACCGGAGGCGAGGGAGCCCAAACTCCAACTTCCCCTTCGTTACGGTGGTGAGCCGGGGAAGTGCAAAGGGTTCCTAACCCAGTGTTTAATTTTTTTCAAAGCGCAGGGCTCCCGTTTTCATTCTCATAATTCCCAGATAGCATTTATACTCTCCCTCTTAACCGGTACTGCTCACGAGTGGGCCGACCCGCTTATTAGAGCCAATGCACTGATGATGAGCCACACGGATCAGCTTATGGCAGAGATGACGTCAGTCTTTGACCATGACGTCTCCGGTCAGGAGGCGGCCATGCGACTGACCTGTCTTCGCCAGGGCACTGAGGCGGTGGCAACCTTTTCCATCGGGTTTCGAGCACTGGCAGGGCAGACTGGATGGCCCGATGGGCCACTCAGTTCTTTGTTTCTGAACGCCCTGTCCGATCCTGTAAAGGACGCTCTGTCGGTGCTCGAGCCTCCCGCCACGTTCGGCGCCCTAGTTTCCACAGCCATCCGTGTGGATAACCGCATTCGGGAGAGAGAACGTGAGAGGGCTAAAGGGGGAAACAGATATCACCCCACCCGCTATTCACAGTTTTCTGCATCACCATCCCCCACCTCTTCCTCCTTTAGTCTGGGAGAACCTATGCAGGTGGATGGGGCAGCGTTGAGCAAACCCAAGGGCGCTAGTCTGTGGAAGGGGAGGTGTAGATATTGCCAGAGAGAGGGGCATATGAGAGATCAGTGCCCTAAGCTAGTGGGAAAAGGGGACTCTCGCTAGGGGAACCGAGGGTTCTAGCGAGAGAGGGTCATGTCCACCCTCGGACCCTCATTTCTGTGCAACTGCTTTGGGGAAGGCGTCAGACCAGCTGTGATGCCTTTTTAGATTCCGGAGCTTTTATCGATGCTAAGTGGGTCAAAGCTCTTGGTATTCCTATCTTGATTCTTCCGCGGTCTCGTCTAGTCACGGCTCTTGATGATCGTCCGTTGGGCAAGGGGACCATTTCTCAAATCACCACCAGGGTACGCATGCGCATTCCATATTGCGACCATATAGAGGAGATACAGTTCTTCCTGGTCGATTCCCCAGCGTATCCACTTATTTTAGGACACTCCTGGCTTACCCGCCATAATCCTCACATTAACTGGGAGGAGGGCGGGGCTGTTATACGTCACTGGGGTCCCCAGTGCGGACCCCACTGTTCAGTCCCTAGATTCCTCGTGGCAGGAGGGTCTCCTAGTACTCAGGCCGAGTCCGGCACTGATAGCGCACAGGAGCAGGACGGTTTTTGTTCTGATGGGGAGAACTCCCTGGTCCTCTCCGAAGGGGGCAAGGACAGCCTAGCCTGGGATTCTCTGGCGGATGGCCCACTTATGTGGGAGGAACAGCTCACTGACTCAGAGATTGAGTGGCCTGTGTCGCTCGATTCTCTCTCGAGCGAGGAGAGCGCTAAAGTAGGGGGGGTTATAGTATTTTCCCTCCCTCCCAATGTCCCTGAGCAGTACAGAACTCTTTCTGAGGTTTTTAGCAAGCAACGGGCCACTACGTTGCCGCCTCACAGGGCTTATGATTGTGCTATTGAGCTCTACCCGGGCACTGTCCCTTCCAGAGGGTCCTTGTACTCTCTATCTGCCCCGGAGAACGCAGCCATGAAGGCTTACATTGAGGAGTCCTTAGCCAATGGATTTATTAGACCTTCCACTTCACCGGCAGGAGCGGGGTTTTTTTTCGTTAAGAAAAAGGACGGGGGTCTTCGCCCATGTATTGACTATCGGTCCCTCAATGACATCACGGTGAAGAACCGTTATCCCCTCCCCCTGATGAACTCGGCGTTTGAACGGCTCCAGGGAGCGTCTATTTTTACCAAGCTCGATCTGCGCAATGCGTACAACCTTGTGCGTATTCGCCAGGGTGACGAGTGGAAAACCGCTTTTAATACGCATAACGGACACTACGAGTACCTGGTGATGCCATTCGGGCTCACTTGCGCCCCCTCTGTGTTCCAAGCGCTAGTGAACGACGTGCTTAGGGAGATGTTAGAGAAATTCGTCTTTGTTTATCTTGACGATATTTTAATCTTTTCTTCCGATCTCCCGACGCACGTTGTTCACGTCAAGCAGGTTTTGTCAGCGCTCCTTAAAGCTCAGTTATTTGTGAAAGCGGAGAAATGCGTTTTTCACACAAACTCGGTTTCTTTTCTTGGGTTCATTGTTGCTGACGGCGAGGTATGGATGGACCCTAAGAAAGTGTCCGCGGTAAAAGACTGGCCCACTCCGTCTTCTCTCAAGCAGGTTCAGCGTTTTTTGGGGTTCGCAAATTTTTATCGGCGGTTCATCCGCAATTTCAGTGCGGTAGCGGCCCCTATTACTGCACTCACTAAAAAGACACTCCCCGGGTCCTTTCAATGGAATTCCAAGGCGAAGGCGGCATTTTCGGAGTTAAAGAGGAGATTTAGCTCCGAGCCCATACTCGTGACCCCCAACCCATCCCTTCCCTTTGTGGTAGAGGTAGACGCCTCTGAACTAGGCGTCGGAGCCATTCTTTCCCAGCACTCCCCGCTTGATCACAAGATGCACCCCTGCGCGTATTTCTCTTGTGCATTAACACCCGCAGAGAGGAACTACGACGTAGGGGACCGGGAGTTGCTGGCTGTAAAGCTAGCACTGGAGGAGTGGCGCCACTGGCTCGAGGGGGCTGAGCATCCGTTCACTGTATGGACGGATCACAAAAACCTTGAGTATGTGCAGCAAGCTAAGAGGCGTAACTCCCGTCAGGCTCGGTGGGCGTTGTTTTTTTTACGTTTCAATTTTTTAATCACATACCGCCCTGGCTCCAAAAATGTGAAACCGGATGCGCTTTCTCGCGTGTTCGACCGTACTGACAAGGATCCCATTCCTGAACCCATTGTCCACGCCGACCACATTGTGGCCCCTGTTATGTGGGCGGTTGAGGCAGCAGTACAGAAGGCTCTGAAGTCTAATCCAGATCCAGGTGGGGGTCCTCCCCACTGCCTGTTCATTCCATCCCAGGTTAGGTCTTGAGTTCTCCAATGGGGACACGCCTCCCAGTTGGCCGGCCACCCGGGCGTTCACCGTACTAAGGACTTTGTTTCCCGGCGTTTTTGGTGGCCCGGTCTTGAGAGAGACGTACGGTCCTTCGTTGCTGCCTGTCCTGTGTGTGCTCGGAGCAAGGGATCATGTGCCCAGCCCTCAGGTCTCCTGCGCCCTCTTCCCATCCCTAGCAGCCCTTGGAGTCACATCGCACTCGATTTTGTCACCGGGTTGCCGGTGTCCTCTGGTAACACGGTGATATTAGTGGTCGTGGATCGCTTCTCCAAGGCGGCTCATTTTATCGCACTTCCGAAACTCCCTTCAGCACCAGAGACAGCTCAGCTCATGGTGGACCACGTTTTCCGAGTACACGGTCTCCCTGTGGACGTGGTATCTGATCGCGGTCCCCAATTCACTGCGAGATTCTGGCGTTCCTTCTGCTCTCTATTAGGCGCGTCTGTCAGTCTTTCCTCCGGCTTTCACCCGGAGACTAACGGACAGACAGAACGCACCAATCAGACCTTGGAGAACACCTTGCGTTGTTTGGCTGCCTCCAACCCCACATCTTGGAGCCGCCACCTCGCATGGGCTGAATACGCCCATAATACCTTGCGCAATGCCTCTACTGGCCTCTCTCCGTTTGAGGCGCAAATGGGGTATCAACCTCCTTTATTTCCAGAACTAGAGAGAGATGTGGAGGTACCTTCCGCAAGGTTCTTAGTTCGAAGGTGTAGAGCAGTTTGGAGGCGTGTGCGCTCATCCCTCCTGCGTGCTACGGCCAAGCAAAAGATGGCGGCAGATAGGCGTCGCCGTCCTGCTCCCTCTTATAGGGTAGGGCAACGTGTTTGGCTCGCTACGCGGGATCTCCCCTTGCGAGTAGAGTCTCGCAAACTCGCTCCTCGTTTTGTTGGACCCTTCAAGATCCTTCAGAAAATAAACCCAGTCACCGTGCGGTTACAGCTCCCGCGCTCTATGCGCATCCACCCCACATTTCACGTCTCTCGGTTAAAACCTGTGCTTGTTAGCGCCCTCGCTCCGGCAGACAAGCCGCCACCTCCTCCCCGGTTCTTGAACGGAGGCCCGGTTTATACGGTACGGCGTATTTTGGCCGAGAGACGCGTGGGCAGGGGTTTTCAGTTTCTGGTGGATTGGCAGGGCTATGGCCCTGAGGAGCGCTGCTGGGTACCATCCAGAGATATTTTGGATTCGCAACTTATCAGAGACTTCCGCAGAGATAAGACTTAGGGATCTTCTGGGGACGTCCCTTAGAGGGGGGGTCCTGTAATGGGTTGTGCTTGCCTTTCCCTAGCTCTGCGGGCGTTCGTTACCTGTATTAAGCACTCTATCGGATTTTTCACATTCCACGCCGAGTTTTCGTTTCGCCAGCACTTAGTGATTTCACCTGTTCATGGTTTCCGCCGGCTATTTATACTTTGCGTCTTCCGGTATCGGCGCTTCCATGTTAATTCGTTTAACTGTCAAGCCGGTAAGGTTTAGGATCAGTACACCCTATCGAACGCTTTGTTTCAGCTTTGCTAAACAACGCGGGTCTTGATAGAAGTACTGTAGTATTCTTATTCCTCTCGCTTTTAGTGCGAGTTAGTTAGTTTGTTCGGTCGCGCTATTTTTGGCTCTTTCCTACGAGCGTTTCGCCTGATACTTCCGGGTTTGTTTTCCTGTGTTTGTTCTGTCGCCTCTTTAGATTCCTCTCTTCTTGAGAGTAGAGGTTTTGTTTTCTAAAAGTATTTTCTCTCGCTGACTTATTTGTCAGTTCGCCCAATTCGTTGGGTTGTTTTCTTTTCTCTCCCCTTTTAAGTCTCCTTCCTCACTCCCCTGTTTTGGGAGCTGGAGCTTTTCTGTTTTCCTTTTTTCCCTCTCCCTCCTACAGAGTCCGCTCTGTTTTATTGGTGTCTCTCCAGAGTCATTTGCCTGAAAACCCTTCTGTCGCGTTTGGTCCTCCAAACCAACTCACTCCCTTACAGCAAAGGTTAATAAATTTAACAGTATTAACTGTTTCACTGTTTCACTTGTACTTAAAAGACGCAAAAGGCCACCGACATGGCCCAGTAGCTTACGATTAGAGTTCTGAACGGGCCTGAAAATTCAAACTCGAACCGAACAGACCCGAGTGAGTTGAAGCCCGAGCCCGGCTCGCCCGAGATCGTCACATACAATACTGAGCCCAAGACTGACCAAACCCAAAAAAAAAAAACACAAGTTGGTTATTGCCAGAAAAGGCGTCGCAATTTACGTAACATTGAACTAACATTTCTTTTCAAACGTCGTCACTAGTCACAATCTCACACAAAAGCTGACAAAAACATCTGTCGATGTGTAGGCCTACCTATGCTGTCCTGTTGTGGTTTAGCGGGCAAGATTCCTTAATTAATTTGCAACAAAGAGGATGTGCACTTCAGCTCTGTTCGGGTTCCAGTTTTCACACATAACACAATGTCACCATAAAAATGGAGTAGGCTACTAGGAAAATGAAGAATTTACGATAAAACGCAAGCCCTTACGGGATCGGGTTTAGATACCATCAACAATGGCAAAAGCCCTGATTTGAAACAAATATTTGCTTTTTGGGTCAACCCTGTCTAAAGTTGTCTACAATTATGCAGTCTCTGTGTTTGACAAATGCTGCTCATGCCGCTCGGTCCCCAGGAATCGCTGCTTGCAGCTATATTTTGACTTATCTTTTGACAATAAAAGTGGAGAAAGGAGCGACAGTAACGCTCCTTAACTTATGCATTGTGTTCCTACAGTTAGTCTACTTGCTTTCTTTCCGCAGCATCACATACTAGGTTAGTCTTGGGCGTGGGAAAGTGACGAGCCTGTCATGGTTTTGGACCCTGTGGTCCTATGCGGTCGTTTTCCTCGGTGGCCACGCGAGGGCGCTGCCCTGTTGGTAGAGGCTTGCTCCGCCCTGCTGAGTTGGGGGAGTTTCTGGTTAAGCATTTTCACCTGTTGCGTGGTCACGAGAGTTATTTAAGCCTACCGTTCCCTTCATTCGGGGCTTCGACATTAATTGTTATTTGTCTTGTACTGTGGTGTATTGTTGGCTGTGAGTTCTCGTACCGTTTTTGGCTACTCGCCTATTGTTAACGTCTCTTAGTTGAGGCAGGGCTTATTTCTTGCTGGCTTGGTGGTTGGTTATCTCGTAGGAGTTTGGGACCGTAAATCTCTGCTCTATTTTGCCTTTATTTGTGCGTTTTCTCCGTGTATGGAGTTTTGGGCGATTCTGTTCAGAACAGTAGTTCTGCTCGCCCTTCGGCACGTCTTCCCATTGGGAGATCAGGCGTTTCGCTTCTACTTAGTTATTAGCTCGTAGAAGTATAGAGTAGCAGTTCTTTGTTCCATTTTCGCCTGTTTGGTTTTCTTACTGAGAGACCTGGCGTTTTGCTTCTACTCGGTTCCGTGTTGCTGTGAGCCAGTATGTAGCTTCGGTACGTTTATTCCCTGTTGTCTCCTTCTCGTGGACTACGTTCCCCTTTGTTGTGACTCAGGGTTTTTATTTATATTGAGAGGCTGTCGTGCTATTTTGCGTTGGTCTTTGTTGCAGCTGTCCTCCGTCCTTTTTACCTACGGGACGATTTTGTTTCGGAACTATTGTTCTGTTCGTTTTCCGGGTGTGTTTTCTCCTTGTGTGGAGTTTGGGCTAGGTTGTGGACATGTTTGTGTGACTGCGCGTAGCATGGTAATTTCAGCTCTCTGTTCCTTTGCTTCGTTACATTCTTTTACTGAGAGGCTAGGGCGGTTGTTCCAATCTAAGTTTGCGTGAGTCTTTTGGATAGTAGTTATGGGACGACGGTGCTCCGTCGGCTCACCTGTAAAATGTTTCTCCCTCCTGGGAGATCGGGTGTTAACCGCTTTGCTTTCTGCATTTGACTGCTACTTATTAAACTAGCCATGGAACGTTAAATCTCGGTTCCATTTCGCCTCGTTATATTTATTTACTGAGAGGCTAAGGCGGTTGTTCCATCTTAAGCTTGCGTTAGTCTATATGGATCGTAGTTATGGGACGACGGTGTTCCGTCGGCTCACCTGTAAAATGTTTCTCTCTCCTGGGAGATCGGGTGTTTACCGCTTTGCTTTCTGCATTTGACTGCGAGCCTATCAATCTCGCCAAGGGAACGTTAATCTCTGTTCCTGTTCGCCTCGTTACATTTCTTCTTAGAGAGGCAGGGCATTTATTTTCAGTTAATCTCGCATTGGTCTAGCCGGGTAATGTCTGGTACTGCCTGTCCGTTTCGTTCCTTTTGGCACCTATCTCCGTACATGGAGTTTGACGATTCTGTTCGGAACTATGGTCCGGTTTCGTCTTTTTGTGCATGTCTTCCTATAGGGAGGATTGGGCGATGTTGTGGACACGTTTGTGTGTGACCGCGAGTCTGAGATTAGCCTGGAAACGTTGGATCTGTTTCCTTTCGCCTCCTCTTACTATCATAATATTTTGCAGTGTTTGTGTTTTATGTTTGTCTGTACGCTACTCGCCCGTTTTTGATTTGTCTCGTATCCGAGATAGGGCGTGTATTATGTCTGGCTGTTCAGATCCCTGTCCTTGCGCTCTACTTAGCGTTTGACAGTTAGCCGGCTAGTAGCGTCTGTAGTGCGTTTGTGTTCCTTGTCTTGTCTCCTCCCTTATCTGCGGGTATCCCGCCTTAGTGGCCTAAGGGCTTAATGATTCCCCTTGCTGCGTTTGGCTCCTCCCATCTCACACGTCACGCCCCTTTACAGAGCCATTTATTTATTTAACTTTTCGGTAGTCTAGTACTTATAGGTTAGGTATGGGCGCAAGTCAGCTCAACTTCCACTTGATGGCAGCAAAACACAAAATTACATTGTCTGTGGAATAAAAATGAATCTGTGGCATGCTCTCTTGTTGATTTTGTCACGTTGTCTATAGGCCCTACCACCAGGCAGATCGATAACAAATATTCAATATTTAAAATACACCTAATAGCTTACGGTGTATTCTTCTGAGAGGGATTTAGCTGAAGACCGCATCAACATCTTTTACTCCACAAGACCATAACCCTCATTTAGAATAACTTCTCCTTTGGAAGACCCCAATGATGTTTTATATTTTCAATAGGTGCATACGAAATGCAGTTAAAGAGTATGTCTCTCAATTATAGGCTATATGAAGTCTACGTATGTGCAATTTGTGTGCACGTGTGTTCATGCGTTTCAAAAAATATACAGTACCAGTCTCTAAGTCATCAAGGGTCTGACGTATCAAACAAGCCTTAATCCATCACTCTGCTGCCAGAAATACAGTAGATATGGATGGATAACTTGAAGTTATCTCCTGACTTATTTTTCCATAGAGTTCAATAGGAAAATTTGTCAGGAGAAACAACCCTCCAAGTGATCCATCCATATCTACTGCATATCTGGCAGCAGTGATGGTTTAAGGCTTGTTTGATACGTCAGACCCTTGATGACCTAGAGCCATTTAGCCAACCATGTGTCCCACACCGTTCCAGTGTAATTTAAAGCTAAATCTAGTCCCACCCCCCAATTCCCATAGAGATCCATTCAAATGCTGAGGTTATAGTATCGCTGCTAAGAGTACCTGGAAATAAGATATCAGGAGTCTTTTGATATCCTTTTATACAGTCATGATGGCATCACCTTTTTACCTGTGGAATACCTGTTTACCACAGAAGTTGTTTGAGAGAATGGCAAGAATGTGCAAAGCCGTTATCAAGGCAAAGGGTGGCTACTTTGAAGAATCTAAAATATAAGACTTTTTTTTATTTGTTTAACCCTTTTTTGGTTTTTGCATAATTTAATTTGTGTTATCTCATAGTTTTGATGTCTTTACTATTCCAAAATGTGGAAAACAGTAAAAATAACAGAAAAAAACCTTCTATGAGTAGGTGTGTCCAAACTTTTGACTGGTACTGTATATATTTTACATTACATTACATTACAGGCATTTAGCAGACGCTCTTATCCAGAGCGACTTACACAACTTCTTATTACATTTATCCATTTATACAGCTGGATATATACTGAAGCAATTAAGGTTAAGTACCTTGCACAAGGGTACAACGGCAGTGACCTACCTGGGAATCGAACCTGCAACCTTTCGGTTACAAGTCCAGTTTCTTAACCATTATACTACATTTGCATTACTGATGCAGCCACACCCATCCAAGGTAATAGACTGTTATGGACAATATATTCATCAAGTGAGTTATAGACATATAAGTCTGATCATCAGTAAACTTGAGATTTAGTCACAACTTGGAACATTTGTATCCCATTTAAATGGGCCTGACTACAGTGAATTTAATATTGTGTTAAACTATTTACTGCATTTCAATTAAATTAAAACATATACACTTCTTATACACTTGAAAATCGTTCTATGTATACATATGAACATACTAAAGAAAGATTGTCACGGTGTGTTTAAGAGTTTAATAGGCATATTATATTGACCATTTCTCAAATTTGAAATATTGGCAGTTATACTCAATTTAAGATATGTAACAGGGTAAGCTCACTTTAATTTTCAGCACCTTATTAACATTCACACGACAGCAAAGATTGAGGAACCTATTCCACGCTACAACATTTTCAGTTAGTTCACTGCTCTTCATGCAGCAAGCTGCAGGAGTTAAGTACAGAGATACACTTCACAAGCATGCTGTGAGTGAGATGCTAGTGTTAATCACTTCCGGCTCTCTCTCTTACACTGGGTGAGCAACCCATCTGCACATTGTCATTGAAAGCCTAACACGATTTTACTAGCAGCTACACAACCTGTTAAGTATTTCACCATAGACTTCCAGGCATTAAATAAAGCTACAATCTACTGTACAATACAAGCTCAGAGAACAGAATAATCTGCCATTTTAGAGCTGACTTATGGCACAGTAACATAACATGCAGGCTGCAGTATCTGTTTGTCAAACAAACAACAAAAAATTTTCATGCATGCTTGGATGACAGTTGAGGTTAAGACTGGGAATCGAAGTGTGTGCGTGTGTGCTGTCCACGTGCCCGCTTTTTCTTCAGTTATGAAAGTAGGGCAACACTGTTTTGGGATCAGAACCACTATTTTAAGCAGCGAGCTCCATGGGACCCTCTTCCTCGCCATCGCCCCGGTTGGCACGGATCTCCACCAGCGTGCGAGCAAAGCGAGTCCAGTCCTCAGTATGGGACACAGCCAGCTGTGGGTGACAGGATCCAAAGTTAACCTGACTATAGTTACACTGAAAATCATTTTGTGACAACGTGGAACACACTGAATATTTTCAGAG
Organism: Synaphobranchus kaupii; assembly: GCA_029718625.1. Taxonomy (NCBI): domain Eukaryota; kingdom Metazoa; phylum Chordata; class Actinopteri; order Anguilliformes; family Synaphobranchidae; genus Synaphobranchus; species Synaphobranchus kaupii. The sequence continues at coordinate 59,857,238 of CM056382.1, forward strand.
CACAGGAGTACTGATTTCTTCCTACTTGTAGGCAGCAGCCCCGGTCAGGAAGTCCACAGTACAAACTGGTGTCTTTAGGAGGAAGCACCTTCTCTCTGTGTGTTCCTCAGACACTATACCCATCTGCACTGGCAGCCCCACATATAACTCAATATAAAAGGCAGACAAGGGCCGTGCTATACAATTGACAATGCGTCAGGGGGTTAAGAGTAGAACACTCACACAACAGTGAAACCAAAGTAGGATGAGGCCCACGAGATGTTCACATGATTTGCACTCATCACGGGGCTCACCATGCTTAAGTTCACTTACTATATGTATACCAGAAAAACATCAAATAAATAAACCATTGTTCCAGTGCTCAAGAATCTGGAAACAAATGTCTCTGTTCCTCCAGCAAAGAAGTCCCTTCTAAATGAAGAATAACTGCTGCACCCAATGCCTGTTCTGTCACACTTCCTCTGTCCCTTCCTTTTAGTTAATACTTATTCATCTCTGATAAAAGTTAAAAATAAATATATATGTTAAATTTTGCTTTGATCTTTCCAGCATCAACACAGTTCTTACAATGTGGCCTGGATTTCATAAAGTTCCCCTGCCCGTGAACTGCACAGAAACATGTCCATTGACCTTTTTTATTTCAGTTTTTTTCCTCACCTCTCCTACGTCATAGATCCAGACACGTCCCTCAGAGTCGCCCACTGCCACCTCTCTGCCTCCTGAGCCCCACCTCACCCGGTTCAGGGCAGAAGCACCTTCAATGGTCACGCTCGCACTGGGAACCTGGTGATGAAGGTCGTTTGTGACATCACTATGCAACAATGTCGTTAAGACTGAAAATGAGTGAATCAGCAGCCCAAAGAAGTCAGCAACATCAGATTGGCCCTCCAGGGCTTGAACATGCGTAAAGGAAGCTCTATACACTGCTCTTATGAACAAATGAGTAATCTCCCTTTAAAAAGCAGATTGCAGGCTTTGTGAGAATGTACGTACATTAAAGTCCCAGCAGTGGAGCACATCAAAATAAACTACAAAAACGTCACCTCTGTGTCATTGTTCAGGTTCCACAGATCCAAGCGTCCCATTCCATCCACAGCAGCAAACAGCCCAGGGTGCACCGGAGACCACATCACATCATACACATAGTCAGCATTGTCCTCAAAGGAGTAGAGTGGCTTATTGTGCTAGAGAGAGAGAGAAGAGAGGAGGAGAGAGAGAGAGAAGAGAGGGGGAGAGAAAAAGAGAGAGGGAGGGGGGAGAGAGAGAGGGGGAGAGAAAGAGAGAGGGGGAGAGAGAGAGAGGGAGAGAGAGAGAGAGGGGGAGAGAGAGAGAGATTTTCATTTGACATTTTTCTTTATTGCAGCAACATTCATACAAGTTTGTGAGTATTGGTATAATCAAATCCATAATAATTCAATAACTTTAAAGCATTTATTTCCATTCCATGTTGCTGAGAAAATAAGCCATTACATATCTCGATAAAGAGCTACATGCCTTGAAAGGCAAACATAAAATTTCATGTTTTGGCCTTGTTTCCAAAATAAGCCCCCAGACATATCTTTCTGTGTTTAGCTTGGAAAATGATGCATATGAGAAGCTGCTGTTGCAGCACATTGTGTACATATTGTTTAATAACCTTCATTCCAATGGCTGAGTGAAATGTATATAAAAAAACATGAGCCTCTGTGCATGTATGCCTGTACTGATATTCTTTCGTACTTTAGTAGCCTAATTAATCTACTGTGACATAAGCTACTGGTCTTTTGATGTCTGAGTTTGCTTTTTAATCCCCTGATTTACACCATCAATCTTACTTTTTCTCCTACCTTTGTGCTCCACAGTTTGACAGTCCAATCAAAGGATGAGGTGACAAAAAGGTGGGAGAAGTCAATTGGGCCAACAGCATTGTGACAGCTGATACCAGTGACGGGCCCCTGGTGGCCCTCAAACATCTCCCCAATGCCAGCCTTACTGAACGTGAGAAAACAGAGAAGAAGGACAAGTTTTAATAATGCCAGGTGTGATTCACAGGTGTAAAAGGCACATGGTAACATGGTTCTATCACCAGTTACTGGGTAAGTAACAGAAGGATTTACAAAATCAGCCGTATAAGTGCTACATTCTTTCAACTAAATATGCTCCTCTAGAATTTGTTTTAAAACCTTCTAAAAGCCAATGAAGCTTCCTAACAGAGGCCGGTGCATTTTGGCGACACAAATAATGAAACGGCATCCGGTTAGATGTTAGACCATATATAAAATATACGGACACAGACACACATAAATGTGATTTGTGCACTCACGCATTTGCTTGAGTCCACCTCTGTCCCACCTCACAGCGGTATCCACTGACCTGCCATGACGCGATGCTGTGTACACCATCCCCTCCTCGCTCCCCACCACGTAATTGTTCACGTCTCCAGTGGGGAAAGCCATGCCCGTGACCGCCACTGGCTTGGACTTATTGTACACCAGCTCCATGCTCTCCTGTTGGAGGAATGGTCGTGAGAGTGAGACTTCATCAGCCAATTGTGGGTGGACCTACAATGTGTTCTCAATTATATAATGCGATTGAACAAATAAAAATATATAACTGGTTCAAGTGAATCACCGATAGCACACATTTTGGAGATGAACAGTGGTTAAGAGAATGAGCTTTAAACATCACATACTAAATCTGGTTAGGGGCACAACATAGTATCTACACAAGTTACCAATGTACAAAAGCTGTACAAATCTCTTCAGTAAATATTTGACAGTATACAGGAAAATATCAGGAAAGACACACATGGTTTTGTTCCCTTTGGGTCTCTAATAACCTGTACCATACTACCTGTACAGCTTGACCAAAGAGTCTTTCAGGAATTAAGCTAAAATACAAAGTCACGTAGCAACAAAACTATGTAACACTTCGGAACAGTCTTCTGTTGAACCCCTGCCCATCATCCAGGAGAGAGCGAAACGGTAGCGCGGCAAGTATAACATTAGGAAATATTGCCGTAGAGCTATATCATAATGTCTTTGTTCACCTGTGGCTGTGATAGCATGTCCAGACTCCAGGAGCACATCTTCCCATCAGTGGACACTGTGATCAGGTTGTTGGCGTTCTGAGTCCCCACAACATTCACACAGTAAACAGGGTGCTGGAGGGAAAGGACACAAAAATATGTTTCATTTCAGGTTATGGGCGGTTGTTTAATCTAAACGCCCAGGTTATTAGTTAGTAGTTAAGAGAAGTTAGTTATTAGTAGGTATGAGATGCCTTTATTCATATATACAGTATGTGTGCGTGTGTGGGTGTCCATGTTTGTGTGAAATAATCATCATCCATAATAAGTTTAGTATGCACAATAATACTATAATCATAATTATTATTAGCAGCAGCATTACCAGAATCATACATTTTTATACTCATACTCATAATTATCACACTAATAATTATGATATGAACGCTGCACTTCATCTCAGTCATATAAAGAGACAGCTTACTGTGTGCGCAGCTGCGGACAGCGGTGTCCTCTGCACTGGCGTTCTTCTGTGACTGCGGTTATCCCAAAGCACAATCTGCCCCGAGTAAGTACCCCCCACAACCAGGTTGGGGTGAAATCGGGCAAAGCCAACTGACATCACGGAGGACTGCAAGGAGGATAGAATTAGAGAGGCGGATTTTGACTACAGTACTCACTGTGTACAAACCTGTAACATAGGTTTACAGTTTACATGACTACACACGTTTCCAAAATGACAATCACCTAACCAACCACCAAATAAATGACGGACGTGAGGTAGACCCCAACACCTAAGCGAAACGAAACGAAACGGCGAACCCTAACCAGAAATCAAAATAAAGTCTAAACTGAATCCAAAACCCCGTACAAGTAATAATGCAAGCATTAACCGAACCCCAAAACATTAAACTCAGCACACAAATGTACACATAAAAAGAGAATTAAAAGGCAATGTTTATACATTATTTCTCATTGTGCAGTAGGAAAACAGCACTGTTTATGTTGGCTATTGATCATTATTATTTATTCAAAATAATCACAATCAGTAGGTCATCCATTAAAAATATAGTATGCACTGAGGTAGATTTCAAAGGGTAAGATGGAATAGAAAACATCTATTCCATTTGCTATATCCATCAGACCCTGTATTTTACTCTCCAACAATAAATTCTGTCACTAATGATAGAGTATAGAGAGAATTGTGCACTTGAACATAATCGAGTGTACTGCAGTGAAAAATGAGCAAAGCCATACCTTTATTAGAGATAACATGGTGCAGAGAAATAGCCTCAGAAACACTCTCTCTTGCCCTTTTGATGAAAGGTTTAAGGTGCAGATCGAGGGAGGAAATTATAGCGTGTAACATACAATATTCAAAAACGAAAATCCTGTTGGCTCTGCAGACCTGTAATCATGCTGTTTTCATAATTGCTTATAGGAGACAGATGTCTCTTACAGCCTTGTAACGGCATCTCTTTTATGGCAACCCATCGATCGTACCCCTCTATGTGGTATTTTCAAGCTTACAGCTTGCGCTGGCTCTTATCGCACACACACATACTGGTGAATGTGAACGTGTACAGTCTACTCTGTAAATAAATTACCAACATAGCATGCCCAAGGATCACAAAAAAGCGTCTCTCACCGTTATTAATATATCATTGCGCAGTTTGTTTGTTACAGTCAACAAAAATTCAGGAGGCCAGGGGTAATTCTGGGAGCCTCCAAGCTAATATGGGAGGGTTGGCATTGGCAAGCCTACCTGTGTGTCAATCATTCAACAATCTCAGACTGAAATGCTTTTATTTAAAAAGAATTTTCCCTTCTTTGTGGATTGTAGTTATTTAACTCGTCATGTGGGTGGTTTTATGCACTGCAGTTTCAAATAGATTTTCGATTCTAAATGTTCTATGTCTATATCCCTGGAGGTGAGTTACTTTTTGTATTGTGCATTTCAGTCTTTATCTATGCACATTTTACCTGAATTAAACAGATTCTGTAGGAAAATACCTACTCAAATAACGTCAATAAACCCTGTGTTATCCATAATCAAATATATGGCTTCTATGGATTGGGTTTGAGTATTTGGCATGAAAAAAGTTGCACCTTCCACCAAAGCACACGCGCACACACAGAGACAGGCAGACACCTCAATGTTCTACTGTGTGATTATCATTTCACAACAGAACAGAGAGGATTGTGTACATACCTGACAGTGGAAGATGTACTCTGGCGTGATCTTTTTAAATTTCATGTTCCACACGAGTGCAACCCCATCCGGTTCATGTGGGGCATCCTCATTGTTGTTGTAAGAGGCCACCATCAATTCAGGGTACTGGAAATTCAACAAAAAAGACTGTCAAATTTTTCTAGATTCAAATAAGCTTCAAAATTATTCTAGATGTAACTTACATGCAATAACAAAAGTGTAATGAGCCGGTATGTGAATAGATCAGAAATACCTGTGGAGACCAGTCCAAACAAGTGACCACACGATGTTTGGACCAGTGCTCATCGTAGAACAAGCGGTTGAAGGATAAATTTGATCCGGCCTGAACATCACTGAGTTAAAAAAAATATATATATTATTATTCAATTAAATTATCATACACCTTTATGCACTGAAAGCTTTGACGACATTTTAGAGGGCATGTATTGCCACAGCATAACATCTTTTTCACCAATTCCAATAACAATAATGATCCAAGTAAGTATACAGGAATATACAGTAATGGAAAAGCTGTAATATATTAATAAGATGACCACTAATGAAATAATTAAATAAATCACCTTTTGATATACAATACAGTTTGTGCAAATTGAACAATTCTATCATAAGGCAAGAGTGCTACTTCATTTCTAGGGCCAGAACCTACGATTGAAAGGAAATTTTCCACCCACTCAGGGTTAAGCTATCAAAAACCACAAACAGAAAAAAAATTTAACATGCACCTGCGTACATATTATATAATTGCATATGAAATGTGGTAGTAGTGAGATCTAATAGTCATGGAATAGGCCTGGTAATTAGCATATGCAATGTGGTAGCAGTGAGATCACAGGCCTGGTAATTAGCATATGCAATGTGGTAGCAGTGAGATCACAGGCCTGGTAATTAGCATATACAATGTGGTAGCAGTGAGATCACAGGCCTTGTAATTAGCATATACAATGTGGTAGCAGTGAGATCACAGGCCTGGCAATTAGCATATACAATGTGGTAGCAGTGAGATCACAGGCCTGGTAATTAGCATATACAATGTGGTAGCAGTGAGATCACAGGCCTTGTAATTAGCATATACGATGTGGCAGCAGTGAGATCACAGGCCTTGTAATTAGCATATGCAATGTGGCAGCCGTGAGATCACAGGCCTGGTAATTAGCATATGCAATGTGGCAGCCGTGAGATCACAGGCCTGGTAATTAGCATATGCAATGTGGCAGCAGTGAGATCACAGGCCTGGTAATTAGCATATGCAATGTGGCAGCCGTGAGATCACAGGCCTGGTAATTAGCATATGCAATGTGGCAGCCGTGAGATCACAGGCCTGGTAATTAGCATATGCAATGTGGCAGCAGTGAGATCACAGGCCTGGTAATTAGCATATGCAATGTGGCAGCCGTGAGATCACAGGCCTGGTAATTAGCATATGCAATGTGGCAGCCGTGAGATCACAGGCCTGGTAATTAGCATATGCAATGTGGCAGCCGTGAGATCACAGGCCTGGTAATTAGCATATGTAATGTGGCAGCAGTGAGATCACAGGCCTGGTAATTAGCATATGCAATGTGGTAGCAGTGAGATCACAGGCCTGGTAATTAGCATATGCAATGTGGCAGCCGTGAGATCACAGGCCTGGTAATTAGCATATACAATGTGGCAGCAGTGAGATCACAGGCCTGGTAATTAGCATATGCAATGTGGCAGCAGTGAGATCACAGGCCTGGTAATTAGCATATGTAATGTGGCAGCAGTGAGATCACAGGCCTGGTAATTAGCATATGCAATGTGGCAGCAGTGAGATCACAGGCCTGGTAATTAGCATATACAATGTGGCAGCAGTGAGATCACAGGCCTGGTAATTAGCATATGCAATGTGGCAGCAGTGAGATCACAGGCCTGGTAATTAGCATATGCAATGTGGCAGCATTGAGATCACAGGCCTGGTAATTAGCATATGCAATGTGGCAGCAGTGAGATCACAGGCCTGGTAATTAGCATATGCAATGTGGCAGCAGTGAGACACTACTCGTGTGCCCTTAGACAAGGCATTTCACTTGATTTGCTCAGGTAAATGTCTATTAATATAAATGAACAAACTGTCTTAGACAATGCTGTCTTAGATAAGACATCTCATTCAAATCAAACAAAACACATTGCTCACCATAAGACAATACGGTACTATAGATGGTTAGAGTCAGAGTGCCTGTAGTAAGACCCGCTATTTTGGGGTTCATGAAGCTTGACTCTCTCATTACCACTCTCTTACTGCTGTGATAGAAGACATGATCTTACCCTTCCTTGTCTTCTAGATCACGGCCACTGTAGTCAAAGAAGATATCGGACTCTTCGGCCAGCGCACGCTCAACCACGCGGATGGTACGGTCGAAGAAGATGAGGAATTCCTCAGAGTGAAGAACCTGTTCCTTCTCTTCCTCAGTGAGCTCCCTAGGTTGAACTGAGACACAGACACACACTGGTAATTAGCATATGCAATGTGGTAGCAGCACGCACGCACGCACGCACGTAATTAGCATATGCAATGTGGTAGCAGGACGCACGCACGCACGCACGCACGCACGCACGCACTCAGTGTGAGTAAAACACCATGGCCCTAGCAGCCCTTCAGGCTGTTAATCCTTGAATCCTTACTTTCTTTGGTCTCTCGATTCTCCTCCTCCTCCTGCTGATCAGCCTCCGGCCCAGGTTTGGGTTCAGTAATTTCTTCATCCTCTTCTTCCTCTGAGGAGAAAGGGTACACGTGAACCTCGGACTGTCCCTTAGAATCCAGGAGGTTAAATGCAAGGACAACATTAACAACAAAAAACAGGAGGGTGACAGATATTGTCACTCTACTGACACAATATCTTTGAAGACATTGTGTAATTTCAGTTATTCTCAAATGAAGAAGTGCTTCAAAAATTATTATTTTTTTGTATCATACTCATTTATCACCCATTTGTAAAGCTTATAATTTAGAGAAGCAATGCAACCAAGTGTATTCCTCACATGTGGCATTGGGAACTGGACCTGTGCTACATTCCCACTCCTAACTGTTGCGTTTGTGTGCCCTATTGGGAACAATCAAAAACTAAACAAATACCACCAACTGAGTTTGTGTAAGAAAAGGGCATCTCAAAAACACCACTGGTGTACTGGTAGCTACTAAATTGAGACTTTAGGGAATAACCCCATGGCTATACTAGGCGTGTAAATTTCACTACGTGCGTAAAATGTACTACGCACGCAACACGCGTCGTACCTGCTACACCAGTCACGCAAATATGAGTGCAGATGCGAGAGCCTTGCGCACGATGGCTCTAAAATAGGATTGGAGTCTATTTTTGCGCGCTTACGCATTCAAAAATGGCACTTTTTGAATTCAGGCAATAAATAGACAACCATGCAGGCACTGATTGGGCACTCCGCAGCCCTTCGGTCCTAGCATCAATAGGGTTTCAGCATACATTGTAGAGTATGCTAAACAGATGCAGGAGATTATATAAAATACAACTACTTACCCATACTCTCTCAAGACAACAAACAAATATATATATATACGTATATATTTAGGCGCTCAATTCTGGTGTAGCAGCCGCGGAGAACGCGCAGGATAAATTTCATGGGCTACGCACGCGTTATGCCTGTACGCTCCGGTGTAGCCCTCCAGTAAGACTTAACCAAAATTCAGCTCTCAAACAAAATTAAAAAGGGGGGGGGGAAGTAAGATGAGAGCTGAACTGTGCTTTTCATTTACATTGATCATTTAACTTTTAATCGCCCTTTTGGGCTTTTGCTTACACATAAATGAAATGCTAACACAGTTCTTTTTCTATCCTTTTCTAGAAATGTTTTTGTCAGACAGAGAATCATAAATTACCAGGAGACTAAGCTCCTGTCCTCTCAGCTCTCAGAGCCTGAAAAGAAAGCAACCAGTGGCCTAAATCAAACAGGCTCAGCCCAATGCTTCCAACTAACAAAGAGGTTGCTCCACCCACCAGCCTCAGCTAAGAACACGATGAACCGGTCGCTTCGGTCTCACTTTGAAAACAACAGCCACCCATAGCACCTACAATCTGAATGCTTCTGGATATATCCATTTTTACCTTCAGACTGATGAGCTGCCAGAGGAGTCTGGGTCTCCTTAGAGTATGACACCACCTCTTTGGGTAGGAAATCCACCTGTGTGATTTTAGAAGCGCCCAGTCGATGCATCCTGCGGCTAAAGATACAGAGAGAACATTAACACACCTCTCACAAAATGGCCACAGAGACCATCCACAATCTTCAAAATTCAGGGAAGGAGACATTTTGGTTCAACAATGACTCCCTATGTTTAAGATGGCAAGGGGTACTATATGTTTTGGGGACAATACCCAGGGGATGAACCCTGCTGTGTGCAAATCTAATAAACGGATTAGAACGATGGAAGTCAATGAGTGCAAAAATTGGTGAAAAATATTGTCATTGTTATTGTTTAGGCTTATTGTAAATTCACAGATAAGCCAATAATAAATTGTCTTTTTTATGTAAGGTAAAGATTATGTGAATTTTAAGTTACATTATTTTATCACCCTTTCCCTTTGGCAGTGAAAGTCCTCTCACTGTCCATGACATTCATAACTGTTCATTTGTTTCTATGAGCCAAAAGACGGAATGCAAGCTATCACCTTACTGCAGCGCGGACAGGGCAAATCACAGATACTGCAAGAATAAAGGCTGTCCCTGTCCAACCAGGATAGGAGTATTCAGTCTTCACCACTCGGCAATGATAACATTTAATCTTCAGATGTATCATGGAAATAGTTGGTCAATTTGCTAGTGCTTTTATTTTTGACCCACCTCCATAAAGGCTGAAATGGATTCCTTTGAATCCAATACAACTGAAGTACCTCTCAAGTTTCCACATGAATGAACATGAAACTAAATTCTGTAAGCAAAACTTAATCTCTATATGCCTACTCCATACTCTTGCCATGTCTTTCCTCACATGGTAAGACTACAGCCCAGTTGCAAAAAAAAAAAAAAAGGAAATCATACAGGATGCCCGTGTGTAACTGCACAACTGTGTAACTGACATGTAAAAAAGGAATTAGAAAGGAAAGAGCAGATGTACCCGAGCTCAGAGTCAGCTTGCAGCTGGAGAACAGAGGGGTCAGTATCCCACTGTAGGGTCCTTGGGAGGGCAGCAGGAGGCGTTGCGCGGGGGAGAGAACATGCACCATTAGCCACTATAGTGCCCCAACCCACCAACACAAAATACATGCAAGGCAGGAAACACACAACGTAATTAAAATAAATAAATAATCACAGAAATATTTCAGTTTATAGAAGCAAAGCAAGGAGAAAATTTAAAAAAACACAAATGCATTTCATACTGCAAATGCAACAGAAAGATCTAATAACAGATCTTTCAAAAATAGAGCAGGTACTCACAAAATGGTAGGTACTATTGATAATGTGAGCAGACAATATTACATAAAAGAAATGACAGAAATAAAAAGAATATACAGTGCCCTCCATAATGTTTGGGGGCTATGTATGTAACGTCTACATGGTGAAAAAAAAATTGATAAAAATACCCTTTAATAAAAGCTGAGAATCTGCACTTTAACCACATGTGAGTTGTCTGATTATAATTCAAGGAAAAATATGTTTTTGTCCCAAACATTATGGAGGACACTGTATATATACTATATACAGTGAGCACCATAATCCATTGGACAGTGATACATTTTTTGTTATTTTGGTTCTGTACTCTAGCACTTTGAGTTTGAAAGGATAGGTTTCAATTTGTAATTTGAGGGTATTTTCATCCATATCAGATGAATCGTTTAGAAATTATAGAACCTTTTGTACATAGTCCCTCCCCTTTGCAGGCATCAAAAAATATTGGACAGTTTAAAATAATGTAGAATAAAGTAACCCTTTTTAATATTTGGTCGCATATCCTTTGCACGCCATGACTTCCTGATGTCTGTGACCCAACAATATCAAAAGTAATAGTATGGAACACATGGTTGGCTAAATGGCTATAAATCATCAAGGTTCTGAGGTCTCAAACAAGCCTCAAACCATCACTCTGCTGCCAGATATGCAGTAGCTATGGATGGATCACTTTAAGGGTTGTTTCTCCTGAATCATTCTCCTGCTGAACTCTATGGAAAAATTAGCCAATTAGCTAATTTAGCCAACCATGTGTTCCATATTACTCCTGTGTAATTTACAGCTTAATCTAGTCCCACCCCCCCAATTCCCATCGAGATCCATTGAAATGCAGACGTTAGAGTATTGCTTGTAAGATTACCTGAGAATAAGATATCAAGAGTCTTTTGATGTTGTTGGGTCACAGACATCAAGAAGTCATGGCATGCAAAAGATATGCAACCAAATATTAAATATGATGACTTTATTTTAAATTTATGTTAATTACTTTTGGTGCCCTAAAATGGGGGGACTATGTGTAAAAATGGCTACAATTGCTAAAGTAGAAATAGAATAAAATATAAATAGTAATTTGTAACATTATCCCTGTCTTGACTGTATTTTATGTTCAATTTAATGCTACCTTGATGAATAAAAGTATCAATTTCTTTTAAAAACATAAAAATGTCTCAGTGATTCCAAACTTTTGAACGGTAGTGTGTATGTATGTATATATATATATATATATATACACACTACTCACAAAAAGTTAGGGATATTTGGCTTTCGGGTGAAATTTATGGAAAATGTAAGTTCACGCTACAGTGATATTATACGTATCATGAAAGTAGGGCATTTAAGTAGAAGCATGCAATGGTGATTTCCTCATCTCAAACAATTTATTGAAACAAAAGCCAACAACAGTGGTGGGTATACCACAACAAAAATGTCAATGTCTCAATAACTTGTCATGTGCCCTTGAGCATCAATTACAGCTTGACAACGACGTCTCATGCTGTTCACAAGTCGACTTATTGTCTGCTGAGGCATGGCATCCCACTCTTCTTGAAGGGCGGCCCTCAGGTCATTGAGGTTCTGGGGTACAGAGTTACGAGCCTCTACACGGTGAGTCAGCTGATCCCATAGGTTTTCTATGGGATTCAGGTCTGGAGAAAGTGCAGGCCACTCCATTTGAGGTACCCCAGTCTCCAGCAGCCTTTCCCTAATGATGCGACCTCGATGAGCTGGAGCATTGTCGTCCATGAAGATGAAATTAGGCCTGTGTTGTTCATGCAGGGGCACAATGACTGGATTAATGATGTTATTCAGGTAGTATGGGCTTGTCACTGTACCATTCACAAAGTGTAGGGCAGTTCTGTATTGACTAGACACACCTGCCCACACTGTAACACCGCCACCACCAAAGGGTCGTCTGGTGACAACAGTGGCTGATGCATAGCGCTCTCCTTGACGTCTCCAACATCGTTGGCGGCCATCATTTCTGCTCAACGTGAATCGACTTTCATCAGAGAACAGCACTGAGGCCCACTGGTCCCTCGTCCAGCGTAAATGCTCCCTGGCCCATGCAAGACGATGACGCCTGTGCCTGGTGGTGTGGTCAGGTACCCTTGCAGGTCGTCTAGCATGCAGACCACGCTGATGTAAACGGTTTCGAATGGTCTGACGTGACACTTGGGTGCCTCTCACCTCCCTTAAATGTGCCTGGAGTTGAGTGGCATTCATCATCCGGTTCCGCAGGGCACTGTTCACAATGAAGCGGTCATCAGTGTGGGATGTGGCCAAAGGACGTCCACTTCTATGCCTTTCTGTGACTCTTCCAGTCTCTCTGTATCTCTGTTGCAACCTGCTGATGACACTCTGTGACACTCTAAGCTCAGTGGCCACTTCCCTCTGAGAACATCCTGTTTGAAGCCTCGCAATGGCGAGGTACTGTTGATCAATTGTTAGGTGTCGTCTTGGTCTCATGATGTCAAAATGTGAACAGCATGATGAAGAGGACTGTTTAAACACCAATTCTAATTGAACCAGGAAATGTATTGGCCGATTCATGGATCAAACACCTGTTGTGAATTTTGCCGTTCAGCTCCTTGTTAGAGAACAGCAAGTTGTGCAAAAAGTACTGAAACATTGAATAGTTGGACATGTGCATTCAAAAGTTTAGAGAAGGTCAAATTAATTTCACCTGTAAAGGTTATAGTGCATTTTAGGTTCATCCTGAAATTTCACCCGAAAGCCGAATATCCCTAACTTTTTGTGAGTAGTGTATATATATATATATATATATATACACACACACACACACACACACATATACACACAATGTTTAGCATTTGCCTTGTTCAGGGAAAAAGGCAGATTCCAAAAAATATAGAAGGCAAATGCTTACCATTGTAATCGTCACATTCATAAATAATGGAAAACTTTGTTAGAAAAGGTTAAGAAACTGAAAAAATACTTTCCATGAGTGTATGGAGTAAGAACGCGTGCATAACTTTAAACATTTGTGCGTAAATACATTTGTTGTACACAATACGTATGCATAACTTTAAACATTCGTCCGTAAATACATTTGTTAACTCCCATTCCATAACTCCCATCAGGATAGAAATGTTTCATCATAGGATAAAGGCGATTACTCATAAAAACGATGTGTATCACAGGCCAATGTTCAATTTACCTGAAGTAAAGGACCAGTCATGTTTTTCAAAAATAGATAATGTTTTATTACAAAGTTTCGATTACAAAAAGTGCAACAAGCACTGGGGGGTAAAGCATGTATAGCGAAATGATCTAACGGGTAACTGGATGCAACATTTTGCTCAAGTTAGTTCTATCAGTTTAGTTTAAAGGCTACCACACAAGGTGCACTCTAGCACTGCAACTGTTACACTTGTGGTCAGACACTGCAATGTTTAATACAGGTAAAGATCACACTAAGTGAATTCAAGGGAATGCCAAAAAAAAGGCCCTCTGTGGACAAAAAAAGAGAAAATGTTTGCAAAGCATGTATTATGTTTACAAATCATTCACACAATGTACAGCATATTACATGTAGGCTAATGTACTAGCCTAAATGCTCCCCCATGGCAGTAGGCTACAATTGGTTCATTACGATAGCCTATATTCCTGCCCAAAAGATAAATTCTCCCTTTGAAAACAGATTGTGATGCGGGCAACTAGTGGGAAACCGTAAATTGGATATTAGAGCCCGGGATATGGAATAAATCCTCATTCAGCTTGCCATAGCCTACTGCTTATCCTATTGATCGATCGGTGCACTGACGTTTTTGGTCCAGAACATTCTTGAAGTTGTAATTATCCTGTGTAGCCTACGAATGTGTTAGTTGCATATACTCTAATTTGTGTAGTATCATCAGTTAATCCATTTAAAGTGTAGCCTATTTATTTGAATTAATTTAATATTTCAATTAGTGATTTCAAAGCCATCTTGCGCCTTCGACGCATGCGCATTTGGTGGAATCGATGTTCGATTCATTTTCCCTGTGACCCCAGTGACATAATTTTAACACTTTTCGACTCGTACCCACAAACTTGAATCCGTATTCGTAAAGAAGAATTCGTAGCTGTAGAAATCTGAGTTGTATCCATAAATCTTTGCAGCTTTTGGATTCGTACTCTCATAAAAACACACACACATAATTTTACAACTTCATATTTTAGGCTATGTATGATTTACATGTATGAAAACATAATTTTGTGTCCAACAAATGTATTTACTGACGAATGTTTAAAGTTATGCATACGTATTGTGTACAACAATGTATTTACGCACGAATGTTTAAAGTTATGCATATGTATTTTTGACAGCGTTCTTACTCCATATGAGTGCTAAATATTGGTGCTGTACATGCAAACAATAAAGAAATGGCCATCTCTCTCACGCTTGTGCACACACACACACACACACACACACACACAGGAGTATGTGTGTGAGTGTGTGTGTATACTGTATATACAGTGCGCACCAGAATTATTGGCAACCTTAACATGAGTAAAAAGTGCAGGATTAAATTCAGTTTAGCTTTTCTCAAATGTCTTCTATAAATTTTATACTGTTTTATATTGTAATTGTGATACAATTGATCAGAGGAAAAACCAATCTTTAATGCAAAATAATTTTTATTTTGAAGAAGACGTCTGTCACAATTGTTGGCATTCCTTTATTCAGTACTTTCTGCACCCACCCTTTGCAAAGATAACAGCACTCTTCTCCTCTAATGTTTGATGAGGTTGGAGAACACATAAAGGATTTGAGACCATTCCTCCATACCGAATCTCTCCAGATCCTTGGTCCTCGCTTGTGGACTCCCCTCTTCAGCTCACAGGTTTTTATGAGGGGCCGTTTAGGCCATAATTCACATTGGACCTTTCACATACATATATTCTCTCTCTCACATACATATATTCTCACTCTCACATACATATATTCTCACTCTCACATACATACATACATACTCACTCTCATATACATATATTCTCACTTTCACATACATATATTCTCATAAGAGAATGTATGTATGTGAGAGTGATAATATATGTATGTGAGAGTAGAATGTATGTATGTGAGAGAAAGTATATATATGGAAGGCACTTACATGAAACGGAAGTCACTTACACGAAACGGAAGGCACTTACACGAAACGGAAGAAAGTTAGTTTATGGAATCGTGATTGGCTCAGAAGCTGGCTGGTACCATCGATATAAACAACTACTGGATTCCTTATTTTCCCATTCGCCCTGTTAAGTTACGTCTGCACTGTTACTATAATATGCCATACAGGCTCAGTTCCCACGCATCCTGGAGGGGAAGACCAGATACATGTATTACAACAGGAAATCGGAGTAATGCATAATATATTATCACTGCCTAAAACAGGCAGTGTATTCTCCTCATCTCTTGAGGCCAGGTCAGCGCTGTATCATTCTGCGCCTGTAGCTACCTTAAGAATCCTCAGCAGGTCAGCTTGGACTTGCCCGGAGACAGTCTGCCATCCTGCACGATATAACACTCCACAACACTTTGGCAACTGGGACTCTCGGTCGAGGAAAAGGTAACAACTAACGTTAGCTTGCTACTAAGTTTAATCACTGTGCAAACAGGCAAATGAACCGTTGGCTACTTAGTTAGACTTGCATTAAACAAGCTAATGTTAGCAAGTGATGTGATTATTTTTTAGCATTAGCTAGTACATGATTACCAAATTATAACGGTTCACTGGTCTGTTTGCGTAGTGAATGAACGTAGTAGTAAGCTAACGTTATTTGTTACGTTTTCCTCTGCCGAGAGTCAATGTGTGTCACTGTGGACATTAGCCTACACTCAGGAGTGAACATTACGGTGTAAATAGTGCTCTCATCTCGCTGTCAGCTGTGTTGTGAGAAGGCGCTGAGTAGGCTAGGCTACAGGGCTGATGATGGCCTCTCAAGAAGCACCGACTGTTTCAGGTGACGATAATATTTATGCATTACTCCGATTGCCGGTTGGAGGCTAATAACGTTACTTGTCTTCCCCCTCCATGGTGCACGGACAACAGTAGCTACTATGACAACAGCCTACCAGCCATGGATATAAAAATGTAGATATAGGCTACTGTATGTCGCATCAGCCGCTGTGTAACGTTGCAGTGACACTAATACATACTGTAGCTATGTAGGCTACGTTCTGTAAAAAAGAAACAATCATGCATGCATAAGTTGTTAAAATGTTGTCAGAGCTAATGGTGATTTTATTGTTTAAAGCTGCTAGAAAGCAGTAGAGGTTGGTTCTTAATTATTATCTTGGTAGCTCTGATTATTATAACTGTATTAGGCCATAGCTGCGAATCTTGGATGTAGTTTTAATCGCAAATGGAGAGCGATTTTACAGCTTTCCAGCTTGGAAGCAAAGTGGTGGAAGTCAGATCGCCGAGCTAACAAAGGCGTCCTATGGCATGGGTATCGGCTGTAAGACGTAAAAAAATATTACATTTCCACATCCGTTGTGCTCACGGCATATAGCCTACATAATAGGACATTGAGCATAGTGGATTCTAATGGAAAACCGCAAGTGTACCTAGAGTGTAATGTTGTGTGAAATGCAATAAACGATGTAGGCTACAATGAATAGCCTACAATTCTGAATGTCTTTATTTAGCAAAAAATAAATGACTTGCATGAAATGTACAAAATGCATAATATAATTTGTTTGGGGTAGTAGTAGCCTACAATGAAGTTCACAGTGCAACTGGTAGTAGGCTTACCACAAGTGGCAGTGATACATTCCAGTAATATATTCCATTCAAGTAATTTAAGAAAAACGATTGCACACATAAATCCCTGTGGGATAAGTTGAAAGCACAAGGCAAATAATAAGTAAAAAGTAATAGAACCAAGAGCTGAAAACTCCCAAAAACTTGAACAATTAAGTGCTTCAATAGGCACAACATAGAACATTATTATGTGGTCAGTCTTTCTTTAAGGCTTCACTGTTGCTTACAGTTCTGTTCCACTCTTGTTTGCATGTGTGACTAAACTAGGGGTCATTTGCATCAGGTGCATGAGTCCAACACAATCAAGGTGGTTACACCTTAACATAACAGCTAACGTTAATGTTTATAGTTTGCGTGTCTGCAAAAAGGCCGATAATACCCACAACGCAACGCTGGTGTGTGAAGTCGTGCCTGTATACAGTACCGTTTGTTTTTACACAGATCTTGACCGCCCTAATTTGGCGGCCGTGAAGATTTGAATAGGGCAACTGAGGTATCTATGTTTGTATATCTATGGTACCAGTTAGCTTCTGAGCCAATCACAATTCCATAAACTAACTTCCTTCCGTTTAATGTAAGTGCCTTCCATATATATATATATACTTTCTCTCACATACATACATTCTACTCTCACATACATATATTATCACTCTCACATACATACATTCTCTTATGAGAATATATGTATGTGAAAGTGAGAATATATGTATATGAGTGAGAATGTATGTATGTGAGAATATATGTATATGAGAGTGAGAACGTATGTATGTGAGAGAGAACATGTATGTGAGAGTGAAAATATATGTATGTGAGAGTGAGAATATATGTATGTGAGAGTGAGAATATATGTATGTGAGTGAGAATATATGTATATGAGAGTGAGAATATATGTATGTGAGAGTGAGAATATATGTATGTGAGAGAGAATATATGTATGTGAGAGAGAATATATGTATGTGAGAGTGAGAATATATGTATGTGAGAGGTCCAACATGAATTATGGCCTAAACGGCCCCTCATAGGTTTTCAGTTCAGGAGACTGGGATGGTCAATGCAAAACCTTGATTCTGTGGTCATTTAACCATTTCTGCATATATTCTGAAGTATGATTTGGATCAATGTCCTGCTGGAAGATCCAACTACGGCCCACTTTTAGCCTTCTGGCAGAGGCAGTCAGATTTTGGTCTAAAATCTTCTGGTATTTAATTAAGTCCATGATGCCATGTACCCTAACAAGGTTCCCAGGGCAAACTACACTTGCATCCTCTTCCAGGCAGATTCATCACAGCTCCATTTGCTTTAAACTTATTCATTACTGCCCGAATGGTGTAAATATGTAGTTTCAGACATTGAGATATTTTTCTATAGCCATTGCCTGATTTATGAAGGTCAACAACCTTTTGATGATGTATGACTAAGGGGGTTTGGCCTGTGTGTCACCTCATATTTATACCCCAGTGAAACAGGAAGTTGAGCATGCGCACAAACAGTGAGCACCATAATTCATTGGACAGTGGCATATTTTTTATATTCTATACTCTAGCACTTTAAGTTTGAAAGGATAATTTATGAGTATCCATATCGAATGAACTGTTTAGAAATTATAGAACCTTTTGTACATAACGGTTCATCCGATATGGATGAAAATACCCTCAAATTAAAGCTGAGTCTTCAACGTCATTGTCATTGTATCCTTCCAAACGCAAAGTGCTAGAGTACAGAACCAAAATAACAAAAAATTTGTCACTGTCCAATTAATTATGGTGCTCACTGTATATAGTTCCTAAAGACTCAGGTGTGCTTAAAAAAAGTTAAATACGAATGGGAATATAGTTCAATTAGGTTTTGTTTGGAACTATTTCTATCATTGCCAATAATTGTCATGTTTTTTGAGAAAATACTGTTTTAACAAGACTTTTTATTTGAATAATTTTTACCTAAATTAAAGATTAGATTCTTCTCATATTTTGAGTGTGAGATTGTGCTGGTAAACAACAAAGACATTTTCTTTATAGCCTTTATATCATATTTTCCAGGGGTGCCAATAATTCTGGTGTGCAATGTATATATGTATGCATGTGTATATATATATATATATATATATATATATATATCCAGTTGAAGTCGAAATTTACATACACCTTAGCCAAATCCATTTAAACTCAGTTTTTCACAATTCCTGACATTTAATCCTAGTAAACATTACCTGTCTTAGGTCAGTTAGGATCACAACTTTATTTTAAGAATGTGAAATGTCAGAATAATAGTAAAGAGAATGATTTATTTCAGCTTTTATTTCTTTCATCACATTCCCAGTGTGTCAGAAGTTTACATACACTCTGTTAAAATGTTTAAATTGTTTAACTTGGGTCAAACGTTTCGGGTAGCCTTCCACAAGCTTCTCACAATAAATTGCTGGAATTTTGGCCCATTCCTCCTGACAGGTGTAACTGAGTCAGGTTTGTAGGCCTCCTTGCTTGCACAGGCTTTTTCAGTTCTGCCCACAAATTTTCGATTGGATTGAGGTCAGGACTTTGTGATGGCCACTCCAATACCTTGTTGTCCTTAAGCCATTTTGCCACAACTTTGGAAGTATGCTTTGGGTCATTGTCCATTTGGAAGAGCCATTTGCGACCAAGCTTTAACTTCCTGGCTGATGTCTTGAGATGTTACTTCAATATATCCACATAATTTTCCTTCCTCATGATGCCATCTATTTTATGAAGTGCACCAGTCTCTTGCAGCAAAGCACCGCCACAACATGATGTTGCCACCCCCGTGCTTCACGGTTGGGATGGTGTTCTTTGGTTTGCAAGCCCCACCCTTTTTCCTCCAAACATAACGATGGTCATTATGGCCATACAGTTCCATTTTTTTTCATCAGACCAGAGGACATTTCTCCAAAAAGTAAGATCTTTGTCCCCATGTGCAGTTGCAAACTGTAGTCTGGCTTTTTTATGGCAGTGGAGTAGTGGCTTCTTCCTTGCTGAGCAGCCTTTCAGATTATGTCGATATAGGACTCGTTTTACTGTGGATATAAATACTTTTGTACCTGTTCCCTCCAGCATCTTCACAAGGTCCTTTGCTGTTTTTCTGGGATTGATCTGCACTTTTCGCACCAAAGCACGTTCATATCTAGGAGACAAATGGCGTCTCCTTCCTGAGCGGTATGACGGCTGCGTGGGTCCCATGGTGTTTATACTTGCGTACTATTGTTTGTACAGACGAACGTGGTACCTTCAGGCATTTGGAAATTGCTCCCAAGGATGAACCAGACTTGTGGAGGTCCACAATTTTCTTTCTGAGGTCTTGGCTGATTTCTTTTGATTTTCCCATGATGTCAAGCAAAGAGGCACTGAATCTGAAGGTAGGCCTTAAAATACATCCACAGGTACACCTCCAATTGACTCAAATAATGTCAATTAGCCTATCAGAATTTTTTTTTTGCCATGACATCATTTTCTGGAATTTTCCAAGCTGTTTAAAGGCAGTCAACTTAGTGTATGTAAACTTCTGACCCACTGGAATTGTGATATAGTGAATTAAAAGTGAAATAATCTGTCTGTAAACAATTGTTGTAAAAAATTACTTGTGTCATGTACAAAGTAGATGTCCTAACTCACTTGCCAACACTATAGTTTGCAAACATGAAATCTGTGGAGTGGTTAAAAATTTGTTTTAATGACTTCAACCTAAGTGTATGTAAACTTCCGACTTCAACAGCATATATATATATATATATATATATATATATATATACTACATATATATATATATATATATATATATATATACACCGATCAGCCACAACATTAAAACCACTGACAGATGAAGTGAATAACATTGATTAATTCGTTGTTATTTTGGTTCTGTACTCTAGAACTTTGAGCTTGAAAGGATACAATGACAATGAAGTTGAAGTGCAGACTGTCAACTTTAATTTGTGGGTATGTTCATCCATATTGGATGAACCATTTAGAAATGATAGAACCTTTTGTACATAGTCCCCCCACCCCCCACCCCCACCCCCAATAATGGGCATCAAAAATATTGGAGAGTTTAACATAATGTAGAATAGTAATATAGTAATAATTTTTTATATTTGGTCGCACATACTTTGGTTCCAACATTTCTCAACGGGTCATCCGATATGGATGAAAATACCCTCAAATTAAAGCTGACAGTCTGCACTTCAACCTCATTGTCATTGTATCCTTTCAAACGCAAAGTGCTAGAGTACAGATCCAAAATAACAAAAAATGAATCACTGTCCCATGAATTATGGTGCTCACTGTGTGTGTGTATATATATATGTATAGTATACAGGTGTGTGTGTGTGTACAGTATATATGAACAAAAAAAAGACAATATTTATAAAATAAACAAGACTGAGAAAAATAACACTATGCCACAGCAATACAGCTGCTCAGTAACACTATTCACTGCCCATTCCTTCAGAACCTTCTGTCTATGCTTTTAGACTCCCTTCTTCAATTCAAACCACACATTTCCAATAGGGTTCATGTCTGGAGACTGAAATAGTCATTTCAAAACAGTTTTGCGGTCAGTATCCATTTCTCAGTTGATTTTTGAAGTATAGTTGGGATCAAAAATGCTTTTGCAGCTTTAAGCTTCCTGGGTGGCATACAAGGCTTTTGGTCTCTGCTGGAGTTCATGATTCCATTGAACCCCAGGACCAGTACATGCTAAACAAGCTGACATATAGATCGACCATGATATGTGATATTCATATTGTTGGTATGATATTATTTTTAACATCAGTGTGTGTCCTTCTGAGCTGATAACACACTGGCAATTGTTTTGGTGTCAAACACATTATTCCTAGGACTAAAAGATTGTCATTCATGTTTGGAGCAAATTACATACCCATGCAAACAATGAAGTTACTGTTTTACATCAACAGCATGATGCACTGGTAATAAATGTGCCAACTGCAATAGCTTCTGTATTAGATAATAGTTTGTTTGCTTAGCCCATATCCAAGGAAACATACATTGTTCCCTTTTATCATAGTTTTAGATGGAGAAACATTTTAATGAACTTTCAATTCAATTGTTTTTGTCCTTATATTGACATCACATACTGGGACACACTCTCCCAGTGAGCTAACAAGCAGTCAGTGCATCTAGATAAAGGATGCCATAGCATTTAAACCTGTAACCAGCTGGCTAAAGTATGGCTCAAAAACAACCACATAGCCATCAGGGGCAATCACTTGGGGATTTGGTTAAACTGAGATCCTGATTCAAATTAAGTACAAAACTCACAGCAAAATTATGTTTTTAGAGATATGTACAAGGTTCCTGAGTGGTTGAGTCAGAAAAAGCACAGACAGAACCCTATGACTACGGGTTCAAGTCTAAAATTCAGTTATGTCATCAATTGTCTGTGACTAGGAATCCATGGTGGCTAGAACTACCTTTTCCCTCACAAATATTTACATGTCAGAATTTAGGATGCGCTCATATCCAGAGGGACATACACAGCATTCATTTTAACACAATATTTATTTACACAGCTGAACATATACTGAAGCAATTCAGGTTAAGCACCTTGCTCAGGAACACCTAGGAATCAAGTCCATATTTCTATCCATGACACTACACTGTTTTAACAACTATTTTCTTTATGTATATGAACTGTCAAAATCATATATTTGGTATTAATGAAAAGTGACACTTTCATACGTAATTTACTTTATATTGCTTTTAACACTGCATTGCATTGCCATAGTTACAAACAATCTGCAATTGTCAAATTGAAACAACTTAAATACATCTGTAGGCTACATTAATTCTGCTATTCAGTTACATTCTCAATGCTTGTTGAACTTGTTTCCTTGTTTACCACTGCATAAACACTGTTGACTGTTGGAAAGCTATGTATTAATTTAAACTCTTCTTCCATTTTTAAATCACATTTTTCTCTGCCATACCTGCATAGGGTGAACTTCCCTTCCATTTCAAACTATGTATATTAATTGTTTGTGTTCTTTTATTGTCTACAAAATAACCCTCATCTTTATAAATGTATGCATGTAATCGCTCACATTTTATATTTACTAATATTTTCAAAAGAGCTCTGTAGAACTCCGTGTTTAAGACCAGCATGGTTAGAAATGGTTGCTATTTCCTAATTTATATAATATAATCCAGTCATGCTTTAATGCACAGTAAATGAAAATATTTAAATTAAAACATTAACAATACTTTATATTTTCGTTGCGCCTTTCACAAATGGGGGATGTATTTGGGATGTATAGCCATTGAACCACTGAATACTGTAATTTCTTTCTTGGTCACATATATGGAGATGATAAACACATGACCAATGGAAAGTCAGGCATATATGCGGTACAATGATACAAGGGCTGTAATGATTCAATGATTCATTGGGAATATTAAACAAATTATATTTTTATTTATTTGCAGAACTGTCTATTTTATTTTTTGATATTATAATTGCATTTTCTTCTGGCTTTAGCGGCATGAGTGTAGCCCTTTAAAACTGGATCAAGATCAAGTCCATGGGACACGAAAGCTCTAAAAACATTTTGATCTAATAAAATATACTGTACAAAACAGTTATATTGCTGTATTTGGTGAACCAATTAATCAACTATTAAAAAAAAAAACACATCAAACAATGTAATGAGTCACGATGTCAAAACCTGACACAACACCAACAATACAACCATTTTCCTTACCTATATCTGATGTCCCCATTCGAATAGGTAAAGAACAAGAGAGTGGGACTTAGTTCATGCTGCTGTATAAGAAAATCACAGAATCCATATGCCTAATCCTGTCTAGGTAATAATGTTAGCCTTACATATGCAATATATATACCTCAAATGACTTAATACCTAGACAAATACAGTATTTACTGTGAAATTTAAATTCAGTTCTACACTACATACATATGGAATAATTAATTAATTAATTAAATAAATATGCCATTATAATATAATCATATGAGTAAATGAAGAAATATATACAATGAGCACCATAATTCATTGGACAGTGACACATTTTTTGTCATTTTGGTTCTGTACTCTAGCACTTCGAGTTTGAAGTGCAGACTGTCAGCTTTAATTTGAGGGTATTTCCATCCATATCGGATGAACCGTTTGGAAATTATAGAATCTTTTGTACATAGTCCACCCCATTTCCGGGCATCAAAAAATATTGGACAGTTTAACATAATGTAGAATAAAGTATGGATGAAAATACACTCAAATTAAAGCTGACAGTCTGCACTTCAACCTCATTGTCATTGTATCCTTTCAAACTCAAAGTGCTAGTGTACAGAACCAAAATAACATCAAATGTGTCACTGTCCAATGAATTATGGTGCTCACTGTATAAATGAGTCAATTGTGAAATAATTCAATAATACTCAACTGATTATTATAAATACTACTTCGCTTTCCTTTTTTTATTCTTTTGAAAATGTAAAAATTTTAATAAAAAGTAATTTTGCTTTAAAATCTGAAGAAATGTGTCATGTTTAACTTTGTACCATTTAGAGGTCAGGTTAGCTTCTGTTCACTTCAATATTAATTGTAAAAGGCATTTTGATCAGGGGTGCACAAATATTTTGCAAATATTTCCCCACTGTATTTTAAATGGCCTACATAGTGTAAGAATAGAACCAATTGAATCTTTTCTTTTCATTTGACATAGCCTTATTTTTTCAAAAACTGAATAATAAGATTATGACACCTCAGAGTGACCTCACAATTAAAGGCATACTGAACTTTGTTAGAACATAATATAGTATAGCTACCTGGCCCCAATATGAGTCGTAATATTCACACTCATCTTCATGACTTGCTCCAGTGGTCAGCAACTGGCCAATGAAGAATGAGGTTTTTTTCTCTTGCCATTCACTCCCACTGCATAGCGAAACAGGTCTCAAAAGCACACATTTAGCACATAAATTAATACAAACAACGCGGATTATGCCAATATATAAAATTAAGACATCCAGAACCAAACGTTTGAAACTTTTGAAACTAATTTTGAAGAACTATTTTCTAAGAAAACTAGCGAGTGTTGCTAACTTCTTTGCTAACTTGCTCGGTTTGTTTTCTAACGCATGCTTCAGGAAGTGGGACCATTACTGGCGCAAGAACAAAACAAGGAAGTTTACAAAAAAGTGTAAAATATCATGAATGAAGCCTTTTATCTTTTCAAACGTTCAGTTCTGGATGTCTTGATTTTATATATCATAATACTTGTTGTTTACATTAGTTTATGTGATGCTTTTGAGACCCGTTTCGCCATGCAATGGGAGTGAATGGAGAAAGAAAAAATGTCATTCTCTGTTGGCCAGTTGCTGACCAGTAGAGCAAGTCATGAAGATGAGCGTGAATATTACGACTCATGTCGGGGCCAGGTTGCAATACAATATTATGTTCCAACAAAGTTCAGTATTCCTTTAATATAACTGTTTCCGAATTAAATAGTTAATATTTTAAATACAAATATTTGATTATCTCTTGTTTTTAAACCCCAATAAAACAGCACCTCCGCATATTGTGACAAGAGTTTAAAAAAAGACCCTAAAATGGTTCTTTGTATAACCCCATAGCAACTGCTGATGTCATTTAATTTTAAACCCGATTCTATCCTCCTTCACAGCAGTACAGCTGGAATCTTTCCTGGCAAATACTTTTTTTTTTTTAACATTACAGTAAAACAGTACAAGCATGTTATGCTAAAACTATTATTATTATTGTTATTATTGTTAAGATTTATTGGCTTCTTTGGTAGAGCCTACATTGCTTACATTGTGGCTGTGTGTAACCTGCAAGTTACACACAGCACATAGCAACCCTCTGGTTACTATTCACGGTTCCTAAATCCACGACCACACTGCTGTCCAAAAATGGAAACTACAGTTAATGCATCATTGATGGCCACAGCCAAACACATGATATGAGGTGAGAAAGATTACAGTACCTTCCGACTGTCCCTCCATCCACTGATTCCTGGCTGCCGGCTTCGCTGGCCGTGCTCACTGATTTCGAAGAAGGAGACATAGGGGTTGGGACTAAATAATGAAAATAACAGGTATCCCATGTTAAGAGCTGCAGAGGCTGCACTGAGGACCAGCAGTGTCAGACACAGCCAAAGAAAAGGGGTTCCAAATCAACAGGATGGATTGGAATGGTAAATCAAAAAATTCAAAGAAAAACAGGGAGAAAGAAAGTCAAATGTATTCCTATAATTTTACAGTTTTTTTTTATTTCTTTTTATTTTGCTTTCTTGGAAAAAAAAAAAGCCAATAATGTGTCTAAAACAAAGCCCAGGGGAAATAACAGGGTAGGTTTAGATAACACATTATCCCAAATACAAGATAATCTAACTGTAATACAGATGTGTACTTAACTTGTAAAAACATACTTTAAGTGTTATGCTTTGCGTTTTATACTTTTGTGCATGAAACAAAATGAAGAAACACTTGGAAAATGTGTTACTCAAAGATAAAGGCAAAGGGCATTAAGGGCATAAGGTTATATTCAATGAGACCTTAGAACGGAATGTACAAATTAGCCAGTGACTACAACTGTGCACCTCTAAGGCTAATGAATTTATATAGTGACTAAAGCAAAGTAATACAATCAACACACAATACTGAGACCCACTAAGAATACTGTGTATGAATGAGAATGATAGTTATTCCATGAATGGCCAATAAACTGTGCAAAATGATCCCCTTTGTAGTTATGCATAAATGCACGGGAATACTGAAAACTCTAAGGCTGTCAGTACACTGTCACGACTACATTTATTATGAATAATCATGAATCTTGGCATAATTCTTCACACTTTGGAACAGAACTTGTAAACCCATCCCATTGCTGCCACATCCTTTGTTTGAGAGACTGAAGACCAGTAGGCATGCAACCAAATCACTGCTGCTTTTACTCCACAGTCCAGCAGCTGAGCTGTGCATGTCACTGCGTCAGAGGAGTACACCAAGTACAGCTGGCGCAGATAGACTGCAGGTACCACATCTACCACTGGATGTTGCAGGAAGAGATGAGGAATACCTTTCTGACTAAAACCCTCCGTTCCTGTGCACATGCAAAGTAAACGCCCCAGTGAAAAGTGCCTTTACTGATGTAGCCGATTAGGAACCCCTTGTTTATTTCTAAACTTTCTTCTTGGCAATGAATAAACAAGCAAGAAGTTGTCATCTGAAGTTTCTTATATCATCTTCATCCATAATATTGCTTTTAAAATAAAGACTAGAAGAGTTGTTTCTTTGAGCACCAATGAATATGCAGATCATATTTTTGTTCCAATCCTATACCCAACCTGGCTTAACTGATGCAATTATTTAGTTAACTTTATTAATTTAAGCTGCATTTCCCAAGATAATAATATATTTGTTTATATTATAAATATGTTTTTTATATGTAGTAACTGCAGTACAGGGCTTGTACTTGTATAGGGCATGTATTTGTACATGTTTATGGCTAGTATTTTAGTATCGGGCTTGTACAATTTTCAGCTGTAATGTATCATTTTCAGCTTTAAAATAATGCCAAGCCAATTGAGCGATACAGTTGTTGAAAAAATGAACAGCTGCCAGGGGGGTTGTGTACCTAGAGGGGGTTCCGGGGAGATCCCAATACTCTGTAGTAGAGCTTCAGTCTCTCTTCGCTTGCGGTCCAAGTCAGAATCTTCTGGAACAGCCTCTGTCTTCTGTTGCATCTCAGACTGGATATACAATTTACAATTGGAGAAGGGGGAGGGGGGGGGGGGGGGGGGGGGGCAGTGTTAAAATATAACTTAAGTAACATTCACATCTCTGAGTTCCTTTCATATATTATATAATAACACTCTGAAAAATAGATTTATACCTATTAGGTAGAGTGAAGAGTCAATATTGCACAGGGTTTATCAAACATACAGAGTCAAAACACAATTGCCAAATATAGGGTACGGATGTACATTTTTGACACATGTAGGTGGGAACCAGTGAAACACAACATTGATGGTCTCTCACCAAAAACATTTTCTAACTTATACGGCATACATTTATAACTAATTGAAAAATGAGTTAAGATACAACGGTGAGACTGATGGAAAGCTATTACGTAGCTATTTACAAGCACACTTACCTCTTTCTTTTTCCTCTCCTCTTCCTTTCGTTTCTTCTCTTCACGGATCTGGGCCAGGCGCTGTTTCTTGCGCTCCAACTCCGCTTTCAGGTCACTTTTATCTGACATCTTCCACTGTTGGAGGAAGCATTATAATCACAATACTCATCTGGATGTAATATTTATTTAGCAACATATTCAATTTCAGAATATGTGTCAGTGTGGGGACCTGCATGCATGCTTAAAGCCAAATGGTCAGTTTCATGTACAAGAGTGTTTGTCTACCAGGTGAAAAGCGACCATATGCTCACGATTAAAGTGGTTCTCACTGACATGCAAAAGATTAATTCAATATCAACTGCGCTCTGTGATATCGGCTTCAGTTTTAGTTTAGATTGTAATGGTCACCCTTGACATGACAATGGCTAATAAAAAGGTTCAAGCTTTATAGCAACTAAATGCTGTAAATCCTTGTTGTACTGGCCTTTTAGCAACAGTATGCTATAAAAAAGGATGCTTTAAACTGTGGCAGGTCAACACTGTTCCTGCATCCACTACGTCTCAATATAATACAAAATACATTTACACGTTGTTATACTGAAATGACTGTATTCCTCATGCAATATCACAATATGGTTACTTTATACAGAAAGGGTTAATTGTATGGAATTCAAAATGGCAGGGTGAAAATGCTGTGAACATTTCATTCTATGAAAATAAGTCCAGTTTCATAAAAGAAAACTTCGTCATTATTCAAAATACAGGCTATATTTTATTTACATCTGGGGCTATTTTGCTTGCCTTGAAAAGACCCAAATAGGCCTGTTAATGAGACAGGTGCAATCAGATGCTTATGAACGGCTAGTATTTTTATTCTGTAAAAAAATGAAGAAAGCAGCTAGTTTGCTACATTGATATACCGCTAAACCATGGATAGGTTTGCAGCAAGCAGCAGGTAGCTTAAAAAATGACCAGGCTGACTAGAAGCATGGCCGCCTAGTGAAGTATGTTAAGACCTACAATGAAGATTAGGCAATTTTAAAATGACTGTGACAATTATTGGTGTGTTTTTCAAAATACTTTATATGGCCAGATAACACATGTAATTTGAATATTGGGGCATTCCATGTCATTTCACACACGACACCCAACATCCCAGGTTGTTCTGAAATGTTACCCGTAGTCAGAAACCGTTACGATATGCATTCATGAAACATTATTTTGTAGAACCATAATTTTATCTGTGAGAAATCAAGCCAATTGATTGCACCCAAATTTGACATTTTAGCTTGGTATGGTTCACTTATATAAATTAAATACAGTAACCTAGATCCGATAAGGACCAATATTCTTCCTATTGATAATTAAGTCATGAGGAATCCAAATAAATGGTCAAAACCAACCACGGACCCCACTAAACCCACCACAACAGACGGAAAATTACCAACACCATATTCACAGAGAATACATTAGATAGTATGAAGAAACACTACTCCAAGTCATCGTTCCATGCTACTGATTAAACGAGAACTGGGTACGTGGGTGGCCATTTATTTGGATTTCTCGTGTCTTACCGTTATCAGGAAGCAGTTTCGTGCACATAGGATGTTGAGTACTTTATTTACAGAATATTATGTGAACCGTGCGAAATTTAATTTTCAATTTGGGTGCCTCATTTAACTTGATTTCTCACAGATCAAATTGCATTATTACAAAATAATAAATTTACATTAATGCTCATCTGTTCTACAGGAAACATTTCTGAACAATCTCAAATTGTGAGTGCCAAAATCCACTTTTGTGTTTTGTGTGAAATTATCATATGGAATGTAATAATTACATGGAATGACCCAATATTTTGTTTAGTCTGTATGTTATACCTATATTTGAAAATCTGGAAACAACATAGTGTACGCCATGGCAATCAACAGCATGGCTTTCTAAACAAAATGCACACTGCATCCCACTGAAAACAAGATTTCAAGTGTGAATAAAATGTGAGTAGTTCATGCTGAAATATTTATTACATTTAACTAGTACAGAAAGCTTCCAATAGAGAGCTGCCCACCACACAAATAACTATACAACTGCTCACGGTGCTGTTTATAATTCCTCTCATAATGAGGTAAGTGTGTGGATGATGCCTGGAACCTTTAATGAATGAATATGGTTTAACATGTGGAAAATAGAAAATCACAATGGTATATAAAAAATTATTCTGGCAAAGAAAAGAACCAAATGAATGAATTTTTAAATTAAATTTATTTTGAAACACAACTGAAAATATACATCACGAAACAACACTGAAAATAAACAGAAATTAACAGTAAAAAATCAGTAGCCCAGTCCCACACACAATTTAAATAATTGTTAGACGTTATATTAGATGCCATTTAATAAGACCTTTACAAAGATTCATAACGTCGTGAGTTTAAGGGCCTGGGCCGTTTTTTGAATTATCACATAATTTTTATATAAAGACTAGTCATAAGTAGACTAAGTAATAATATTTAGATTGAACTGTAATGTCATTTAGTATTTTAGTAAGCACTCGTAATGGAGCTGACATCGCAACTGCAAAAATGTAAGTTCACTCTAACTGCATCATTGATGTCATCCTTGTACTTTTAAGACACTGATCTGAAACAAACAAAAAGGGTAAAACAGAAGGCAATGACGACAGTAGGCAATACTGCTACAATGACACAGGGAAGTTGGTGTGCAAATGAGCTTCGGTCCAAGAAACAAATCTGCCTCAACAATGTATCGTCGTATCCAAAGCCATTTGCAGCTACAACTGCTTTAGATAGAAAAATTGGTTGCAAAGTAACGTTAAGCGCGTTGGTTTTTAATGGAAACCTACTGAAACGTTAACAATAACCTGCCTTTCCTCTTTAATTGTTCATTCATTTCCTCGTCAATATACATCGCATTAGCTGAGTTAGGCCTACCTAATGTATACTGGGGGCAAGCCATTCACTAACATTAGCTAAATGTGCTCTCGGTTCAATAACGTTAGCTCCTGTCCCGGTACCCATCAGCTCCAACAAGGATAACGTTGGCTGGCGAGGTGACCAACTTCTCTCCAATTAGCTAACGTTATGGCTAGCTTTATCGCCACAAATATCAGCGACATTATAGCAGGCATCATCTGAAATAATTCACTAACTGACAGCTGACAGTGGCATTTATTTTTTAAGGATCACCGTGCATTTCTAAATCTATCTCTCCAGCCTACAGTAGCTAACGTTAACGTTACCTTATTTTGATGGTAGTTTGTTCTTCTCCAAAAATGCTGTATCACTGCGGGGCGAGGCTCAAACAATTATGCCAGAAAATAGATGCAGTTAGAACATCATGAGTAACAGCTATTATTTTCACATAAAGTAAGAAGGAACAAACTATCTTAACTGCATAGGCTACTGTTAGCAGCAGCTAGCTTGTCAAAAAATAACTAGTCTAGCTACAAGCAGATCGTCTGCCACTGCCTCGCTAAGTCGCTATGTATCTTTCTTCTTCTTTTTAGTTTTATGGCGGATTGTAATATTGACTTATAAGGTGCATACCGCCACCTACTGTACCGGAGTATGCAAACATTATATTTTCTATTTACATTAGCCTATGAGGTTTGGGAATTATGCATACTGTGTATATTTATCTATACAAACAAACTATAATCTGAATTAGCACTAAGAAAGTCTAAATACTCTAGATCTTGTTGTATAACCGAGTGTCCTTCAAGAATTCAATCACAGCTTTCTGTACATCCATAACTCTATCTCCAGATGTCCCCAGTATTCCCTCTAGATTCCATTCTCTTCCTATTTCCCTAATCCTTAACCGGAGTCGTTCCCTCTCTTCATTGTGTTTATTGCATTCCATGAGTATATGTTCAACATTTTCTAGTTTTACACTGAGAGCATTCATCTGATTCCTTTTTCCCAACCATATACAGCGTCTTGTTGAGTCCTGTATGATCAAACCTTAACCTTGTCAACCTGACTTCCTCCCTCCTGTTTTCCCTCCCTACACCCTTTGCATTAATGGATTTCTGAACTTTATAGTATGTTCGCCCCTTGCTGGCTCCATCACATCTTTCCCGCCATTTCCTCATTATCCCTTTTTTGATTAATGTTTTTCCTTCTCCTTTACCAAATGGGATATCCAGAATATGTACCCCATTTGTTGCACTTTTGGAAATTT
This sequence comes from Synaphobranchus kaupii, assembly GCA_029718625.1. Classification (NCBI taxonomy): domain Eukaryota; kingdom Metazoa; phylum Chordata; class Actinopteri; order Anguilliformes; family Synaphobranchidae; genus Synaphobranchus; species Synaphobranchus kaupii. The sequence goes on from CM056382.1 coordinate 59,890,021, forward strand.
TGTCTGCTCCTTCATTACCTTTAATGCCCACATGGGCAGGCACCCAACAAAATCGTATATCCTTACCTATACTATGCAGTCTAAAAAGGCTCTGCTGAATTTCTAGTACTATGTCTTGTCTAATTGATTCCATAGATTTAATGCTGAGGAGCACAGCAACAGAATCTACACAGAATACCACTCTGTCCGGCATAACTTCTTCAACCCATTGTAAACCTATTATTACTGCCATCATTTCGGCTGTAAAAACAGACAAATGATTAGTTATCCTAAACCCAATGCTAGTTTTCATCTTTGGTATGTATACTCCTATGCCTACTTTGCCATGGTCGTCTTTAGATCCGTCTGTATAAATATCTAAATAATTATGGTATTTCTTTCTTATATATTGCCCTGCTAGAAATCCTCTTTCGTTATCCGCCCATTCCTTCTTTAATTCCATTATGTTGACATCTACTTCAGGTTTTGGGAATAGCCACGGTGGAGTCACACCTATAGGGGTAGAGTCATAAAAATGAATGTCTTCCAACCCATAATCTTCTGCTTTACCTTTTGCTATCCATCCAAATCCCTTACCTTCAAATCCATACTCCCAACATTCCTGTAACACCTCCTTGGCTGGGTTCTTGTTGCCACACCCCCGTAAACGGATCCAATACGACATCATCAGCTTATCCCTTCTCAGATCTAACGGGGCCTCTCCTGCCTCTACCTGTATTGCGTTGATGGGGGTTGTTCTCATTGCACCAGTGCAAATTCTGAGAGCTTTATTTTGTACTCTGTCTATTCTGTTGAGGTGTGTCTTAGCTGCCGCTCCATATATAAAACATCCATAATCGATTGATGATCTCATTAAGGCCCTGTATACATACAGTCAAGCCGGAAAGTCTCCCCACCCCTTTCACCTTCTCCACGTTTTATTACGTTACAGACATATTCCAAAATGGATTAAATTCCTTTTTTCCCTCAAAATTCTACACACAACACCCCATAATGACAATGTGAAAAAAGTTTTTTTGAGATTTTTGCAAATTTATTAAAAATAAAAAAATAAAATTTCTCATTTACATAAGTATTCATACCCTTTGCTTTAACGTATTTTTAAAGTATCATATTTCATATTTGGTCGCATATCCTTTACATGCTGTTACTTCCTGAAGTCTGTGACCATCAACATTAAAAAAAACTGTCTATCTTATTTTCAGGTACTGTTACAAGCGATACTATAACCTCTCTGCATTTGAATGGATCTCTATGGAAATTGGGGGGTGAGACTAGATTCAGCTGTAAATTACACTGGTACAGTATGGAACACATGGCTGGCTAAATGGCTGTAAGTTATCAAGGGTCTGAGCTATCAAACGAGCCCCAAACCATCACTCTGTTGCCAGATATGGAGTAGATGTGGATGGATCACTGCAAGGGTTATTTCTCCGGACTCATTTTCCTATAGAACTCTATGGGGAAAAAAGTCAGGAGAAACAACCCTTAAAGTGATCCATCCACATCTACTCCATATCTGGCAACAGAGTGATGGTTTGGGGCTCGTTTGATAGCTCAGACCCTTGATAACTTACAGCCATTTAGCCAGCCATGTGTTCCATACTGTACCAGTGTAATTTACAGCTGAATCTAGTCTCACCCCCCAATTTCCATAGAGATCCATTCAAATGCAGAGAGGTTATAGTATCGCTTGTAACAGTACCTGAAAATAAGATATCGACAGTTTTTTTGATGTTGATGGTCACAGACTTCAGGAAGTAACAGCATGTAAAGGATATGCGACCAAATATGAAATATGATACTTTAAAAATACGTTAAAGCAAAGGGTATGAATACTTATGTAAATGAGAAATTTTAGTTTTTTATTTTTAATAAATTTGCTAAAATCTCAAAAAAACTTTTTCACATTGTCATTATGGGGTGTTGTGTGTAGATGTTTGAGGCAAAAAATGAACTCAATCTAATGTAGTATAAGTCTGTAACGTAATAAAACGTGGAGAAGGTGAAAGGGTGGGGAGACTTTCCGGCTTGACTGTATATAAGTGATTCCTTATCAGCTCCCCAGTCTCGTCCAGTTATAGCTCTCATTAGATTGATAACTTTTTTGCATTTTGTTTCCAATTTTTCAACATGAGTTTTCCATGTGTTTCTTTCATCTAACCAGACTCCTAGATATTTAAATGCACTAACCTTCTCCATGGGCTGCCCATATAACTTAAAACTCGGACTTTCCTTCCCTCTCTTTCTTGTGAAATGCATATAGCAGGATTTGCTTGGAGAGAGCTTAAATCCCCAATTGAAGGACCACTGTTCTACTTTCACTATTTATTATCTATCTTTCTTCTTCTTCTTATTCGTATTCTTCATGTCAAAGGTAATGGCAGACCACACGCCTGCGAGGCGCATTGCTGCCACCTACAGAACCAGTGGGCTAAGACACAGCCATGCGCTTTTATTTCCTAATTAACCCAGTCTTGGCCGAAAAGGACAGAATCACCAAAGATTTTAAATATATGACAAGATACGCAACTGGCGCTTTTCCCCATTGGATTTTTTGTCCGCACAAGAGGAAGTGATCAGGCATGCGCAGTAGTGTTTTCAGTTAGCTTAGCAACTAAAGTTAAATAACGTATGCTTAGAGTGGTGCACATCTGACCGGCGCTAGCCGGATTTAAAGTTGGTTTTCGTTGGATAGTCAAAATCATAACGGGTTGTAAGTAGTAGTACTGGGTCCTGACAACCTAGGCATATATAATCTAAAAAGAAAAGGTAGACTTTTGATTACCTCGGTCTGGTAATGACCTGTTTAGCGAACGGTTTTGAAAAAACTCCATTGACCGCCAGTCATTCAATGAGCGCCTGTTGTCTGTCTAATAAGTTCCAAGTGCGGACGTTCAAGACCCGAAGTGGGACCTCTTGCTCCGCTTACCCTCTTTGGAATCACCCTCTCAATTCTTTGCTGACCATGACTCCGCAGTGTTTAAAGTGAAAACACCTCAACCCTTAACCCTGACAATTGCCTGTACATGTGCCTCTATTCCCCAGTGTATGAAGTGCAGTGCAGAGGTGTGCTGTACAGATTCTTGCATCTCCCCAAGACAGTGACGACACCTCCCATTCGGATGTTTCCCCAGAATATATAGACCTGAGTTCAGACCACAGTGCCACAATCTGAGCCTACTAATAATCACACCTTCCCTCCTATTTTTCCCCAGAAAAGTGAATGACTTGATAATTCTTTGGATCTTATGTAGATGCCTCCCCTTCACACCCCCCTTCCAGAGGTGGAAAGTCCTGGTTCAGAAAGTAAAAGTCCTCCCCAGTATTTTTTCCAATCACCTGGATTTGTTAATTGGCATAATTGTTCAGCCAGGAGGTAGAAATGACTAGTGAAATCAGCTGGCAGAGTTCATGGATGGAAGTATCCAGAACGCAGCAGCGCGCCTGGTCTTCAACCTCCCCCGACACTCCCATGTCACCCCCCTGCTCATTGACTGTGGAGGTCAGAACAACAGAAAGTCTGACCACCTTCAAGCGCAGATTGAAGACTCACCTCTTCAAGCTGCACCTCTCTCCACCCCTCCCTACCTCCTTGTGACCTCCCTTGATTGTGTTTTTCTGAATCCTTGTTTAAGTGGTTCAAGCTGCTAGTTTAATACTTAAGGTTACTTATTGGCTTACTGTTGTACATGCCAATGATCGATATCGTGTGGTCCCCCCCAAAAAAAATGTAAAAAATTAATTAATTTAAAAAAAAAAATTAAATAAATAAAAATAATCATACTGACTGCGCCTGGTGTTTGAAATCGTATCTACCTTTTAGGGTTGTTTTAACGCACTTGTTCCAAGTTTGAAAATGCACTATTGTATGTCGCTCTGGATAAGAGGCATCTGCCAAATGACTAAAATGTAAATGGAAAATGGAAAAAACACATGGCAGGACTTTTACTTTCAAACCCCTGGACTTTCCACCTCTGCCCCCTTCCCACTGTAGGTACCACTCCTGATGTACTTTCTCCTTTGGGATGCTCTGCACTCCAGCTCTGCCCATTGCAACATGTAGATCGGGCACCTCACACGCTAACAATGCCTTGGCAATCGTATCAACCTTCTCATTCCCCGCCACCCCTACATGTGCAGGCACCCACAAAAACCCCACAATGCACCCCATATTATGCAGCCTGTACAATGACTGTAGGATCTCCTACACCATATCTTGCCTTGCGTAGGATTTGGCTGATTGAATGGCTTGTCCTCGCTATCTATGGCAAACCGAATTGCAGAAAATCCACAAAAGGGTTTGGGAAGAGTCTTACTTCCTGTGAACATGGGTATGAATTTTTCAAAATAAATCGACAAAATAGGCTACAATTACATTTTATATGTGACTTAAGTGTTAATCATGATTCAGACTACAATATTAATCACACTACTTGACATTGTCAGCCCACAGTTTCATAACTAAATTTCATGACATAATTTATTTTATTCAAAATAGATGTCCACTGAGTAGCAATCTATTATAAATGACAGAAGAATTTGTCAGTAAATCTGTGGATTAAACCACAGATCAGGGGCCTGTATCACAAAGCAGGATTCGGCTACTGAGTTATTTGGATAACTATACTGTGTAAAAAAATGTTCAAGATTTGGGAGGGTTCTGGGTTTTACTCAGTTATCCAGATAATGATCCTGCTTCGCGATACAAGCCCCTGACCTATATGGACATCTGGAAAAGGCTATGAACTGGAATTCTGTTCTCCTACAGCTGTAACTTATCATGTGGTCAAAATAAGAGGTTGCAACCCCTGCTAAGGTCGTTGTAGTTGGGCCATGGAACTGATTAGCAGGTTTGCAGTTTGTGACCAAATGGTTGAGAAAACATGTGGCCTTCTATCCGGATGAGATCATTGGGCGTGTTCGGCTAGAGCCGATTTACATCATATCTGCGTCGGGCTGCATCGGAAACCGTCCGAGATGGCCGAAAAATCGGTGCTGCGTGAACTAAGGCGGAAATGACAACAGGAGGTTAAGCAGGCGCCTGGTGCAGCAGCTCTCGGGCGCCTTCATCAACATCGCCACGCCTTCAAACAAACCAACAACAGCATTAGTTAGAGAGCGAGGAGAGATAGGTGTTTCGTCATGACACACGCGGATCATTTCACAATATCGCCACCTATCTCGGCGTACCCCTCCCTATGTGTTCAAACACAGGTATAAGGGTTATTTATTAAATCCTACAATGTAATAGCAGTATTTTCCTCTTTCCCTTATCTGTTCTCTTTTCTAATTTCACAATTAATATTTATTCAGTTTTTTCTTATTATTGCTATATTTTAAAATATTTTTTAATATAATGCAATCCTTTATTGTTCTTCAATTAATGTGATTTTGTTTCATAAAGTGAGCTTCTAGCATAAGCCCTGTAGGGTTTCCAACCTCTCTAGCATATTTCTGTAAATTACTTTGTGTACTTGCATTCGTTCTTTATTTGTGCAAATAATAAGCCTATATGAATGCTACAATACTGGTAATGCTACACAAACAAATGAAGTTGCCAATTCCCATTCTTGACTGCTTCTGTAATCCATCTGCCTTGAGATAAATTAGGAAAAAATTTACCTCTAGCAGTAGGCCTATATAAAATCTGTTGACTGAATCAAAAAGTGTATGAAGAAATAATAACAAAAAAAGGCCTGTCCAAATATAGGTAATTTATAGGTATTTTCCAATACATTATTCAAGTATATTTGTAATTATACCATACTCTATAGAAAAGTGTAAAGGGGCGTGACGTGTGAGGTAGGAGGAGCCAAACGCAGCAAGGGGATTCTTTAAGCCCTAAGGCCACTAAGGCAGGAAACCCCGCAGATAAGGGAGGAGACAAGACAAGGAACACACACACACCACAGCTACAGACCGGCTCACTGTTACACACCAATGAGTGGAAGCACAAACGCCTGGCCTCACAACAAGAAACCCAAACAAGGCGAAAGGGAACAAAGGACTACTACCCCATACTTCCACGAGCTAAGTAACCAATAAACGAGCCGGAAATAACAAACGCCCTGTCTCGGAAACGAGACGCATAAGAACAGGCGAGTAGCATAATGGCACAAATACACACCAACGTACCGAAGCTACGAACCGGCACACTGTAACACGCAATTGAGTAGAAGCACAAACGCCTGATTTCACAGCAAGAAATCCAAACAAGGCGAAGGGGAACAAAGAACTGCTACCCCATACTTCCACGTGCTAAGTAATTAAACAGCCAGCAATAATGAACGCCCTGCCTCAGTAATGAGGCGCAAGAATAGGCAAGTAGCACAAAAGGTACACATAAAACATAACCAACAAACACTGAAAACTAATGCGAATTAGAATGCCAGGAGGCGAAAGGAACGGAGATCTAACGTTGCAAGGCTACTCTCAGACTCGCAGTCAAACGCAAACATGTCCACAACATCGCCCAATCTTCCCCACAGGAAGACATGCACCGACAGACGAAACAGAACTACAGTTCCGAACAAAATCGTCAAAGTCCATATAAGGATAAAAGGCACACAGGGACGAAAGGACAGCTGCACCGGAATTATCGGCTAACTGACTAACACGAGTATAGAGAATAAAAGCCCTGCCTCTTGGTAAAGAGGAATGTAACGAGAAGGTGAAGGAACAGAGATAACGTTCCGTGGCTAGTTTCATAAGCTCGCAGTCACATGCATAAATAAAGGGGTAAACTCCCGATCTCCCAGGAGGGAGAAACATTTTACAGGAGAGCCGACGGAGCACCGCAGTCCCATAACTTTACTAGCAGAATGACTAGCTTAAATAGAAAACACGCCCTAGCCTAGTAAAGGGAAATGTAATGAGGCGAGGGAACCAATAATTAAAGTTCCAAGGCTATAATGAGGCTCGCAGTCACACGCAAACATGTCCACAACATCGCCCAATCCTCCCCACAGGAAGACATGCACCGACAGACGAAACAGAACTACAGTTCCGAACAAAATCGTCAAACTCCATATACGGATAGACACACAAGTCATGCACCGACAGACGAAACAGAACTACAGTTCCAAACAGAATCGTCAAACTCCATATAAGGATAAAGGTACAAGACATGCATCGACAGACGAAACAGAACTAAAGTTCCTAACAAAATCGTCAAACTCCATACACGGATAAAGGCACACAGGGGCGAGAGGACAACTGCACCGGAATTATCGGCTATCTGACTAGCGCAAGATCAAACACTAATACAAGCCCTGCCTCTCAGTATGAACAAATGAAACGTACCAAGGCTACTAACTGGCTCCCTGTAACACGGAAATGAGTAGAAGCTAAAACGCCAGGTCTCTCAGCAAGAAACAGGCGAAAATGGAACAAAGAACTACTACTCTATACCTCTACGCAGTACTCAAGTTGTAAAAAAAAATCAGGGGGGATGGTGGATTTTATCATATGGGGACATAATTTGTGCTGATAACGGCACAGAGGGTGGGAGACCAACTCTGTACCCTTTTGATTATTGTTAAAGCATAAAGATAATGATTATACTCCTAAAACAACATGATTGTTATGGATGTTAGGTGTCAGATACTCCTGTCATTGCTCTTGACAAAGGCACCTCAGAATTGGAGTCGGTCCCCGGGCTGCCATGGCACCACTTACATTTGACTTAGGGTCAAATGCAGAGGACAATTAGTGCAAAATCATTTTTTCACTTTAATTTAAAGGCGGGGAGGGGGTCAAAAAAATGTGGTTATAATGGATGTCTGTGGTACAAATCTTGTAGGTTAACAGTCCCAACGTACCTTTTTGTTCAATCTGACATTATACAAAAAGTAAAAATGCACCGAAATCAATCTTCTCATTTATTATTCAGATGGATCAGCTGATGATACTAATAATAGTCAAATTTGTTTTTAGAATATTGAATTATGGTGTATTTTTCAAAAAAGTAGTTACTGGTATATGATCAAAACTGGTATCAAGGGTTAATTTTTAATCGTGATTAATGAAATCATTATGTAAATTAAACAAGAACCCCTTCATGAAAAAATGGAGGAAAACAATTAGAAAAATATTGATCTATCATCATTTTATTGCAGTATGCAGTTCAAATACAAATCTTTTATGTTAACATTCCCAATGTTACTTTTTTAACAGGGCATTAAGTGCAAATTGAAACTGTTTACAAAATATGAAAATATATTAAAAATTATACAGATAATACAAAATAGGACCAATTTAGTCAATGGCTGCCTACTCCACTCTCCCCGAACATGATTAGCTGACGTTAATGCTAGCCTAGTTAATGAAGTTCAAGTCCTCATCTTTTAGCTAGCTAACAAGAGAGAAAAACGTAGCTAAGCTCCAAACTAACGTTGTTATTGCTTATGTCCAGAGATTCCACCTTTGGTGACTAAAGTAATGACTAAGATTACTGACTCTTGACTTACCTGTAATGTTATTTTTTGTCTTTTTAAATATGAAGTCCCTCAGAGAGCGCTGTCCTCCTGGTCACTTGGCCATTGTGATGACCGTTACCTGCGCTCGTGCTGCTATGCAGCTTCTAGCATCAATCAAACAAGCGCATCACGGCGCTCTGGTGCCTCTCTAGGGCACTCGCATAGCATAGCGTCAGTGACTTGGTAAAAATGTCATTGCATGTGTGCGTGCTCCCTCGCCCACAGTATTTTACTCAATATGCGCAAAATTAATGTTGAAATAGCAGTAATACCACGTTCATTGATAAAATGACATAAGGGATGGAAAGGGGGGATGGCCGTTTTAGAAGGGGGATGATTTTGACCGTTTTTATTTCAGGGGGGATGCCATCCCCCCTCATCTCGAGTGCTGCCTATACGAGCTAAGAGCCAGCAAGAAATAAGCCCTGCCTCAGCAATGAGACGCAAAAGTAGGCGAGTAGCCCAAATGGTACGGATAACTCACAGCCAACAATAAACCACAGTACTAAACAATAAACAAACACAATGAACAATTAATCTCGAAGCCCCGAATGAAGGAAACGGAAGGCTTATATAGCTCACCGGCATTACATTCCAGCTGTGAACTTCTTCTTCTTCTTCTTCTTCTTCTTTTGGTTTTATGGCGGGTTGCAACCATTACTTATAAGGTGCATACCGCCACCTACTGTACCGGAGTATGTAGTATGGTATATTTCAGAACTACTTTATATCATTAGATAAATAAATAATAATTAAATGATATTCAAAAAATAAAAATAAATAAATAAATAAAATAAAAATGAAAATAAGATAAAATAAAATAAAAATTATATATATATAAAAATATATTAAAAAAGGTCTTATTTAATTATTTATTTATTTTTTACTTCTAAAATACATTTATTTTAAAAATAAATAAATAAATAATTAAAAATTAAATAAAATAGAATAAATAAATAATAATAATAATAAAAATAAAAATTAATAAACTCTAAATAACAAAATCACTCACTAAATTCTATGGTATAATCCTATCTCCTTCAAATATTCTACAACCGCTTTCTGTGTGTCCTGTACCCCACCTCCTGTTGTTCCCAGAATACCCACAAAATTCCATTCTCTTCCTGCCTTACCTATCTTTTGCGCTAGTCTTATCCTCTCTTCCCTATACTTTCGACATTGCATGAGTACATGTTCCGCATTCTCTGTCCTTTTACATTCCGAGCATTCATCTGATATACTTTTCCCTATCAAATACAGTGTTTTATTGAATCCTGTGTGGTCAAACCTTAGTCTAGTTATAATTGTTTCGTCCCTTCTGTTTCCTCTAAACACACCCTGTGCATTGATGGTTTTCTGCACGCTGTAACATTTTCTTCCGCTGTTGTCCCTGTCCCATCTGTCCTGCCATTTCTTCATTATTTCTTTCTTGAGCATCGCCTTAACTTCTCCTTTGCCAGAAGGAGCTGTGAACGTTGATTAACTTACTCCGTGAAAAGAAGGGACGGAGCCAAAACTCCACCAACGGAGCAGCGCCCACGTGTGGCGACCGAGGAACACGACCGAAAGGAAAAAAGGTCATAAACCATGACAGAAAATTAAAGATTCAACTTTGTTATCAGGAGTGATTTGTTTTTGCAACAGCTTAAGTGTAAAATCCTAATTGGTCTGTTGTCCCAAAAAATGTGTCTTCTCCAGAACATTTGGTGTGAGCATATAGAACATTAAGGTAGGACCACCAAATGATAACTCATTCATTTATTTCAAAGTATTTGGATGTCTTTTGATGGGAAAAAAACTGTTACCTAATCAATATTTCTCTTCACCATCCTTGTTATCAGTAAGACAATGTCTGAAGGTATGACCTACTGTCCATTGTGTTGAGAAGTGGAGTTTTCCCTATATCCAGATGGGACAGTGTATAGCCAGACCTCTGCATGTCACATGCCAGCAGAGAGAACCACATACAAACAACCCAATGCCATAATAACATGAAGGGTATTAACAATGAAACAATATTAAGCAACACAACCTGGGTACAATGCTGTACATCCATCTTGAAAATAGTTGTAAGATTAATGCTTGAGATTAAAGATCACTGTTATTATGGCTATGGGTTGATTAGATATGGGTGGTCTGATCTCCAGAACAAAATATATAGATTATACCAGCAATTAAGCAAAGAGAACATTTTCAGAATATTTATTTCACACAATATGGTGACATTCATTATTGTAAATAAACTGTAGGACTATTCCCCTCCACCACCATTCAAGCCACAATGACACCGGGTTCTTTCTGTCATTTTGTATGTTTATTATCAAATCAGAAATATATGAACAATGATTGGTGACAGGTAAAAGGAAGATGACATGTTGATATTGGAATACATCTTATGCAAATACAATTCTATTTATCCATACATTAACATAACTGGCAAGGAAAATGTCATCTTTCTTCACATTGTTCCCTCAAAACACATAACGACTCCCAGTATCCGAATGTCCCTATATGTACTATATTAGTTATTCATTCATACAAACTCAATTTATCCCGTTAAAGACATTGGATGGCATTCAATTCAATAAGTTCATTGTCAGGGTCCAAAGGACCACCTGCTGTCATGTAATTTGAATAAATCATGAACACTGACATTATGAGTAGCTGAATCATGTATGCTATGTAATGTTTTAGTGTGAAAATAAATCTCAACAGACTGGTCAAGTAAAGGATATATACAGTGAACAGTGAATTTTTTTTTCTGTGTTTTGGCTCTGTACTCCAGCACTTTGGATGTGAAATGAAACAATGATTGTGAGGCTAAAATACAGATTGTAGCTTCAATTAACCGATGGCTACGATGTCTTCTGGGTTTAGATTAACTAAAATGACATGTCTACCATGTTTCCTAGTCTAAACACAGATGACAGGTGTAGTTTAGGCCATTTCATAAATTGACAGACAAGAAACAACTGAATATGAGCAATAGAACATGAGCAGCCTAATGTTTACAGGTAGCTATGTTACCATAACAGATGACAGCTTAGCTAAATCATTTAGTTATTCGATAATGAAACGGCACCCAGCGCTTTAATTCCAATGGCAATTATACATATTTATTCAAGAACTGTAATTGGAGTTTCACTGTGGAACAATTCAGGATGCTTAGCCAAAGTCGCGTAGCAAAAGATAAATATTGATTACCCTAACAATACATTAACAAGTCATTAAATAATGTAGGCCTAAGTCAGTATTAAAACAACCTTCATTCGTTCTCCTCCATTTCTTGTAAATTTAAAAAAGTTTTAAAAAGTCCGCAACCACAAACAACACGGCTAACTCCTCCATATTGTTTTTCTCCCTGCCGGTTTCAGAAACGTCTGAAACTGTCCCAGTTCGATCTGCAGGCAGGCAGCCGACTGCTCACCGATGTCTACTCGAACACGCCCATTGTAAAGATGTTGCATTGTTACATTGTCTATGTTAACTGAATTTGAGCTAGCTCTTGTGGTGTAAACTTGCACAACATTGATTAGCAGGTTTGCAGTTTGTGACCAAATGGTTGAGAAAAAATGTGGCCTTTTATCCGTATGAGATAATTGTAAAGATGTTGCATTGTTGCGTGGATTAGGAAATACTTTTATTTTATAAATTCATACTGGGTTTCAACCACATAACTAACAAGGAAAGAGGGAGGGACTTCCCGTTTTACATTTCATAGACCGGTCGCTATATGCATATTAGTATATGGGGTAATAGGGAAAGTTTTAAATATTTCTGTGAGGAGCTCTAAACTTTACCCTAATTACACCCCCTCCAAACCCAACGAGGCAGCGTTGCGTTACGACTGACAACAAAGCTTGTCAACTTCTGCTGTGAATCAGTTGGAGCAGATAATCCTTTGACGGAAGAGAAGTTCTAGGAGCAGTAACTTAGGCTATGGGTCGGTTAATAGTGTTTGGTGTTATTGTGGCAGCTCTCTCGGCTTTTATCGGATACAGGATCGTCGAATTACAGTGAGTTTGCTTGTTTTCTAGTTAATTCGCTTTTCCCCAAAAACACTGATGGTTGCCAAAATTATTGTCACAGTAACGTTAGCCTAAGTCAGACGGTGCATGCTATCAATAGCCTACCCTGCACGCAATAGGCCTAATTTATGGCGATGTTAATTAGAGCTGTTATATATTCATATCTATTTTATGTTGTAATGTATCCAAATGATAAAGCCATAATGAACACAGTTCGGAAGTAGGCTACTAGTTCGTTCATAAATCGTATTACAGGCTTTCATTCAATTTAATTTCCTAAAATTGAAGGTTGGACTGCTAGTTTGAGCTGCGTTCGTTGCCTTTCCCTGTTTTCATATTTGTTTTGCTGTCTGGTTGTATGTTAGCCCATGCTAACGTGTTCAACGCAACAGGTCAGAATTTAAGAAGTGCAAAATTGATGCGTAGAGTGATAGGCTACCTTTCGCCTTTACATATTTTACTATGTCTTTACTCTGTTGCCGTAGAATCGACTTTATATGCTATGCTATCGTACCAATGCCCATACATCTTACTTCTGTAGGAGAAGAGGTTTAATGAGCAGAGAACTTCAGCAAAATCACCTTCCGAACTGTCAACTGATTAAAGGTCTTGGTAGGTGTCAGGCTAACTGGAAAACACATTCACAAAGACTCCAGGCTATGTCTCTCTCTTTCATTAGCAACAATGCTGCTATCCTGATAAAAAATTATTTGTTTAGCAGACACCCTTGTCATGGGTGACCTACATACAATAGCTTTTTATCACAAATTGTTCATTTGTACACGTTCATATAAGGCCATTCTGACCACTAAAACTATACCTACTCAGGAGTAGCCTACATGATAAGCTTCTCATTACAAACACAGGTCTCCACAAGCAGCTGAGCTGTTGAAACTTGGCAACAAAGCATGTTGAAATGCTCTCTTTTAAAGCAGGTTATACAGGTCTCACTAACCTGTATTGTATTGCACATATACATAAATATTAAATGTAAGAATGTAAAGAGATATTGCTTTGCAGAGTACCCAGCACACTGAAGGATGTTTACTTCATTGTTCATAAAAAAAACTTTTAAAACCAACAAGATCTGTAAAACCCAAAGGAGTGTTGTGGTGGCCACCTTGTATTGCTTCTCAAAACACCAATGTTGTATAGTTTCGTCAAGAGTTATGTTTGGAGATCCACTTGGCAGATCATGACAAAATCTCCCTTTATTGTTAACAGAACATGGATCGGAAGATATCACCATACTTCCAAACGGGCTGGCCATCATTAGCACAGTAAGTTTATGCAAGTGTTAGTTGGCAGGCTTAAGCAACTGTATGTGCCTCATTGCTTTTGGTTTATCTTTTAAAAAATCCAAGTATTTATTGTGTAGGCTATATTTTGAAAAAAAGTGCAAATGTATTTTGTTTTTAATGGAAATTAAAAAATTCAGAAAAACGGGATGGCTCATTCAGTTAAGGCACCACACTATAGTGAATGCATCAGCACAGCCTCGGGTCGAATCCAGTGTCATGACAAATCGGGTCCCCCCTACAAAATTGGTCCAGGGGTTCCTTTGGGATTTCACGTCGGCACAGAACCACATCATCAAAACACCCTGAACAAGCTTCTGTTTTGTGGACACTGTTCGTAACGTAATAAATTGACTGCCTTGTTGCTCATCTTCAACAAGTTTATCATCACATATTAATTTTGGAGCGAGCTATGTTGTGTCTACTACAAATAAAATACTGTTTTGTGAGATGAGAGACAGTAGGGAATGTTGCAGCAGTTAGAATTAATTTACGACACTACAGGCCCAGCGTCTCGGAGCAAGCAGCCAAACTGTGTTAAGGCTGCGTCCCAATCCAGTTTTTAGTTTATGCTCCACCCTCGTAAACTTCACTTGCAAACTTCACTCGGGAGGATGTGACGCACATACCAATAAAACAGTATACACTTGCGTTTAGTGAGTGGGAGGGAGCGAGGGCGGACCGGGTTATTTGAATTGAGACGCACTTCACCCCATCTATACTCGGAAGTTAACCATGCTGCTGCACAGTGGCGGATCTTGGATCATGTAAAACGTCTGTCACCATAGCCTACCTTTAAACGGATGAAACTCAACCTGTTTACATTAATTATCAGTCAAGCAATTGATTTCCTGAATAATAACAATAAATACAGCAAGTTTTGTGGGCTAGCATATTTCTTTGTGTCATAAAATTGTATAGCATTTAAACAGGGCTATGTAGGACAGCCCGTGCACTGGAATAGCATTTAAACCGAACATATTCTCAACCTGTTTCCGTTTATTTTTCTTGCTTATGTCAATCAAACAAATTACCTGAATAATCAAGAACAATTATGTAGCCTATGGGCTAATGATTAACAAATGACAATGACAGAGACAACTAACGTGAGATTGTTTAATAAGGGTGGCAATAAGTCAGAATAATGAACTGCCAAAAAATCCCAACGTTTTCTGAGTTGCACAAGCATTTCTCATCACGTTAAAGAATGTCATTAATTTAAGACGGCATTCGATTTAGTCAAAATTATTTAAAAATTAGAAAGCATACATTTAAAGAGGAAAACCTCTTAAATTGTTGGAACCAGCGTGAGCGCAATGCATGCTTTCAAGCTAGAAAAACTAATTTACCCAAATATGTGCTGTTCATTGATCACTTCGCATGACATTAACGCATTTAGCATCAGCACAAATGTGGATATAGTAAACTGCTGCACAAGTTTATTTAGCTATTCGTCTTCGTTATTGAGAAATTAAATTGTTTGGTTGTTAGGCTATCTGGCAAATTATACGGAAAAGTATTGAGAGACGAGTAACCTAATAATCCGTTTAAAAGCAAGATTAACTACAGAGAACCTGGTACGCTACTCTATTGCTGCATAACACAATTTGCTAAACTATAAAATACAAAATAGCAAACTACTACTGTTATGAGAACTGATCGGAACCACTCGAAGACACCAAAAGTAATAGGAATAGGCTTTATTTGAAGTCGACAGAAAAGGGTCAATGTCCAGCAAACAGAACAATACAGGTAAGGCAGGTTCGTGGTCAGTTCCAGTCAGGGGTCAGTGTCCAGCGAACAGGGCAATGCAGGACGAGCAAAAGCAAAGTCCAGGAACAGGCAGGGGTCAGAACCGGGGAATCCCGTCAGAGCAGGGGAACAGGAGGGCGAAGGGCAGGAGCAGGGCTAGACACCTGGCACCCCCACGAGCCTGCCCTGGACGTAGACGCAGGAATTCCTGGATCAGGGAGGGGTCGAGGATGTTACACTCGGGGATCCAACTCCGCTCCTCGGGACCATACCCCCTCCCAATCAACCAGGAATTGGCGACCCCGCCCTCTGCGCCGAACGTCCAGGAGGCGGCGGGACAGTGTAGGCAGGACCGCCATCGATGAGTCGGGGGGGAGGAGGGGGACGGACCAGAGGGCTGAAACGAGACACAACGTGAGGTTTGACACCGGACACATGAAACACAGGGTTGGTGCAGTGTACGGGAGGTGGGAGGTTCAAACGGACAACAGTGGGGCTGATAACACGGGAGATGGGGAATGGGCCAATGAACCGGGGGGTGAGTTTCTTACAAGAGGTCAGGAGGGGAATGTCCCGGGATGAGAGCCAGACCTTTTGGCCAACCGTGTAATGTTGCAGATTTCTGGCTAGGCTAGCTAATATGTTTTCACAATACCAAATATATATACCAAGTAGATAAATTAAGGGCTGTGTTTGCCTAAATCAATGGCTGTATTTCCCCCATTTTTCTGGAGACTTCAGCTAATGGTGGTGGCATTTTTTCACTAGAACTGTAAACCTTAGTAGTGGCTAACTTGTTGCTGCTGGACTAGTAGTAAAATGCCCAGCCTCTCCACTCCGGTTGTGTTCAGTGGGAGTGGCAACCTGTGACTGGCGTTTGTCTGACATGGCCCATAAACTGTAAGTTGTAGTTCACAGTAAAGCAGGTACCTGGTACATGCTCAGTAGTTTGGGGCTATATCTCTGCTCTCACTACAGGGAGAGAGTTTCCATTATAATCTGTAGGAGAGCTACTTTTCTACAAGTCAAACATAATTTTTCAGTGGAATTCCCCCTTTAAGGCTAAAAGTAGCTCCTAACTTGCAGATTTAGGAGAAACTCTTAAAAAATAATTTGCGTGTCAGTCCTAACTTTAAAAGAGTTTTTGGTAAAAGAGTTATTCACAAAGCATTTAAGATCGAAAACCAGCTCCTAAATCTGTGACAAGTTAGGGGTATTCAAAAGAACTCCTATTACACTAAGACCAAATCACAAGCAGTCCTATAGCTGCTGCCAGCAATCCGCCTCTGTATCGAGTCAATATTTTGGAAACATTTCGTAACATAGAGATTTTAAAAAGGTATCGATCGCAAGAGTATTATGATTATAGTAGAGCTAGTCAGGGATGCAGTCACTTCACCAACAAACAAAAACAATGCAATGAGATGGAGATATAAATCTACGCTACTATAGCCACAGGGAAAATGCAGCAATACAGCACAGACGAACTGGGAATATCTCAGTCATCTGTCATTAGAATATTACACCAAACAATAAATTCCCTCTGCCGACCCCCACATCGTCTGACAATTCATACGATTTCCTGTTGATGTTAGCCAATGACAAAAAAATAAAGCCGAATTCAGCCTCATTCTAGTTTAAATGATTAAAAGTCTGTTTCAGTGCATATCCGCAAATTATTTTATGAGCTGCCAGACATATAAGAAGCTGACAATTAGCCGAGTATACACTACCGTTCAAAAGTTTGGAATAACTGAGACATTTCTATGTTTTTGAAAGAAATTGATACTTTTATTCAACAAAGTAGCATTAAATTGATAAAGAAATACAGTCAGGACATTGATAATGTTACAAACTACTATTTATTTTTCATTCTATTTCTACTTTTGCATTTGTAGCCATTTTTACACATAGTCCCCTTCATTTTATGGCATCAAAATTAATTAACATAAATTTAAATAAAGTCATCACATTTAATGTTTGGTTGAAAATCCTTTGCATGCCATGACTTCCTGATATGCTGATGTCCCAACAACATCAAAAGACTCTTAATATCTTATTTTCAGGTACTCTGAAATTGTCAGGTTAAGGGTTGTTTTTCCTGACAAATTTTCCTATTGAAAAAAAAACCTTCAAGTTATCCATCCATATCTACTGTATTTCTGGCAGCAGAGTGATGATTTAAAGCTTGTTTGATACGTCAGACCCCTTGATGACTTAGAGCCATTTAGACAACCATGTGTTTCCATACTTTTCCAGTGTAATTTACAGCTAAATCTAGTCCCACCCCCCAATTCCCATAGAGATCCATTCAAATGCATAGTATCGCTTGTAAGAGTACCAGAAAATAAGATATCAAGAGTCTTTTGATGTTGTTGGGTCACAGACATCAGGAACTCATGGCATGCAAAGGATATGCAACCAAATATTAAAAATTTAAAGGCACAGTCAGCTTAGTGTATGTAAACTTCTGACCCACTGGAATTGTGATATAGTGAATTAAAAGTGAAATAATCTGTCTGTAAACAATTGTTGGAAAATATACTTGTATCATGCACAAAGTAGATGTCCTAACTGACTTGCCAACACTATAGTTTGCTAACATGAAATCTGTGGAGTGGTTAAAGATGAGTTGTAATGACTTCAACCTAAGTGTATGTAAACTTCCGACTTCAACTGTACATACTTCAATTTCACATGATTTAACATGTCTTTAATTATGAATAATGCATTATAGCAATTCCACTGTATAAATAATATTTCAAATGTGCTATAACAAATCAAGCCTTTGTAATGATTGATTGAAATAGTATCTTTAAGCTTTGTTTATTTAGTTATGAACAAACATTTTTGCCATCTTTTTGATTGCTTGTTCAAAAGAAAGCCTTGTGGGACATTCAGTCATTATAGCCCAAATTGCTTCTGCAAAGGAAGCATTATTGTATCTTTCATAAGGAGGCGACGTCCATGTTTTCTTACTTCATTTATTAAACAATTCAAGCATTCCGTGTCATGGCAGTCAATCCACCGCTTTTGGGAGGAGACAAGGGGAAGAAAGGAAGAAGAAATGATGCATTTTTTCAGAATATTCGAACGCAGCCGCTGCCTTTCAGATGAAATAAGCCAAGGTTCTGATTCAGTGTCCGAAATTAACTTTTTCACCCACGGGGCAATGTGACTCCTGGATTCTAAAAATCGTGAGCTATTGTTAATTCTTTACCAGCCACATTACCTTTTACAATATAGCACAACCTGGTTGGTTACCTGCCAAAGTGGCTGCTAGAGTAGAAAATCTTACCAGACACAATCAAACTTTTACCAGCATTTGGCTGGTGGCTGGTGTTACTTTCATACCCTGTTCTGATTCTCTCACTGTGGTCTTGAAGATCCTGTTGAACATATTTAAACAACGGGGTGTCCTCAAATCACTATTCTACCATTCTGTGCATTTTATCCCCTGATTTTTATCCACTAATTTTGAATTCTGAATCACAGTGGCCTATCCCATTCTCATAATATCCTTCCTCAAATCAAGGAAATGCACACTAGCCTGCACCCTCCTCCTAATTGTGTGCGGCCAGCCATTACTTTTTCATACTGCTGTCAAGGAACTGAACTGCACAGCCAATTTGCGCAATATGCACATCTTTTTCCACTGGCAGAGGCACTACAGGTACCCAACCAGACAGAGGAGTTTGTGTATTATGACATGCGGCATTTACATATAGATTTCCCCTCTTTATATGATAGGGCTTGCGGTACCCTGGCTTGCCATCCTTTTCTGGTGTTCATGGTAAGATCTTTATGCTGGACCTGGAGGACGAGAGGCTGAAACCCGTGGAGCTGCGCATTGGACGGGGCTTTGATTTTGACTCCTTTAATCCACATGGAATCAGCATTTACACTGATGAGAAGGGTAACATTGGGGAATAATGGGAAATGTTATAGTAGAATATATTTTATATAAACTCCTCAAAAAAAGTTTGGAAACGTTATTTCGGTCGATTATTCCTCCCCTTTAATAATACCAATTGGTATTGTATTTTATATCGCTGGAAAGCCTGATTAGTCACCTTTACAATGTAGGGACAATAAGAACTACAAGTCCATACAGTCCACAGGAGGCTCCTCCTCCACGTTGGAAGTGACGTAGGACGTTGTACCAGTTGTGATTTCCGCACTGTAACGTGATCCTGCACAGTGGAATGCGCGACTGGCAATAAAGTTTATAATAGGAGCAACACAGCCAGTTCTGCCGAGTTCTTCCCGCAGTTTTCTACCGGGCCAGTTGTCCGCTGAACGTGTCTCGTCTCTGGGGCCCGTGAGGCCTGGAGCACGCCCAGGGCCGAGCCCTCGCTCTACAGGAAGCATCGACTGTCCGTGACGTCGACCCAACCGAGCGAGGCGGGCTCATCTACCCCCGGCTATCAGCCACGGAGGACCAGAGACGAGGCGCAAGGAGGCAACGCGAGCACCCGGTGGTCAAGAAGAACCAGCAAGCGGGCCATGCAGCCACTGATCCTGTAGCAGAGCACCGCCAGTGAGTCCCCAAAGAGGCAAGCGGTCTGCAGTAGGATGGCGCTGCATAGTTCGGGAGAGATAATGCGACCGGTTCCATTATCCCGTAAGAACGACGAAAGGAAGCTGTTCCAGGGACCCAAGATGAGGCGGACGTTTCCCCTATCTTCCACAACCCCTGCGAACTCGCCAACACTGGAAAAGGGCGACCGGATTTCCCCTTTTCATCGTGAGTGTGCGATCCAACGGAGGAACCAATTTAACGGACTTTAATTCAAGTAAGGCTGTAACATGGGCAATAGCATATTAGTTAGCAAAAGAAACATGTTTGTGACTGGATGTATGTAACTGCTATTGAAAGGTTAATGTGTTCTGTAAAAGTTTTGTGTTACCGTTTTACTTTGGATGGGGTTATGCCATCCACCGCGCTGCGTTAGGTTTAATGCATCCACGCACTGAGCGTATCTTGCATGCGATCTATCTTTAAACACTAACCAGCCGTAATCCTAACACTGCACGCTGATCTCAACGCACACGCATTTAAGCTTACGGCTATCCCTTATGTGTGTGGTATGGTTCATGCGCCGCCATTATTAGCTAGCTCCAGCAAAAGCTAGTTTCAAACCTCCCTCCAGCTTAGTTTCTTTGTTCTCATTGAACACGTGTCCGTGGCAACCCCCCACACGTAGGAGAACATGGAAATTCCACACACCGCCCAACGCGACACACACACACACACACACACATAGTTTGTTGTACATTATAGTAGTGAATCGTGCCTTGCTCTGTTTGGTACTTTGTGTTCAATAAACTATTACATTTATCCAAGATTGCCTGTATTAATGTTGCTCTTGTGTTGAACTGAATCAGCCAATGCTAATCGCAGGGATTCCCCAAAATGCCTTCACCTTCTAGCTGGATCATTTATATTAATTCGGTATCAACTGAGTACATGATATTGTGATTTTGCTAAGACAATTATTAATGTGTAATTTTATTGGTAATTAATTTAATTATTAATTCGAGTTACCCATTTTTAGTTAGTATATTCTCTTTTGAGAATAATATATAAATTTTATGAGACTGATTTATAATACAAAACCATGCCACCAGTTGTATAAGGATGGTAGTGGCGTATCGCAGTACATAAGTGACGCCCCGTGTATAAATAGAGGTATGTCCCCTACATTTTTGGTGCCCCGCGTACGGACTCTGATGATTGAGAGATCATGTTACTGATCATCTTGCTCACTGCTATCAGACTCGTACCTGGTCGCTATATTTTTGGTGCCTCGTGTATTAATTAAATGAATATTCCTTATGACAACGAGGTACAACTTGTAAGGATCATGCATTCGTGGAATGAGCAACACAGCTAACCGTGTGGGTAGCGGCCCAAAGAAATGTGCCAAAATCCCCTGCAATATTCTTCTGTTGGTATTCACTAGTTTTCATTTGCTTGGTGGATTGGATGATTGCACTCTCCCACAGTAATAAGGAAAAAACAACACATATTGGCCATTTTTACACTTTATTCATTTTACACTGTCAGGGACCTCAGTAGCGTGTGGAAGATCCATACGCAGTCACAACAGCTTGGCACCTCCTCCTCATGCTGGTCACCAGCCTGGTCACACACTGCTGTGGGATGGCATCCCATTCCTCAACCAGGATTTGCCGCAAGTCAGCCAACATGGTTGCGTTGGTCACTCTGGCACGTACAGCCCGCCCAAGCTGATCCCACAGGTGTTCAATTGGGTTGAGGTCTGGACTCACGGCAGGCCATTCCATCCTCTCCACTCCCAAATTCTGGAGGTACTCTGTGATGATCCTGGCTCTGTGGGGGCGAGCGTTGTCATCCTGGAAGATGGAGTTAGGTCCCAGATTCTGGAGATATGGGATCGCCACTGGCTCCAGAATCTCATTCCGATATCTCACTGCATTGAGATTGCCTTCAATGATGACAAGTTGTTTTGCCTGTGAGAGAGATACCGCCCCACACCATGACACTGCCCCCATTGAAAGGTGTCACGCGATCTGTGCAGCAATCTGCATAGCGTTATCCACGCCGTCTCCATACTTTGATCCTGCCATGCCTGACAGAACCTTGATTCATCACTGAACATGACGTTGCCCCACATTCTTAGGTTCCACTGTCGGTGCTGTCGACACCAGCGCAAACGGGCCTGACGGTGAAGGGCAGTCATTGCAGGCTTCCTGGCAGCCTTATAAGCACGAAGACTGGCCATGTGCAGTCTGTTCCTCACCGTCTGATCAGAGATCTGTCTGTGGTACCGTTGTGCAAATCTTGCCTGTAAATCTCTGGAAGAAAGCCTACGGTTCCTCAGTGAAGCACGGGTGAGGAACCGGTCTTCTTGGGGTGTTGTCTTCCTGGGACGGCCACTTCCTGGTCTGTCTTTGACTTCACCAGTCTCACGGAACTTGGTCCTAAGTTTGGAAATGGTACCAGGGCTGACACCAAATAATGCTGCCACTCTGCGTACCGGAACACCAGCTTCCACTTGCCCTATTGCATGGGCCTTATCCTGAAGGGACAAACGTGGCATGTTTATGCTTGGAGCACACACAAACTCAACAAAGTTGGAGGACCCATGCACACAAGTGCTGTCAATTAGGTGCCAATCAGGTGCCAGTCACACACCTGTGACTGGCATACACCTGCCAGCACTTGAAGCTCAAAACGAGAGTGCATACCAACAGAAGAATATTGCAGGGGATTTTGGCACATTGTTTTGGGCCGCTACCCACACGGTTAGCTGTGTTGCTCATTCCACGAATGCATGATCCATACAAGTTGTACCTCGTTGTAAAGGTGACTAATCAGGCTTTCCAACGATATAAAATAATAATAATACCAAATAATAATAATACCAATTGGTATTATTAAAGGGGAGGAATAATCTACCGAAATAACGTTTCCGAACTTTTTTTGAGGAGTTTATTATAAACACAATGTACTGTGCACTTCAGTATTTTTCAAGGAGGGTATGACAGTGTGAAATATGTGGATACAACCCAACCATAAAATCTTATAATCTCAAGCAAAGTTTTTTTCTATCCTTCAAATTCACATTGCATTTGATAGATAACCATTTAAACATGATGACAAGCATGATATTGATATTGAATTGAATCAAAAGTACTAAATGAAAAAAAACCATTATGTGTGTGTTGGTGGAGGGGTCGGGGGCGGGGGGGGGGGACTGTGTGCCCTTGCAACACCTTCTGATCCATTTTCAGATCTATCTGTATACTTATTCGTTGTCAATCACCCTGAGGACAACAGCCAGGTTGAGATATTCCAATTTGTTGAAGAGGAAAATTCCATTGTGCACCTGAAAACGATCAAACACGAACTTCTGCACAGGTACATCTGATTGACCAATTGGACAGATGATAAATAAATCTATAAATAAAACTACAGTGAATCCTGTTTAGGAAGGCCACCCAGGGGGAGTAATGAAAAAATGGCTGTCATGTAGGTGATCGCCACACAAAGGTGACCGCCATGGCAGGTGGCCAAGCTGGCATTTTAAATCTGATACTTGTAAATTTCACAGAGTAGAAATACGATCCACAATACAACAGCGATTACAGCACGCCCTTAAATACTGTTGAGATTAATTGGAGACAAAGACCCGGCGGATCTGGGATAACACTCGTGCATCTTTATTATAGCAAATATATGTAAAAACATTTAAGTATTTTAATTTTTTCACATAGTACAAAAGTCTTGGATCACACAAACGTTGCAGCGAAAATAGTTTCAAAAATATTATATTATTTTTATTGAATGCCCCTTGTAGTGTAGGCTTCAGCATAGTAGAGCATATGCCTTTTAAGATTATGACCAGATGCATGTCTCCTACAGGGGACAAAAATGACCTGCTGTGTTTTAGGAGGATATCACATGTTTTGGAACTGTACAATACATTTTAGGTATACTGTATTCTCCATTTCTTGAATAGCTGCACAAATAAACAAAAACATTGGTACATTTACATGATTGGAGCAAGACTAAATGGTCCCTAACTTTAATGTAAACATGCTTTTTTTCCCACATTCAGGATTACGTTGGGATATAGCTATAGTTTAAAGAATAAATGCAACTGCCATTTAGATGAACAGAACTGGTGAACTGGCTTGTGTTGGTACCTGCTGATAATTTGGTATTCTTCATCTGTTTTTGGTTTCTCCTGATAATGGTACTGTCTGTTTGGTCTCTCGCAGTGTGAACGACATTGTGGCTGTGGGCCCGGAGAGCTTCTATGCCACAAATGATCATTTCTTTGCCGACAAGCTGCTAAGACAGCTGGAGATGCTTTTGTTGCAGCCCTGGTGCACCGTGGTTTATTACAGCCCTGAGGAGGTCAAGGTGGTGGCAGATACTTTCTACTCGGCCAACGGCATAAACATCTCCCCTGATAAAAAGTCAGTTTGAAATTAGATTGTTGTCTTTTCTGTCATTCGTGTCTGAAGCTGTAAGATTGTTTATTGTACATCCAGTTAAAATATGGTTTTAAATTACTTACAAGCTGCAAGTGGCATGAGGAAAGTACCGTTAAAGAAAAATAGGATATGTTTTTCTTTCCCTTTGTTTCAGGTATGTATATGTGGCAGATGTTCTTGACCACATCATTAAAGTCATGGAGATACAGGAAAACAAGGTCTTACACCATGTAAAGGTAAGATAATTAAAAAATCATTCAAAGTAAAGTCTTCCCCCTTACTGACTATATGCGGTGGTAAAAAGAACCAAAATGAACAGTTTGAGAAATATGGTGAGGGATCATATGAACCAGTACAATAACCTTAAATTATGTGTTCAGTAAACAAAATGTGGATGTAATACACAAATCGCATACAAGTATTGATGTCATTATGTCGCGAGGGTGAAGCCTGATGTGATAGCTATTTAAACCTGGTAAGAATGTGTGATTACTATGGTTATCTGTGATTGCTTATTGATATTAATATTTAATATGCTAATGGGAATGTTGGTGAACATTACCTGACATGGTCAGCAATAATATTCCAGTTTCCACCCTTGTATAATGTGTAATTCCTTGTATAAGGGTTAATCTACCATGTTAATCATATGTTTTCACTTTGTTTATATTAGCAGCATGTTAAAAATGTTATTATCAGATATTTCAGTAGTTGTATTGCAGTCTTAAAGGTAAAGTATATTTCAGTTCAGGTAGTTGTTTCTAAGTAAATATTAGATTGTAGCTGATTAATTTTTGTTTGTAAATTGTTTAATATTCACTATCTAATTTTTGGTGTCAATGTCTCCGTTTTTTAATTGAATATATTCTTAATATATATTTTAGTCAGTGCCTGTAGGGTCACTGTGCGACAACATTGAGGTGGATGGTGACACAGGTGACTTGTGGATGGGATGTCACCCAAATGGTTGGAAACTATTCATGTATAATCCTGAGGACCCACCTGGATCTGAGGTTAGTGACAACAACTTAGTCTATGAGCATGACCATTATTTAATGTGGGTGCATTTGTTTTAGAAAGAATGTGTGAACATCTGTGCATATCACAACCACTAAGTCTATGAGCATGGCCGTTCTTTAATGTGGGTGCATTTGTTTTTAGAAAGAATGTGTGAACATCTGTGCATATCACAACCACTAAGTCTATGAGCATGTCCGTTCTTTAATGTGGGTGCATTTGCTTTAGAAAGAATGTGTGAACAAACTAATTTTTATGCTAGGTTTGCTGTAACTTCCGTTACCTAATTTTAAAATTCAGTTTGGTTTTAGGTCAAAGTGGTCTCAGCATCTTTATCACAGATAGCTAGCTAGCTAACTATTAAATTATATTCAGAATAATAGAATTATAACTAGAGTAACGACTCTACAGTGACTCATGGACATCAAGCAGACTATATTTTGGCAGTGGCTAGACGCATCCCTTATGTGAGATTTGATTTGGAGATCATTATTAATGTTGAAAGTCTGATATTGTAACAGTTGGGTTGCTAGCTCTTACAACCAGTGAGATGCAGGTTGGGACAACCGATTGGTAACAAACAATTTCATGATAAAGCTGTATTGTAAACAGTCATTTATGAAACATCAATGAAAACAGTTTTTATTTTCATTAATGGTATATTCATGCTTTCATGCTACACCGAGGTACTTAGTTTCCATGCTAGTAATTTTTGTCGATTTTCCTGGTATACATGTTTTTAAAAATGTTGCTTATTTCAAATCCACAATTTGGCAATGATAAGGCCTCAAATATTTTTTCATAAATTTGTACATTTTACCCCATTAACAGTGAACAGTAGTTACTTAAATAATTTTGATTCTATAATCCACAGGTAATCAAGATCCAGAACATCCACTCAGAGAAGCCCATTGTGACTCGGGTGTACTCCGATAATGGCAGTGTAATTCAGGGATCCTCCGTTGCCTCACCTTATAATGGAAAGCTCCTCATTGGCTCAGTCTTTCACAAAGCTCTGTGTTGTGACCTGAAGTAAATGTGTACAAATTATCAATCGGAAATGATAATTTGATAATTTTGTCATGAAATTTGAGTATGGAAGAAATTGCAAGTGTTTTTTTTCATAAAAGGTTTTTGGTAGGCTAAGTAACAACAACAAAATATGCAGCCCTTTATTCAGGGCTTAAATACAAAGTTAAATTAGACTGAAATGGATGAGTTAACATTCAATTTTGAAATAAGTACTGCTGTAAAACACACCTTTCTCTTGGCCTGCGCTGAAAAAGATTACCAACTGGAAGCTCTTTCCTGTGTTAAACTGTTACCTGCAGGTTGATGTGCAGTCCTTGATTTCAGGCCTCCTGTTTTTTTTCTTTAATGCGAAGCATTCTCTATAGTTTGTACTTTGTACTCACTCACTCACACACGGGGTGTGTCCCAATACTTGAAAAATTAACCCTCCCCGGAAACGGATGTGTTTTAATCTAATGTTGCTGATTACATCTTAATTACGTATTAATGGTTACATATTAATTAATGTCTTGACGCAAACCGCAATGTCAGGTACATTGTATACTGTACATGCAAATACTTGTACTCGAAACGTTCAGGCAGTTTAGCATACTTCCGGGTAGGAGAGGAGTGGTAGTGGAGGAAAGGAGGTGGGGAGTGAAGAATATTGGGACGCAGCCATGGACTCACGTTTGACGAGTCCATCTCTGGGGAGAAGAGGGGGCTGTAATGAGCTTCTAATGAACACATAAACACAAATGCAGGGTTCTAAAGTTAAAATGTATTCAGCAAGGGACGAGAGGTGCGAAAGTGAAAACAGATGAATTATGAAAAATATCTAACAATTTCAAGTACAACGTAAAAATTAATAACTTAGTGTTCCACCCCCTACAAGCCCCCCTCAGATGGGTCACACCATTCTTCCCTGCGCTATGACTTCTTCAGCGGAGAGAGTGGGAGAACTCATTTAAGTATATTGATCGCTAATTAACGTTAGGTCCCTCTTAATTTCCACAGTGCAGGAGATATTACGGACTGGGAAAATGATAAATAAAAATGATTAACTCTATTTACTTTGGCTGTCCAGAGAAGAAGCTGTATCATTCAGAAATTTGCAACAGAATACATTTATTTCAGAATAGTCACATACAGTATATATATAATAACCATAACATACGTCGCCTAATGTATTTAAATACGTTTTTATTTTCTTTAATGTACAAAAGCGCGTGTGTATTTACACAACAACAGCAATGTATTTCAGCCCTAAATGCCACGGGTGGTCGCTGTGAAAATGTCGACTGTACGGCACTTAATCAGACGAAACAGGGTTAATCAGAAAACAGCTGTAGCTGAATATACTGGTAAGTACTTGGTTTCCTAAACATAT
The DNA here is from genome assembly GCA_029718625.1 of Synaphobranchus kaupii. Taxonomy (NCBI): domain Eukaryota; kingdom Metazoa; phylum Chordata; class Actinopteri; order Anguilliformes; family Synaphobranchidae; genus Synaphobranchus; species Synaphobranchus kaupii. The sequence goes on from CM056382.1 coordinate 59,917,985, forward strand.
TTATATGAGAAATTTTGGAGAAATAAATTAGGTGTCTTCTAAACCGAAAATGCATCAGGTAGCCTACTGTATATAGTACAGTAAGCAAGGGAACATGATTTTCTTAGCGTGTATAAACGGTACTTTTTTTGATGCATTTTACAGTCTGTGGCTGTGGCGAGAGGAGGGACGTAAGTGCTTTGGGCTATTAATAGCATCCTCCTATTTCATGGAACCAGTGTAACTGGAGAAGCTGAGGTTTTCGCAAGCGGCTACCCTTTTAAAAAAATACTGCGTCAAAATTTACGGGGTTTTCTTAAAGCTATAGTTTATAATTTCAGACAAACATGAATACTGTAATTGAGACGGATTCGTCTCAACCACTTGGGGCAAAGTTTACAGAGTTAATAGACATGCAGGGATTAAACTTCTCTGTCGCTAAGACATTGTCAGATAAAGTGTGTACATTAAATTGAAAATGAAAACGGAAAGTGGCCTTTTGCATTTTCATTTAAATTGTCATGGTTTTTGCACACATCAAATGAAAATTAAATGCAATCGCCGATTTGTATTTTCATTAGAATTTTGGCGTGGAGATGCTTCCATAGGCCACTGTGTCCAAGTGACAATCTGAAAATGTGACCGCATATTGAAGAATTGCTTCGTATTTCTCAATTACACTTTTGTTCGTTACCGGTACTTGCAATTACGTTCGAGGAATAAGAGGGTCTTGAATCGGTTCCGTGATCAAAGACAGTAGCTACAGCTTCTTTATTAGCATGGTGTTTATGTCAGCTTCCAATCTAACATGACTTACACAGTAAACATGGCACAATTTAAGTACAATCTCTAAACAAAAGGGGGCTAGCCAGGAGGAAAGGCTTCAGGTGAGAATTCACTCCTTCCCTGGTTCCATTTCCTGGCTAGATCAATGACTCTTCACACATTATAATTTCTATTCACCCAAGGTTGCCTACCAATGACTCTTGGCACCTAAGTCTTGGGGGAGAGCTTGCATTTGAACGGGTACTTAACCCCTGGACTGAAACAGGATGGGTGTGTGGACTTAAACAGATTGTAACTCTGATATTACTATAAAAACCTTAAAATCTAACAATATTAACAGGCAGACTCTTGGGCGTGGGTTGGTTTCTTGCCTTTCTGGATTCTCTATCTGTGCTAGTACTTATGCTGCCATAGGAAACTCCCGTTGGAGGGTCTATGGCAGGGGTGTCAAGATCCGGTCCTGGAGGGCCGCAGTGTCTGCTGGTTTTTGGTGCGTTTAAGCACAAGTGATTAATTTAAGTCACTAATTGGCTAAGAAGTCCACACACCTTGTTCTCAATGCTTTAACTGGGTGCTGATTGAAAGGAAACCACAAATACCTGTGACACTGCGGCCCTCCAGGACTGGAGTTTGACACCCCTGGTCTATGGGCTCCACTGTGTGGGCTCTATCTTGAGGATCTTAGCGCATCTTCTAAAACGCATGATGCAAGTGCATTTAGGGTGTGTCCAACTCCACTTTTGCTAGTTAGAGGGGGGATACTTTGAGAGCAAAGTAAGGCACAAGGTTCAAAATGGCTAAATTAATTATAGGTGTGTCTTGGACTCAACATGCAATAAGCCAAACAGAGTGTCATCTCCCATTCCCTTTAAACATATTTTCAACATTTCATTGCCTTATAAAGGAAAAATAAGATCCGGCTTGTGCTCTAAAACTATTATTAGTTGGTAGGCTATACCAAAGTGGAACATCCATCCCTTTAAGTGAGATAATAGCACCTCATCTTAAGACCAACCCGCCCTGTTCAATTGCAGTGGGCACAAGTTCACTGGCTATTTAAACAATGTGAGCGCTGGACGGTAAAATGACAACGGCGTCGGTCAAACTCGCAAAGACACTTGCGTTTGGGTCACCGCCACTTAACACTGAGTGTAAGATAGAGCCCTATGTCTTCTAACATAGCTATTCCCTAACTCTCCCATAAACTGGGCACCTGTCCTATTTCCCAAGCTACTTCTGAGCCTGCTGAGTCTGGTTCCCCTCAAGGTTTCTTCCAACATGCCATTCAGGGATTTTTCCCTGCCATTGCCACCACTGGCTTGCTTTGTAGGTGTTTAGGCCAGGGTATACACTGTGAAGCGTGCTGTCAAAATAAAATTTGATTGATTGAGTGATTGATTGACAGCTTGCAAAAAAAAACAATTGTCCATTGGGCTGATTATGTTGAGAGGGTGAACTGCAGTAAATAATAGGCTGTTCCCCTGTCCTAAATGATTAATTTTAACAAATAGGAGAACTCTTTAAATGTAGCCTAGCATTTAAGATTAACTTGAAAGCTTCTCAACAAACCCATGGGAAGTAGTCTGAGTAGCATATGTTTTTACAAACTTGGCAAAAGGTTGTAGGAGTGGGAGCTTTGTGAGCATAGGCATAACCATGATCAAGCATTAGGCTATTAACACCAGGTGATTAACAGAGTTCCAAATCTACGTCCTACTCGAACAGCTACATTTTGACGTCAGTTTTGCAAAATCACTTGTTTTAGTACAGCTGCAGTGCATATGATAGGATAGCCTACCGTTGCACTTAATGTGTTATTTATTTAGCAGCAATTGATCCACTTTATTTCCTTCCCAATATGCAATAGGCTAAAATAAACGCGTGAGTGAAAGTAATCCCAAGTAGTTAGACGGTCATTTATAGCAACATGCATTTGGAAAGTAGGCTACCTCTCTTACACAGGTGACGTCACGAAGCCAAAAAGAAGCATAGCCTTCAGAAGTTAACGCTTTGTCCACGCCTAGGATCAGTTGGAGCAGATAATCCTTTGACGGGTGAGAAATTGTAGGAGCAGTAACTTAGGCTATGGGTCGGTTAATAGTGTTTGGTGTTATTGTGGCAGCTTTCTCGGCTTTTATCGGTTACAGGATCGTCGAATTACAGTGAGTTTGCTTGTTTTCTAGTTAATTCGCTTTTCCCCAAAAACACTATGATGGTTGCCAAAATGGCAACAGTAAAGTTAGCAAAATGCAGACGATGCATGTACGCAATAATTTATGGCGATGTTAATTAGAGCTGTTATATCCATCTATTTTTTTTCTATCTATTTTATTTTGCAATGTATAGAATAGAATAACTTTTATTTTCCCGTTAGGGAACTTCAGTTGTAGTTTCCAGCAGTAAAGCATACATAGACAGTGGGACAGACCCACAAACACAAACATGTTAAATAAAGACATTCAATTGAATCAGATGTTTCACATTATAGTGAAGGTATGTGTGATTATGATTAAAATTACTATTATTAGTATTATGATCAAAATTATATAATATTAAATATTAATTATGATGAAAAATTGAACATCAAAAGCAATAACAGTTCCTCATCTAACTTTACTGTCTTGAGATGTCCAATGTCATTAAGCAGTCTAAAAGCTGTAGGGACAAAGCTGTTTCGGGCTCTTTTTGCTTTTTGCATTTTTTATCCAAATGATAAAGCCATAATGAACACAATTCAGAAGTTCGAGTTCATCCGTCAATCCTATGGCTTTCATTTAACTTAATTTCTTAAAATTGAAGGTTGGACTGCTATTTAGAGCTACTTTCGTTGCCTTTGCCTGTTTTCATATTTGTTTTACTTTGTTGCCAGAGTCGACTTTATAGACTATGTTATCATGCCAATGCCCATACATCTTACTTCTGCAGGAGAAGAACTTTAATGACCAGAGAAGTTCAGCAAAATCACCTTCCGAACTGTCAACTGATTAAAGGTCTTGGTAGGTGTCAGGCTAACTGGGAAACACATTCACAAAGACTCCAGGCTATGTCTCTCTCTCTTTCACTAGCAACAATGCTGCTCTCCTGATAAAACACTATTTGTTTAGCAGACACCCTTATCATGGGTGACCTACATACAATAGCTTACGTTTTATCACGCATTGTTCATTTGCACACGTTCATATAAGGTCATTGTGACCACTAAAACTATACCTACTCAGGAGTAGCCTACATGATAAGCTTCTCATTACAAACACAGGTCTCCACAAGCAGCTGAGCTGTTGAAACTTGGAAACAAAGCACTTAAACTGAAATGCTCTCTTAAATAACTGGATGTGTCATTTTAAAGCAGGTTATACAGGTCTCACTAACCTGTATTGTATTGCACATTATATACATAAGTATTAAATGTAAGAATGTAAAGAGATATTGCTTTGCGGAGTACCCAGCACATTGAAGGATGTTTACTTCATTGTTCATAAAAAAACTTTTAAAAGCAACAAGATCTGTAAAACCCAAAGGAGTGTTGTGGTGGCCACCTTGTATTGCTTCTCAAAACACCAATATTGTATAGTTTCGTCAAGAGTTATGTTTGGAGATCCACTTGGCAGATCATGACAAAATCCCTTTATTGTTAACAGAACATGGATCGGAAGATATCACCATACTTCCAAACGGGCTGGCCATCATTAGCACAGTAAGTTTATGCAAGTGTTAGTTGGCAGGCTTAAGCAACGGTATGTGCCCCATTGCTTTTGGTTTGTCTTTTAAAAAATCCAAGTATTTATTGTGTAGGCTATATTTTGAAAAAAGTGCAAATGTGTATTGTTTTTAATGGCAATTAAAAAATTCAGAAAAACGGGATGGCTCATTCAGTTAAGGCACCACACTATAGTGAATGCATCAGCACAGCCTCGGGTCGAATCCAGTGTCATGACAAATCGGGTCCCCCCTACAAAATTGGTCCAGGGGTTCCCTTGGGATCTCACGTCAGCGCAAAACTGCATCATCAAAACACCCTGAACAAGCTTCTGTTTTGTGGACACTGTTCGTAACATAATAAATTGACTGCCTTGTATGGGATCAAATTAGGGTCAATAAGATTTTGCACTTGCAAAAAAGTTTTGTACTCACAGGTATAATTTGCACGTCTGTAAAAAAGTTTTGTGCTTGTGTAAACAAGTTTTGTAGCTGTAAAAATATGTTGTGCATGTGTAAAAAAGTGTTGTACTCACAGATATAATTTGCATGTCTGTAAAAAAGTTTTCTAGCTGTAAAAATATTTTGTGCTTGTGTAAAAAGTGTTGTACTCACAGATATAATTTGCATGTGTGTAAAAAAGTTTTGCAGCTGTAAAAATAATTTGTGCATGTGCAAGCATTTCTTCGATGGACACACAAATTTCCTACCTTCCTGTGTGACATTGACGTTACGAGGTTGCAACACTGAAGTTACGAGTTTACAACACTCAAGTTACGAGTACGAATTTTGACCCTACTTTTACGCCTGAGCTGAATAGCCAATCAGCAGGTTGCATATTGACTTGCTGTGCCCACCTACCATCCAATCAAGGCAACGGACTGGTCATTGCAGGAGTTAACTAACTCCACAAGATGACAGTGAATGCATCATCTTAGACCCCAGAAGAACTAGAAGGAAACAGCAACATGGAGGAGCATGGCAGCACACAGGTGGGTTAATATCGTATGAAAAGTTTTATATCATAGTTAACGTTAGATATATCAAGACAGCTTTGCGTCCATTCCACTTAATTTGCATTATTTATTCTCTGTGTTCGTTGCTAATTTTATGACAACGTTAGCTAAAACGTTAGCAACGAACACAGAGAATAAATAATGCAAATTAAGTGGAATGGACGCAAAGCTGTCTTGATATATCTAACGTTAACTATGATATAAAACTTTTCATACGATATTAACCCACCTGTGTGCTGCCACGCTCCTCCATGTTGCTGTTTCCTTCTAGTTCTTCTGGGGTCCAAGATGATGCATTCACTGTCATCTTGTGGAGTTAGTTAACTCCTGCACTGACCAGTCCATTGCCTTGATTGGATGGTAGGTGGGCACAGCGAGTCAATATGCAACCTGCTGATTGGCTATTCAGCTCAGGCGTAAAAGTAGGGTCAAAATTCGTACTCGTAACTTGAGTGTTGTAAACTTGTAACTTCAGTGTTGCAACCTCGTAACGTCAATGTCACACGGGAAGGTAGGAAATTTGTGTGTCCGTTGAAGAAATGCTTGCACATGCACAAATTATTTTTACAGCTGCAAAACTTTTTTACACACATGCAAATTATATCTGTGAGTACAACACTTTTTTACACATGCACAAAATATTTTTACAGCTACAAAACTTTTTTACACAGGCACAAAATATTTTTACAGCTACAAAACTTTTTTACACATGCACAAAATATTTTTACAGCTACAAAACTTTTTTACACAGGCACAACATATTTTTACAGCTACAAAACTTGTTTACACAAGCACAAAACTTTTTTACAGACGTGCAAATTATACCTGTGAGTACAAAACTTTTTTGCAAGTGCAAAATCTTATTGACCCTAATTTGATCCCATAGCCTTTTTGCTCATCTTCAACAAGTTTGTCATCACATATTCATTTAACTGAATAAAATACTGCTTTGTGAGATGAGAGACAGTAGGGAATGTTGCAGCAGTTAGAATTAATTTACGACACTACAGGCCCAGCGTCTCCGAGCAAGCACCCAAACTGTGGGTGAAGGCTGCGTCCCAATCCAGTTTTTAGTTCATGCTCCACCCTCGTAAACTTCACTTGCAAACTTCACTTGGGAGGATGTGATGCACATACCAATAAAACAGTATACACTTGCGTTTTTGTGAGTGGGAGGGAGCGAGGGCGGAACGGGTTATTTGAATTGAGATGGACTTCACCCCATCTACGTATACTCAGATGTTAACCATGCTGCTGCACAGTGGCGTATCGTGGGATCTTGGATCATGTAAAACGTCTGTCACCATAGCCTACCTTTAAACGGATGAAACTCAACCTGTTTACATTAATTATCAGTCAAGCAGTTGATTTCCTGAATAATATCAATAAATACAACAAGTTTTGTGGGCTAGCATATTTCTTTGTGTCATAAAATTGTATAGCATTTAAATAGGGTTATGTAGGACAGCCCGTGCACTGGAATAGTATTTAAACTTTCCATTTATTTTTCTTGCTTATGTGAATCAAACAAATTACCTGAATAATCAAGAACAATTATGTAGCCTATGGGCTAATGATTAACAAATGACAATGACAGAGACAACTAAACAGACAACTGTTTAATAAGGGTGGCAATAAGTCAGAATAATTAACTGGCAAAAAATCCCAACGTTTTCTCTGAGTTGCACGAGCATTTCTCATCACGTTAAAGAATGTCATTAATTTAAGACGGCATTCAATTTAGTCAAAATGATTTAAAAATTAGAGAGCATACATTTAAAGAGGAAAACCTCTTAAATTGCTGGAACCAGCGTTGAGCGCAACGCATGCTTTCAAGCTAGAAAAACAAATTTACCCAAATACGTGCTGTTCATTGATCACTTTGCATGACATTAACGCATTTTGCATCAGCACAAATGTGGATATAGTAAACTGCCGCACAAGTTTATTTAGCTATTTGTCTTGGTTATTGAGAAATTCAATTGTTTGGTTGTTAGGCTATCTGGCAAATTATACGGAAAAATATTCAGAGACGAGTAGCTAATAATCCGTTTAAAAGCAAGATTAACCACAGAGAACCTGGTACGCTACTCTGTTGCTGCATAACACAATTTGCTAAACTATGAAATACAAAATAGCAAACTACTACTGTTATGAGAACTGATCGGACAGAGCAAACAGAACAATACAGGTAAGGCAGGTTTGTGGTCAGTTCCAGGCAGGGGTCAGTGTCTAGCGAATAGGGCAGTGCAGGATGAGCAAAAGCGAAGTCCAGGAACAGGCAGGGGTCAGAACCGGGGAATCCATCAGAGCAGGGGAACAGGAGGGCGAAGGGCAGGAGCAGGGCTAGGACAGGCAAGGGCTGGAGCAGGGGGGGACAGGAACAGGCAGGACTGGAGCAGGCTGGACAGGCAGGAGAACAGGAACTGGATGGGTAACACAGGACTGGAAACGGACGAGGATCAGGTAGGAATCAAAAATGCTGGAAAGACTGAGACAAGCACGAATGCAGGGCACAAGACGTTCTGGCACAGAACAAAGAAATGGGAGACTATATGCCAGATTACTAACAAGACAATGAGGAACAGGTGAGACGAAAACACATGAGGAAACAATTCAGGTGCGAGGAAGCGGAGACACAAAATGGAGGGAGAAAGGGAAAACACGGAACGGATTACCAAGACAGAAAATGCATATAAACGGAAAAACCAGAAATAGAATTGGACGTGGAGGCACGGGACGTGACAGAACCCCCCCCCCCACCCCCCTCCCCTAGGGGGTGATATCTGGTGCCCCACGAGCCTGCCCTGGACGCAGACGCAGGAATTCCTGGATCAGGGAGGGGTCGAGGATGTTACACTCGGGGATCCAACTCCGCTCCTCAGGACCATACCCCTCCCAGTCAACCAGGAATTGGCGACCCCGCCCTCTGCGCCGAACATCCAGGAGGCGGCGGACAGTGTAGGCAGGACCGCCATCGATGATTCGGGGGGGAGGAGGGGGACGGACCAGAGGGCTGAAACGAGACACAACGTGAGGTTTGACACAGGACACATGAAACACAGGGTGGATGCAGTGTAGGGGAGGTGGGAGGTTCAACAGTGGGGCTGATAACACGGGAGATGGGGAATGGGCAAATGAACAAGGTGGTGAGTTTCTTACAAGAGGTCTGGAGGGGAATGTCCCGGGATGAGAGCTAGACCCTTTGGCCAACCGTGTAGTGTTGCAGACTTCTGGCTAGACTAGCTAATATGTTTTCACGATACCAAAAGTAGATACATTAAGGGTTGTGTTTTCCTAAATCAATGGCTGTATTTCCCCCATTTTTCCAGAGACTTCAGCTAATGTTGGTGGCAATTTTTCACTAGAACTGTAATGTTAGTAGTGCTAACTTGTTGCTGCTGGACTAGTAGTAAAATGCCCAGCCTCTCCACTCCGGTTGTATTCATTGGGAGTGGCAACCTGTGACTGGCGTTGTCTGACACGGCCCATAAACTAAGTTGTAGTTCACAATAAAGCAGGTACCTGGTACATGCTCAGTAGTTTGGGGCTATATCTCTGCTCTCACTACAGGGAGAGAGTTTCCATTATAATCTGGAGGAGAGCTACTTTTCTACAAGTCAAACATAATTTTTCAGTGGAATTCCCCTTTAAGGCTAAAAGTAGCTCCTAACTTGCAGATTTAGGAGAAACTCTTAAAAAATAATTGGCATGAGTCCTAACTTTAGGACTTAAATTTTTGGTAAAAGAGTTATTCACAAAGCATTTTAGCTCTAAAACCACCTAAATCTGTGACGAGTTAGGGGTATTCAAGAGAACTCCTGTTACACTAAGACCAAATCACAAGCAGTCCTATAGCTGCTGCCAGCAATCCGCCTCTGTATCAATATTTTGGAAACATTTTGTAACATCGAGATTTTAAAAAGGTATCGATCGCAAGAGTATTATGATTATAGTAGAGCTAGTCAGGGATGCAGTCACTTCACCAACTAACAAAAACAATGCAATGAGATGACGCTATAAATCTACGCTACTATAGCCACAGGGAAAATGCAGCAATACAGCACAGACGAACTGGGAATATCTCAGTCATCTGTCATTAGAATATTACACCAGACAATAAATTCCTTCTGCCGACCCCACATTGTCCGACAATTCATACAATTTCCTGCTGATGTTCGCCAATGGCAAAAAAATAAAGCCGAATTCAGCCTCATTCTAGTTTAAATGATTAAAAGTCTGTTTAAATGCATATCCGCAAATTATTTTATGAGCTTCCAGACATATAAGAAGCTGACAATTAGCCGAGTATACACTAGGCTACCGTTCAAAAGTTTGGAATAACTGAGACATTTCTATGTTTTTGAAAGAAATGGATACTTTTATTCAACAAAGTAGCATTAAATTGATAAAGAAATACAGTCAGGACATTTATAATGTTACAAACTACTATTTCCATTTCATTCTATTTCTACTTTTGCATTTGTAGCCATTTTTACACAGTCCCCCCATTTTAAGGCACCAAAATTAATTAACATAAATTGAAATAAAGTAATCACATTTAATATTTTGGTTGACAATCCTTTGCATGCCATGACGTCCTGATATCCTGATGTCCCAACAACATCAAAAGACTCTTGATATCTTATTTTCAGGTACTCTTACAAGCGATACTATAACCTCTCTGCATTTGAATGGATCTCTATGGGAATTGGGGGTGGGATTAAGCTGTAAATTACAGGGGAATAATATGGAACACATGGTTGGCTAAATGGCTGTAAGTCATCAAAAATATGAGGTATCAAACAAGCCTCAAACCATCACTCTGCTGCCAGATATCCAGTAGATATGGATGGATCACTTTAAGTATTGTTTCTCCTGACTCATTTTCCTATTGAACTCTATGGAAAAATCTAATTGAATTGGATGAACTTTCTCTGAACTGGTTTTCTGCATATCACTTTCGGTGAACTCTGTTGGTATTAAATCAAGAACTGCTGTTGGTATTAAATCAAGCTCTCTTGAAATTAGTAAAGGTGTCCCACAAGGGTCTATTCTTGGTCCACTTCTATTACGCGTTATATAAATAACATGGTGTTCTCAACACCGCAAAGTAATATCCATTTTTATGTGGATAATACAATATTGTATGCCACTGGCTCCACGCTTAACCAGGCTATTACTAATTTACAGTTTGTCTTTGATGCTTTTCAGTTAAGAGTGTCAGCTCTTATTAATAACAAGCTTGTTTTAAATTCTGATAAAACAAAATGTATTTTATTTTCAAGAAATCTATTGGAAAATACTTCTGATACTGACATTTATACACTTCATGGTACCCCCTAAGGAAAAAGAATATACTGCAGTATATTGTAAATATATAATAATTATCTTCACAATATATTTAAAATATACTGCAGTATATTACATTTCCATAAGGGACCCTAATTGAAACTGTAGAATCTTATAAATATTTAGGAATTTGGCTGGATGGTAGATTGTCCTTTAAGACTCATATGGAACATCTGTCTCAAAAGCTAATTTAAAAACTTTTTTTTAAAAGTTTTTCTTTAGTTTGCAATGAAATACGGAGCGCTACATATATGAAACAGGTAAATCTATACATTTCCTGGATCATAAACTCCGTGTCCACAAGTGTGAAAAATCTGAGGATGATATGCGGAACTACTAAAGATCTATGATGCAAAATATAGGCAGTGTACCCTGTTGTCCATTAGTGTTTCCAAATCTATCCAAAGGGCTAAATTGTGCACTGCTCTAAATCATAAAATAATGACTGATTGATAGTTAAATATTTGTTTTGCTTCATTTCCGAGTGGGAATTACTATCTTTTAATCAGTATAGGGTAGTGTTGTCACGATACCAAAATTATGACTTCGATACCGATACTGAAATGATACCACGGTAAAAACCTAAGACATCAGGAAAAGTAATGGAATAATATAGTAGATGACAGAAAATGGAACTTAAAATTCCTTATGTTTTTTTTATTTTAAAAAAAAGTAACATAAAATATTCTGACACTGTTTAAACTTAAATAATCTAAATAAATAAATAAAAATATATTGTCACAGCTGCTGAGCTATAAAGCTATTGAACATGATTTAACAAAAAAAATTATTATTCTGTTACAGCTGCTGAGCTATATAGCTATGTTTAAAAAATAAATGTTGGTTCACAATAGAAAGATTTTTGTCACAGAACGTGGACATGTGAAAACCAGAACATGGAGAAGAGATGGATAAATTACACTCATGTTTCAATACTTTAATATTTCAGTTTTCAGTTTATGGTAGCCTATGTTGATTGTAAACTACTTTTGAGATGTTCTCATTAATTGTTATTTTTAAATCTAATTTGACTAAATAGAAAATAATAGAAATAATTATTGACAAAAATGTATGATTACCATCGGAGTATGTAGAGAAAATAATTGCCTCTTAATAAATGTATTAATTTTTAAGGGTCAGTAAGCACTTGACTATTTTCAATCTATGTCAAACAAATATATTTCAGTATTCAGTATTAATTTTCACCTAAATGAAGACAAATAAAAGTGGAAATTGATCATTTAAAACTGGTGTTGGTGATCTGCATGCTTGTGAATGCACATGCCTGATTTGCGCATTTTAGCAGCTCGCAAAGTTTCGTCTGCATATCAAGATGTTTGCCACATCGATAAGTTAGCTAACTAGTTTGCTAGCTAACATTAGCTAGCTAAACTAAATGGTTATCATTGCCCTTAATTGCCTCGTCAAACTCCGATGGTGAAAAAAGTTTGCTTGTCACAAAATAAATCTCACTTGTTTGACTTATATTTGAGGGCATGTAGTTATGTTATCTATCACTTTCGCTAACTTGTTGCTCTTTGAATTCTTTGAACAGGTCGGCATGTCTGTCGGCGAGATGCTTTGCCAAGTTTGATGTGTTGGCTCCCTTGGTCTGCGTGGGTTTAAAACATATTTTACAAATGGGCTTTGTGGTGTCCGTGGGCTTGCCCTGACTGTCAGCTATGTAAGCGAAATAATTCCATATTTCGCTCCGTGCGTCTGCTTTGTCAACGGTCGGCAAGAGTACGTGTACTTGCAGCCATATTTCTCGTCCTGTCACCATGAAAGCCGTGGCGTGCATGGGAGAAAAAAAAATTATGGTTGGCACACCCACTACGCATGCAGGGAGTGGAAGCAAAGCGCTGAACACACACACACACACTATAGGAAAATTTCTGTTAGTATATTATGTGACTCTGTAATGGTCATATAAAAAACCAGTCCACAAGCAGGCCCACATAATGTGAAAAGTGCAGCCAAGCATACTAGTTCATGATCTGTGTGACTAGGTCAAAGGATTTCCTTAGGTAAGCAGTTAATGGTAAAACTGAGAAAACACCCAGATAAGGATAACCAGATGTGCACATCAATATGCTATAGACGTTTTTTAAGATTGTCCTATAAGCTGAAAAAACAGGATGTAAGGCAGATGGATGGGACAGGACACCCAAGTAGGTGATTGGCCATCGGACATTCTAAGAAAAGAGGGACAATGTGTGTTCTATCGGTATAAAACATGTGGAATAGGACTGAGAGGGTGTGACTTCATGAAACCACCCAGCTTTGTTAATTATTAATAAAGTTCGTTCGAAAACTGCAAGCTCCCGTCTCTGAGAGAATTCTTTTAAGAGAAAAGACAGGACAATACACACTGCCCGCGGTTGCGCATCCACGCAACTCATAGGAAATACAGCTCTTATTAAAACACTGTTATTCTTAAAGTACAATGGAGTATTGTACCGTTTTTAAAGTATCGATACCTTTCTAGTATCTATATACCGTGCAACACTAGTATAGGGCGTAGATATCTCTGGGTCCAAAACCCTATCCAATACATGTCATAAAATGAAATAAATTTGTTTTGTCCATTATAAAGCATATACATTTGCCCCATTTGATGGTTTAAGATGAAAACGTTGATATCACACTGTTACACACACCTAAATATGTAGCCTAATCATTCACTCTTGTACCTCAATAAAACATCACTTTTTTCTGTACTCTACAGGATGTATTCTTTTGCCCTGGCTGGGATAACATTTTTCTGTATTTTTATTTTTTAAATGTTCCCATTCATAATGACTCCAAGGAAAATTTTAACATTCATTTAGCACATATCAGCGCACAATAAATTGGAATGAGCATTTTCCATGCCCTAAGTGACAAGTATAGCCCATGAAGATTCGAAGCCTAAAGCCTATATTATGTACGATAACATTACAATAAAATTATATTCCACCGAAAGGAAAATTTTGCCGAATGTACTTGCTTCAATGAAAGTCGGTACATCAAACATAATACATGACTGATGGATGAGTGCTTGCACTACAGCGTGTGAAATGCACTCAAAATGCGACAATAACCAGCCTACTGGACAAGACAGTGATCGAGTGGAAAAACTAACGTACATACAGTACTGTGCAAAAGTCTTAGGCACATGTAAAGAAAATCCGTAAGGCGAAAATCCTTTAAAAAATAATTAAATTAAAGTTTCTAAATATCAAACAATTGACTATAAAGAACAGTAAACAATAAAAAACAGAATCAAATCAATATTTGTTGTGACCACCCTTTCCCTTTAAAACAGCATCAACTCTCTTAGGTACACTGTTGTTCAGTTTTATAAGAAAATCAGCTGGTAGATTGTTCCAAGAATTTTGGAGAACTTGCCAACTTCTGCAGACTTTGGCTGTCTCCCTTGCTTCTGTCTGTCCAGATAATCCCAGACAGCCTCGGTGATGTTGAGAACAGGCCTCTGTGGAGACCATACCATCTGTTGCAGAACTCCTTGTTCTTCTTTTCTCTGACGAAAGTTCAATTAAGTTTTTGGAAAATCAATGTTTGTAAATCTACAATTTGCTCTTTTCTACTGACACACTAATGCAGAAGACAAAAAATAAACATCTAAGAAAAAATCTAGGGTGCCTAAGACATTTGCACAGTACTGTATGTAGTCAGCGAGAAGAACCGCATATAAATAAATGAGCTATTTAACTCCTGTCAGTGAATGAGTTCCTACCAGCGAATGCGTTTTCTGTAGCTGTTTGCTTCATAGTACATAGTACTAGATTAAAAATGCTGTTACGCTTTGCTGTAAATTATCGTTCAAAGCATCCAAGAAAAAATTGCAAACACCGTTGAGAGGGATATACTGTCAACTATCGGGTAAAATATCTATCGAATTACGTGAAATACTTCAGAGCTGCAGGTAGGGCATATGAAATACTGCCCACAGACGTTCCAAATTGTGTAATAATGTGATAAACTGGTGTGTACTTCTCAAACAGATTGTCCAAGACAATAAATGATGACTGAATTTTGAAACAAACATCTCTATGTGTCAAACCAGTGGTAGGATTGTATATTTTTTTCATATTTAGTAGCAGATATTTATAGTAGAATGACACATTAATTTAACATGTTTATTTTGCATTTGAGTCAGCAGGGCTTTTCACAACTTTTTTGTAATACGATCAGGCTATTGTTGGGTTTATCTTGTTGCTATGACTGAATTCATACTGCTGTCAAGGAACTGAACTGCACAGCCAATTTGTGCAATATGCACATTTTCCACTGGCAGAGGCACTACAGGTACCCAACCAGACAGAGGAGTTTGTGTATTATGACATGCGGCATTTACATTTAGATTTCCCCTCTTTATATGATAGGGCTTGCGGTACCCTGGCTTGCCATCCTTTTCTGGTGTTCATGGTAAGATCTTTATGCTGGACCTGGAGGACGAGAGGCTGAAACCCGTGGAGCTGCGCATTGGACGGGGCTTTGATTTTGACTCCTTTAATCCACATGGAATCAGCATTTACACTGATGAGAAGGGTAACATTGGGGAATAATGGGAAATGTTATAGTAGAATATATATTATATATATATATATATACACTACTCACAAAAAGTTAGGGATATTTGACTTTCGGGTGAAATTTATGGAAAATGTAAGTTCACGCTACAGTGATATTATACGTATCATGAAAGTAGGGCATTTAAGTAGAAGATGCAATGTTGATTTCCTCATCTCAAACAATTTATTGAAACAAAAGCCAACAACAGTGGTGGGTATACCACAACAAAAATGTCAATGTCTCAATAACTTGTCATGTGCCCTTGAGCATCAATTAC
The DNA here is from genome assembly GCA_029718625.1 of Synaphobranchus kaupii. Classification (NCBI taxonomy): domain Eukaryota; kingdom Metazoa; phylum Chordata; class Actinopteri; order Anguilliformes; family Synaphobranchidae; genus Synaphobranchus; species Synaphobranchus kaupii. The sequence goes on from CM056382.1 coordinate 59,933,669, forward strand.
AGCTTGACAACGACGTCTCATGCTGTTCACAAGTCGACTTATTGTCTGCTGAGGCATGGCATCCCACTCTTCTTGAAGGGCGGCCCTCAGGTCATTGAGGTTCTGGGGTACAGAGTTACGAGCCTCTACACGGTGAGTCAGCTGATCCCATAGGTTTTCTATGGGATTCAGGTCTGGAGAAAGTGCAGGCCACTCCATTTGAGGTACCCCAGTCTCCAGCAGCCTTTCCCTAATGATGCAACCTCGATGAGCTGGAGCATTGTCGTCCATGAAGATGAAATTAGGCCTGTGTTGTTCATGCAGGGGCACAATGACTGGATTAATGATGTTATTCAGGTAGTATGGGCTTGTCACTGTACCATTCACAAAGTGTAGGGCAGTTCTGTATTGACTAGACACACCTGCCCACACTGTAACACCGCCACCACCAAAGGGTCGTCTGGTGACAACAGTGGCTGATGCATAGCGCTCTCCTTGACGTCTCCAACATCGTTGGCGGCCATCATTTCTGCTCAACGTGAATCGACTTTCATCAGAGAACAGCACTGAGGCCCACTGGTCCCTCGTCCAGCGTAAATGCTCCCTGGCCCATGCAAGACGATGACGCCTGTGCCTGGTGGTGTGGTCAGGTACCCTTGCAGGCCGTCTAGCGCGCAGACCACGCTGATGTAAACGGTTTCGAATGATCTGACGTGACACTTGGGTGCCTCTCACCTCCCTTAAATGTGCCTGGAGTTGAGTGGCATTCATCATCCGGTTCCGCAGGGCACTGTTCACAATGAAGCGGTCATCAGTGTGGGATGTGGCCAAAGGACGTCCACTTCTATGCCTTTCTGTGACTCTTCCAGTCTCTCTGTATCTCTGTTGCAACCTGCTGATGACACTCTGTGACACTCTAAGCTCAGTGGCCACTTCCCTCTGAGAACATCCTGTTTGAAGCCTCGCAATGGCGAGGTACTGTTGATCAATTGTTAGGTGTCGTCTTGGTCTCATGATGTCAAAATGTGAACAGCATGATGAAGAGGACTGTTTAAATACCAATTCTAATTGAACCAGGATATTTATTGGTCGATTCATGGATCAAACACCTGTTGTGAATTTTGCCGTTCAGCTCCTTGTTAGAGAACAGCAAGTTGTGCAAAAAGTACTGAAACATTGAATAGTTGGACATGTGCATTCAAAAGTTTAGAGAAGGTCAAATTAATTTCACCTGTAAAGGTTATAGTGCATTTTAGGTTCATCCTGAAATTTCACCCGAAAGCCGAATATTTTTTGTGAGTAGTGTATATATATATATATATATATATATATATATATAAGGTTGTATAAGTTCTATATTATTATAAGAAATGTATAATTTGATATGTTCCTTATTAATTGGTGGAATCTTGTAGGGTTGGGCTGATATCCGGTAAAGCCATATTCCTAGGTAGCCTATGTAATTATGTAAAGAAAGGTGTTATTTCAGTAGCATCCGCACCAGAGGTGGGCCCAAGTAACTATTTTTAATACCCCCTAATACAGGGGTCTCAAACTCTAGTCCTGGAGGGCCGAGTCTCTGCTGGTTTTTATTTCCTTTCAATCAGCAGCCAATTTAGGCCTTGGAAGGTGTGCAGACTCTTTAGCCAATCAATGACTTAAATTAAAGGGTCACTTCGGAATTTTGGACATAATATCTCATTTACGACTTAGCCATGATGTTGTTAATTGATGGAGACCATTTTCAGCTGATTCCATGCTGTCCTTCTTGTGGATATACACACGTTGCTAATGCTAGCGCAACTCTATGGTAACCGGTAGCATCCACTACCAAACGCACTTAAACACTCCACAGTGCACCCAAAGCAAATAAAATACGACGACAGTCTATTGGGGTTAATTTGAGTGTTTATACCATCATTTTTGAAGTCAAACTGTCATTGAATCCTTTACTTTGTGCTGACCTATATTCTCTGTGGAAGTAGAATATACGGAGAAATACGGCGGCGACGTTACCTACGAATGTCGTGCCGGCACTGGTTGACTGCAACAACAAAGAAGAAAAACAAGTTGCAATGGCCACGTTCGCCGCCGTACTTCCACAGAGAATATAGGTCAGCACAAACTAAAGGATTCAACGATAGTTTGACTTCAAAAATGATGGTATAAACAGTCAAATTAACCCCGATAGACTGTTGTCGTATTTTATTTGCTTTGGGTGCACTGTGGAGTGTTTAAGTGCGTTTGGTAGTGGATGCTACCGGTTACCATAGAGTTGCGCTAGCATTAGCAACGTGTGTATGTCCACAAGAAGGACAGCATGGAGTCAGCTGAAAATGGTCTCCATCAATCAACAGCATCATGGCTAAGTCGTAAATGAGACATTATGTCCAAAATTCTGAACTAACCCTTTAAGCACTCAAGTGCAGGAGCACATCAAAAACCAAGAGATACAGCAGCAAATATTTGAGTTCCCTGACCTAGTATTCTCTATCAAGTTAAGTTTAAATAATAGTGGAGGAGCTCAGTTGATGCAGTCTTGTAGCCAAGGTTCTATAGGATTCATTGTAAGTGCACAGCCAAGTCGCTGATTATTCATTTATATTATAAACACAATGGACTGTGCACTTCAGTATTTTTCAAGGAGGGTATGACAGTGTGAAATATGTGGATACAACCCAACCATAAAATCTTATCTCAAGCAAAGTTTTTTTCTGTCCTTCAAATGAGATTGCAAAATAAGGCTTACGAAATATGTCCAGAACAAGCCCTTGTTGATATTGCACACATCAAAGTTCACATCACATTGCATTTGATAGATAACCATTTAAACATGATGACAAGCATGATATTGATATTGACTTGAATCAAACGTATTAAATGGAAAAAAAACACCTTCTGATCCATTTTCAGATCTATCTGTATACTTGTTCGTTGTCAATCACCCTGAGGACAACAGCCAGGTTGAGATATTCCAATTTGTTGAAGAGGAAAATTCCATTGTGCACCTGAGAACGATCAAACACGAACTTCTGCACAGGTACATCTGATTGACCAATTGGGCAGATGATAAATAAACCACTATTAATAAAACTACAGTGAATCCTGTTTAGGAAGGCCACCCAGGGGGAGTAATGAAAAATGGCTGTCATGTAGGCGATCGCCACACAAAGGTGACCGCCATGGCAGGTGGCCAAGCTGGCATTTTAAAACTGATACTTGTAACTTTCACAGTAGAAATACGATCCACAATACAACAGTGATTACAGCACGCCCCTAAATACTGTTGAGCTTAATTGGAGACAAAGACACGGCGGATCTGGGATAACACTCGTGCATCTTTATTATACCAAATATTATACGTAAATTTTTTTTTAGTATTTTCATTTTTTCACATAATACAAAAGTCTTGGATCACAAAAAACGTTGCAGCGAAAATAGTTTCAAAAATATTATTTCTTGAATGCCCCTTGTAGTGTAGGCTTCAGCATAGTATTGCATATGCCTTTTAAGATTGTGACCAGATGCATGTCTCCTACAGGGGACAAAAATGACCTACTGGGTTTTAGGAGGATATCACATGTTCTGGAACTGTACAATACATTTTAGGCATACTGTATTCTCCATTTCTTGAATAGCTGCAAAAATAAACAAAAACATTGGTACATTTACATGATTGGAGCAAGACTAAATGGTCCCTAACTTTAATGTAAACATGCTTTTTTTCCCCCACATTCAGGATTACGTTGGGACATAGCTATAGTTTAAAGAATAAATGCAACTGCCATTTAGATTAACAGAACTGGTGAACTGGTGTGTTGGTACCTGCTGATCATTTGGTTTTCTTCATCTGTTTTTGGTTTCTCCTGATAATGGTACTGTCTGTTTGGTCTCTCGCAGTGTGAACGACATTGTGGCTGTGGGCCCGGACAGCTTCTATGCCACAAATGATCATTTCTTTGCCAACAAGCTGCTAAAACAGCTGGAGATGCTTTTGTTGCAGCCCTGGTGCACCGTGGTTTATTACAGCCCTGAGGAGGTCAAGGTGGTGGCAGATACTTTCTACTCGGCCAACGGCATAAACATCTCCCCTGATAACAAGTCAGTTTGAAATTAGATTGGTCTTTTCTATCATTTGGGTCTGAAGCTGTAAGATTGTTTATTGTACATCCAGTTAAAATATGGTTTTAAATTACTTACATACTGTAAGTCACATGACAAGTACCATTAAAGTGATGGTCAAGGAAAATTCGTAATATGCTTATAACCACGTTATTTATGGCTATTAAGGTATGTATTGAGCACCAATAAAGCGCGAGGAATAAATTCTATTGCAATCTCGTTAAATTTCAGTCTATCTATATCTCTTTATTCCTGTAGGCTGAAAAAAAGGGTGGAGTCGAAAATGGGTCCATGGTGACGTAGACATGAAACATCAACCAATACATACTTTGATCTCCTTACATAACTCCTCCCATAGTTTGAGGCAAATAAAACCATCCTGTCCCACTAAGAAATCCTGTCTTAACCAAACGCTTGTTTTGTTTGCCCTTGAGAATAGTTGTATCAGCATTTGGATTTGGAATAGTTAGTTAGCTAAAGTGTTTATTTTTCCCAGCTCTCCTTATCCCCAACGTTATACCAATTTAATCCCTCTCCCAATCTTTCACCTTTTTATCCATCCCTCCGTGGTGCTAGATAGTAACATTAGCTTGCTCCTTGCACAGCTCAGCATGGAAACGAACTTGCTTTAAATACACGTTAGATCAAACGGTTGCAAAAACGCTTTGCGTTTAAGTTAACTTAACTTTGATTGCAAGCTTGCGTGTGATATTTATCTCTTGATAGCAGCCGCACTGTATCCTCGCCGGGTTCAAACCTATGGTTCAAACATGTAGGGCTGGATGACGTTGATGGCACTCGGGTTGAGGCCATAGACTGGGTTGAGGCCGAGGGTGTGTATTTAGACCACACCCCTACAATCCTTTACAAGTCCTTTCAAGACTGAGTTTATTAGCTGACTTTGAGATGCATATTAATATACCTATTATGTGTGTGGTGGATACATCCCTCTGTGATATGTTGTGGTTATGTGAAGTTTAGGATATGTTTTTCTTTCCCTTTGTTTCAGGTATGTATATGTGGCAGATTTTTTTGACTACGTCATTAAAGTCATGGAGATACAGGAAAACAAGGTCTTACACCATGTAAAGGTAAGATAATTAAAAAAGCATTCAAAGTAAAAGTCTTCCCCCTTACTTACTATATGCTGTGTTACAAAGAACCAAAATTAACAGTATGAGAAATATGGTGAGGGATCATATGAACCAGCACAATAACCTTAAATTATGTGTTCAGTAAACAAAATGTAGATCTAATACACAAGTCGCATACAAGTATGGATGTCACTACGTGGCGAGGGTGAAGCCTGATATGATAGCTATGTAAACCTGGAAAGAATATGTGATTACAATAGTTATCTGTGATTGCTTATTGATATTAATATTTAATATGCCAATTGGAATGTTGGTGAACATTACCTGACATAGTCAGCAATAATATTCCAGTTTCCACCCTTGTATAATGTGTAATTCCTTGTATAAGGGTTAATCTACCATGTTAATCATGTGTTTTCACTTTGTTTATATTAGCAGCACTGTCTTTAAAATGTTATTATCAGATATTTCAGTAGTTTTATTGCAGTCTTAAAGGTAAAGTATATTTCAGTTCAGGTAGTTGTTTCTAAGTAAATATTAGATTGTAGCTGATTAATTTTTGTTTGTAAATTGTTTAATATTGACTATCTAATTTTTGGCGTCAATGTCTCAGTTTTTTAATTGAATATATTCTCAATATATATTTTAGTCAGTGCCTGTAGGGTCAATGTGTGACAACATAGAGGTGGATGGTGACACAGGTGACTTGTGGATGGGATGTCACCCAAATGGTTGGAAAATATTGATGTATAATCCTGAGGACCCACCTGGATCTGAGGTTAGTGACAACAACTTAGTCTATGAGCATGACCATTATTTAATGTGGGTGCATTTGTTTTTAGAAAGAATGTGAACATCTGTGCATATCACAACCACTAAGTCTATGAGCATGTCCGTTCTTTAATGTGGGTGCATTTGCTTTAGAAAGAATGTGAACATCTGTGCATATCACAACCACTAAGTCTATGAGCAAGAATGTGTGAACAAACTAATTTTTATGCTAGGTTTGCTTTGCTGTAACTTCCGTTACCTAATTTTAAAATTCAGTTTTAGGTCAAAAGTGGTCTCACAGCATCTTTATCACAGATAGCTAGCTAGCTAACTATTAAATTATATTCAAAATAATAGAATTATAACTAGAGTAATGACTCAACAGTGACTCATGGACATCAAGCTGACTATCTTTTGGCAGTGGCTAGACGCATCCCTTATGTGAGATTTGATTTGGAGATCATTATTAATGTTGAAAGTCTGATATTATATTGTAACAGTTGGGTTGCTAGCTCTTACAACCAGTGGGATGCAGGTTGGGAAAACCCATTGGTAACAAACAATTTCATGATAAAGCAGTCATTTATGAAACATCAATGAAAACAGTCATTTTCATTAATGTTATATTCATGCTTTCATGCTACACCAAGGTACTTAGTCTCCATGCTCGTAATTTTTGTCGATTAGCAACCAAAATTACTTAATTAGTGGGCCTTTACTATTGGCACAAATTTTCCTTCATACATAATACATTATTTGACAAATGTAATGTATTTTCCTGGTATACATGTTTTTAAAAATGTTGCTTATTTCAAATCCACAATTTGGCAATGATAAGGCCTCAAATATTTCTTCATGAATTTGTACATTTTACACCATTAACAGTGAACAGTAGTTACTTAAATAATTTTGAATTTATAATCCACAGGTAATCAAGATCCAGAACATCCACTCAGAGAAGCCCATTGTGACTCGGGTGTACTCCGATAATGGCAGTGTAATTGAGGGATCCTCCGTTGCCTCATCTTATAATGGAAAGCTCCTCATTGGCTCAGTCTTTCACAAAGCTCTGTGTTGTGACGTGAAGTAAATGTGTACAAATGCTAATTAGCGGAAAATCCAATATGGCGGAATTTATTCAATTCTGATTGGAGGAATAAGATACTGGTGCAACTTTTCCCAGTCACCTACTTTTATTTTATAAATTCATACTGGGTTTCAACCATAGACTGTATAAAAAGGTTTCAACCACCGAGTGAGTCGGGTAATAGGGAAAGTTTTAAATATTTCTGTGAGGAGCTCTAAACTTTACCCTAATTACACCCCCTCCAAACCCAACGAGGCAGCGTTGCCATACGACTGACAACAAAGGATTTGTCAACTTCTGCTGTGAAGAGACGAGACCTACGTCCTACTCGAACAGCTACATTTTGACGTCAGTTTTGCAAAATCACTTGTTTTATAGGTACAGCTACAGTGCATGCTATAGGCTACCATAGCCTACCGTTGCACTTCATGTGTTATGTATTAAGCAGCAATTGATCCGCTTTATTTCCTTCCCGCAATAGGCTAAAATAAACACGTCAGTGAAAGTAATCCCAAGTAGTTAGACGGTCATTTATAGCAACATGCACTTGATGCATTTGGAAAGTAGGCTACCTCTCTTACATAGGTTACGTCACGAAGCCAAAAAAAAAGCAGTCGCCTTCAGAAGTTAACGCTTGTCCACGCCCAGGATCAGTTGGAGCAGATAATCCTTTGAAGGGTGAGAAGTTGTAGGAGCAGTAATTTAGGCTATGGGTCGGTTAATAGTGTTTGGTGTTATTGTGGCAGCTCTCTCGGCTTTTATCGGATACAGGATCGTCGAATTACAGTGAGTTTGCTTGTTTTCTAGTTAATTCGCTTTCCCCCAAAAACACTGATGGTTGCCAAAATTATTGGCACAGTAACGTTAGCCTAAGTTAGCAAAATGCAGACGATGCATGCTATCAGTAGCCTACCCTGCACGCAATAATATATGGCGATGTTAATTAGAGCTGTTATATATCCATATCTATTTTATGTTGTAATGTATCCAAATGATAAAGCCATAGCTTTGAACGAAATATTTTTACAGCTACAAAACCTTTTTACACAGGCACAAAATATTTTTACAGCTACAAAACTTTTTTACACATGCACAAAATATTTTTACAGCTACAAAACGTTTTTACACAGGCACAAAATATTTTTACAGCTACAAAACTTTTTTACACAGGCACAACATATTTTTACAGCTACAAAACTTTTTTACAGACGTGCAAATTATACCTGTGAGTACAAAACTTTTTTGCAAGTGCAAAATCTTATTGACCCTAATTTGATCCCATAGTATCATAGCTCATAGCTCATGCTAACGTTCAGCGCAACAGGTCAGAATTTAAGAAGTGTAAAATTGATGCGTAGAGTGATAGGCTGCCTTACGCCTTTACGTGTTTTACTATGTCTTTACTCTGTTGCCATAGAATCGACTTTATATGCTATGTTATCGTGCCAATGTCCATATATCTTACTTCTGCAGGAGAAGAGCTTTAATGAGCAGAGAAGTTCAGCAAAATCACCTTCCGAACTGTCAACTGATTAAAGGTCTTGGTAGGTGTCAGGCTAACTGGAAAACACATTTACAAAGACTCCAGGCTATGTCTCTCTCTCTTTCACTAGCAACAATGCTGCTCTCCTGATAAAACACTATTTGTTTAGCAGACACCCTTATCATGGGTGACCTACATACAATAGCTTACGTTTTATCACAAATTGTTCATTTGTACACGTTCATATAAGGCCATTGTGACCACTAAAACTACATGATAAGCTTCTCATTACAAACACAGGTCTCCACAAGCAGCTGAGCTATTGAAACTTGGAAACAAAGCACTTAAATTGAAATGCTCTCTTTTAAAGCAGGTTATACAGGTTGCACTACCCAGATAGCAAAATGTCAATGTTGATTCAACGTCTTTTTCAACACAAACAAACCTCATGATTCAACCAAATATAGTTGTTGATTCAACATTGATTTTCCATCATCACGTTATTGACCATAATTCAACGTTGATTCAATGTCACTTTGCTATCTGGGTAACCTGTATTGTATTGCACATATGGGTCATTCTCACGAAACCTTCCCCGGAAATGAATTTCTTTTGAAATTTTCAAAAGCTTCTGACAAGCCATTTTCTGTTGGAAACACTTAGAGTAGGGTCTTACTTTGTTTGTAATGATAATTTGGTCTTTTGTAATATTCATTTATTTTGTATTTTTAAGCATTTTACATGGCAACTGCAAAAAAAATCTCATTACCGTAACACCAGTAAGAAGTTCATAAAAACTAACAATTATAAATTTTTCATAATATATTAAAACTGGATTACTTATTAAAGAGTCAAAAGATAAATATGGTACCAAAAATATTCACTTTCAACATTTTAAAAATATATGAATTAAACATATTTTCTCATTACTGTAACATGAGTCATGTTTTGAGTAGTTCATTTTGAGGTGATAATTTGTACACTTATTTATCATTTCAAATATTTACATGTACTGTACCAGTCAAAGGTTTGGACACACCTACTCATAGAAGGTTTTTTCCCGTTATTTTTACTGTTTTCCACATTTTGGAATAGTAAAGACATCAAAACTATGAGATAACACAAATTAAATTATGCAAAAACCAAAACGGGGTTAAACTAATTTTAAAAAGTCTTATATTTTAGATTCTTCAAAGTAGCCACCCTTTGCCTTGATAACGGCTTTGCACATTCTTGCCATTCTCTCAAACAACTTCTGTGGTAAACAGGTATTCCACAGGTAAAAAGGTGATGCCATCATGACTGTATTAAAGGATATCAAAAGACTCCTGATATCTTATTTCCACGTACTCTTAGAAGCGATACTATAACCTCTGCATTTGAATGGATCTCTATGGGAATTGGGGGTGGGACTAGATTTAGCTTTAAATTACACTGGAACAGTGTGGAACACATGGTTGGCTAAATGGCTCTAAGTCATCAAGGGTCTGACGTATCAAACAAGCCTTAAACCATCACTCTGCTGCCAGATATGCAGTAGATATGGATGGATTACTTGAAGGGTTGTTTCTCCTGACACATTTTCCTATTGAACTCTATGGAAAAATAAGTCAGGAGAAGAAACCCTTCAAGCTAAGCAGCGCGAACCCCAAAAGTGTCTTTGTATTCTTACACCCCGGCGCAGGGGTCATTATAGCGCCCAGCGCTCATGTTGTTTAAATACCAAGTGATCTTGCGCCCATAGCAAGTGAACTGGGCGGGTTGGTCTTAAGATTAGGTGTGGCCAGGATAATTTTTGGCGTATTGCTATCTTGAGCCAGCAGAAAGCACTTGCGCTAAAACCACCACAAACCTGGTCTAAAGTCATGTTGCAGTTATTTATATGTTATTTTAACAGTGCAATATACATGTGTCTACATAGGCTTGTGCACAATGCGCGTACACCCTCCTGTCTGTTACACACAGGGGCGCACACTAGCATTCATACAAGATATGTTAGGATCCTGTCATTCTGTCTGTTTATTCTTTATTTGTTATTAGTTTCCTGATTTCTTTTCCCTCGCGATTGTCAGTCCGCGTTCCATGTTTTCTGAGATTCCACTCCCTGTCTTTGTCATTGCACTATTCGGGTGATTTTGGGAACATTCGGGTTTCCTCTGTATTTCGTATCTCGTTTTCTTCCTTCTGGCTTTATTTATATTTGTATATAATACTAATGTACTAATCATACTAACTGTTAGATTAGATTTAATACTAACCTGCTAACAAACTAACATGCATATAATACTAACCAGCTAACCTACTAACATTAGGGTTTTAGAGTTCACTACTAACATTACTAATTACTAATTCATCTTGAGTTTCTATCTGCAGCTGTCATTTCCCTCCTCGTTATCCTATCCCTGTATCTATCTGATTTCGCATTCTCTGCACATGTCCACTTTCGTGTTCCTCCCCTCTGAGCTGTGCACTTGTTTACCTGCTAACTCCAGGCCATTTGTTAGCATTGTGCCTATGTGTATTCCAGTCCGTGTCTTACTTTTCCCCTGTCATTGTTTTATTGGTCCCTGTTAACCCTCACTGTTCTCACCTGTGAGCAATCTCCCCTCCCTGCTTCTACACACCTGATTCCCATTATGTCTGTCTCCCTCTGTGTGTATATATACCTTGTCATTTCAGTGTTTCTTCGCGAGTTCCTTTCATAAGATTTTTTGCTTCTGTGTTGCTTTCTAGTTTTCTGAGTTTATTCCTGGTTATCTGTTAATTTCCTAGTTATTTGTTTCCAAGTTTTTTGTATCCCTTGTCCGTTTCCCGTGGTTGTTTTGTTTTGTATTCAGTCTGTTTTGGTTTTCTTTGTGTTCCTCCTACTACCCGGTTTTGACCTCTGCCTGTGTTCTCGCGACTCGTGATTTTTGGATACTGTTTTTGTGCCTTTGCTGTGCCTTCCTGGTTACGACCCCTGCCTGTTCTTTGACCATTCTTTGGACTGTGCTTTGTACCGTTGCCCTGTCTCCCCGGTTTTTGACCCAGCCTGTCTCACCACGGATTGCTGCCTTGCCGCTTATTAGACTTCGGTTTATTCATACTCCTGCCTGCGTTTGGGTCCTTCCCCCACCAACACCTAACAGAAGGAACTCGGCAGTTAGGACCCAGCGGGCGGTCACCCGACTATGGCGACTCAGGATTTTTTTGACCCCTTCTTCCATGACAACTATGAATACCTCATGGGTATCTGGGGGCAGAACGCTGAGTTCGCCCGTCGGCATGCTGACCACCACCCATCACCCCGGACCCTTTTTCAGCCCACCTCCCACTCCGTTGGGCTTGGAGTTCTAACCCTCCAGCCGGCCAGCCCTGAACCCACAACCCCTTCAACCACCCAACCCCAACTGTCACCCTTTGAAGGGACCCGCCTGGTCCTGTGTCCGGGGAACTATGGCCCAGGAGAAGATGAGGGGGTCCTGGTTCCTGGAGCCCGTCGACGGAGAATCCATTTTCCACCCATCCGTGTTTGCCCCTGTCCCGTCCGGCTCCAGCCCTCCTGTCCCGTCCCGCTCCAGCCCTCCTGTCCCGTCCGGCTCCAGCCCTCCTGTCCCGTCCGGCTCCAGCCCTCCTGTCCCGTCCGGCTCCAGCCCTCCACGGTGCTGCAGCCGTCGCCGCCGGCCTCCTGAGCGGTCCTGCCTGCGCCGCCGGCCTCCTAAGCGGTCCTGCCGTCGCCGCCGCCCTCCTGAGCGGTCCTGCCTGCGCCGCCGGCCTCCTGAGCGGTCCTGCCTGCGCCGCCGGCCTCCTGAGCGGTCCTGCCTGCGCCGCCGGCCTCCTGAGCGGTCCTGCCGTCGCCGCCGGCCTCCTGAGCGGTCCTGCCTGCGCCGCCGGCCTCCTGAGCGGTCCTGCCGTCGCCGCCGCCCTCCTGAGCGGTCCTGCCTGCGCCGCCGGCCTCCTGAGCGGTCCTGCCTGCGCCGCCGGCCTCCTGAGCGGTCCTGCCGTCGCCGCCGCCCTCCTGAGCGGTCCTGCCTGCGCCGCCGGCCTCCTGAGCGGTCCTGCCTGCGCCGCCGCCCTCCTGAGCGGTCCTGCCTGCGCCGCCGCCCTCCTGAGCGGTCCTGCCTGCGCCGCCGCCCTCCTGAGCGGTCCTGCCTGCGCCGCCGCCCTCCTGAGCGGTCCTGCCTGCGCCGCCGCCCTCCTGAGCGGTCCTGCCTGTGGTTTTTTCATACTCCTGCCTGCGTTTGGGTCCTTCCCCCACCAACACCTAACAAGATATCAAGATGGGGATGAATATTTTTCCCAAAAATAAAAATGTTCTCTCCCGCAATAGCCACAAGTTGACCCTGTAATCCCGGGGAAATTGACTTGTTTTAAAGCATTAATTAAGCTACCGGTAAAAACGAGTTGGTCATATTTCCATAAGCAGGACATTATAAAACAAGGTAAGTATGCGTGAACCTATGGGTTCCCAACCTGACAGCTTTTGTGTATTTAGTGTCATAATTAAGCCAAGATAACACTATGTAATTATGAGAATATGAATTTCGGATGAACCTTGAATTTTGCTAGCTGAAATGCATTGTCTGTGATCTGACTGCTGTGAAAACATGAACTGAAGTAAATGCTGATTTTCGACACACTATTCTAATTTCTTGAAATACTGTTTTGGGGGTTTTCTGGAGCTGTAAGCCAAAATTTTGAAAAATGAAACAAATAAAGGCTAGAAATATTTCACTTTGTATGTAATGAATCTATAATCTATGAAAGTTTCACTTTTTGAATGGAATTATGGAAAAAAAAATACTTTTCCATGATATTCAAATTTTTTGGAAAGGATCTGTATATCTGCATTGTGGACCTGAAATCTTACTGCGACGCATTACGGTAATGAGATTTCTGGTGTAAAATGTGTGAAAACTACAAAAATTAGGTCTAACATCTAAAAAAACATGAAAGAAATATAGCTGCAGGCAGCGACTATACGGGGTCCAAGCATAAGGTTTGTAATTTTGTTGGAATCATGTTACATTGGTTTCCTTTTACAATGAGTCTCGGAAGGTATATGTGAGACACATGTAGCTGCATGACATGAGTGTCTAAACATGAATATGTATAAAAGGTCAAACTGTTTTCAGGCCACCACCTTCAGTTAATTCTGGGTAAACTGAATAATTTGAGAAGACATTCATGAAAGAGACCTTCAATCTGAGGCAATGCCTAGATATTAACTCAAAAAATGTGTTTTAGTGTTTCCTACCCCATTAATGTGAAAATAAGATTTGTAGATGTGGAAAGCATAAGAAAGCGCATGTTGTGTTGTCGAAAGAAACGCAACCTTTGGTACCTGGTGGGATTTGAACCCGGGCCTCCCACATCGAAGGCAATTGCTCTAACCACAAAGCCATTGCAGATGTTGTATTGCATGTGGAGAATTATTGGAGGGTATGGAGCATTTTTGATGAAGAATTTGGCAGAAAAAAGAATAACTTTATTAAAACTTTATTTGTTTCACTCATTTAAGTACTAGTGAAACAGTGAATAGTTAATATAGTAAAATCTCTTCGCCTTTGCAATAATGTGAAAAGAACATTATTAAGTGTGAAAAGCATAACAAACTGCATTGTTTTCATCGAAAAGAAGAGTAACCTATGGTGGGGATTGAACCCGGATCTCCCAACTACCAAGCCATTGCTCTTACCGCTAAGCCATAACAGATAACCTGTGGCTGCCCAGTGATTGATCACGACACATAATTTTCAATGTTTAAAACACAACAGTGATTTTTCATGAAGGGAAATGGTAATAGCATTTCCAAAATGGCGGCCAATCCAAGATGGCAGCGACATATATGGGACATACATATGTTCCAAATGAGGAAATTGATCAGTAGAGCAAGTTTTAAATGTATAAAAAATAATGGTGATTCTTTATGAATTTATGAATGAAAAAATTTATATTATGCTCTATAGCGCCACCATTTGATTCTATTGAGCCAATACTTTAGGGTTTGGATCAGAAGCTCAGTGGAAGTATAGAAACCGAATTTTATTAATATCCATTGAAGTATTGAAGAGTTATTAGCGTTTTTGTGACTAGCCACGCCCACAACAGTTTTTATTGGCTTACTGCGATCAGGATATTTGGAAAATCGGAAAATCGCTTCCTACATTTTTTGGAGAATCGTCCCCTGAACAAAAGGCTGTGAGATGCATGTTGATATGTCAAATGGTCTCGGAGGAGTTCGATTTTATAGGTTTTTCACAAAATGCTAATTTGCAAAAGATCCAATATGGCAGACCTCATTGATCCTAATGGAAAAGTTATTTGCCATGAACCAAGGAATTTGAAGCAAAAATCATTTTGAAGATAGGCTAAACGGTTCAAAAGTTATAGACCACAAAGATTATAGAATTTCACTTTGTCTCTATAGCGCCACCATCAGGTCAATTGGGTTGGAATTCGCTGTACATGTGTCCTGTCACAGTGTCTACATGTGTGCTAAGTTTCATAGTTGTCAGTTTTGTGGTTAGGCCAATACCGGGGACAGAGGGAAATGTTAATAGCATTTCCAAAATGGCGGCCAATCCAAGATGGCAGCGACATATATGGGACATACATATGTTCCAGATGAGGAAATTGATCACTACAGCAAGTTTTAAATGTCTAAAACATAATGGTGATTTTTTTATAAATTTATGAATTAAAAAATATATATTATGCTCTATAGCGCCACCATCTAATTCTATTGAGCCAATACTTTAGAGTTTGGCTCAGAAGCTCAGTGCAAGTATAGAAACCGAATTTTATTAATATCCATCGAAGAATTGAAGAGTTATTAGCGTTTTTGTGACTAGCCACGCCCACAACAGTTTTTATTGGCTTACTGCGATCAGGATATTAGGAAAATCGGAAAAGCGCTTCCTACGTTTTTTGGAGAATCGTCCCCTGAACAAAAGGATGTGAGTTGCATGTTGATATGTCAAACGGTCTAGGAGGAGTTTGATTTTATAGGTTTTTCACAAAATGCAAATTTGCAAAAGATCCAATATGGCGGACCTCATTGGTCCTAATGGCAAAGTTATTTGCCACGAACCAACGAATTTGAGGCAAAAATGATTTTGAAGATAGGCTAAACGGTTCAAAAGTTATAGCTGAAAAAGTTTATAAAATTTCACTTTGTCTCTATAGCGCCACCATCAGGTCCATTGGGTTGGAATTCGCTGTACATGTGTCGGGTCGCAGTGTCTATATGTGTGCAAAGTTTCAGCAAAAGTTATCATGTGGTTTTGCTGCAATTGTACCAAATGTGGGAATAATAATAATAAAACCAGCAATAACAATAGGGTTCCAGCACTACGTGCTTGGACCCCTAACAAGAAACAAGGCATCATGCTCTTTACAGTGATATAAAACTTTTGCAGGTTATTTATGGTTTTGCAACTTATTTAAGCACATACATGGTTTATCTTGGTTTCGTGAGAATGACCCATATACATAAATATTAAATGTAAGAATGTAAAGAGATATTGCTTTGCGGAGTACCCAGCACACTGAAGGATTTTTACTTCATTGTTCATAACAAAACTTTTAAAACCAACAAGATCTGTAAAACCCAAAGGAGTGTTGTGGTGGCCACCTTGTATTGCTTCTCAAAACACCAATATTGTATAGTTTCGTCAAGAGTTATGTTTGGAGATCCACTTGGCAGATCATGACAAAATCTCCCTTTATTGTTAACAGAACATGGATCGGAAGATATCACCATACTTCCAAACGGGCTGGCCATCATTAGCACAGTAAGTTTATGCAAGTGTTAGTTGGCAGGCTTAAGCAACTGTATGTGCCCCATTGCTTTTGGTTTATCTTTTTAAAAATCCAAGTATTTATTGTGTAGGCTATATTTTGAAAAAAGTGCAAATGTATTTTGTTTTTAATGGAAATTAAAAAATTCAGAAAAACGGGATGGCTCATTCAGTTAAGGCACCACACTATAGTGAATGCATCAGCACAGCCTCGGGTCGAATCCAGTGTCATGACAAATCGGGTCCCCCCTACAAAATTGGTCCAGGGGTTCCCTTGGGATCTCACGTCAGCGCAAAACTGCATCATCAAAACACCCTGAACAAGCTTCTGTTTTGTGGACACTTGGTACCATAATAAATTGACTGCCTTGTTGCTCATCTTCAACAAGTTTGTCATCACATATTCATTTAACTGAATAAAATACTGTTTTGTGAGATGAGAGACAGTAGGGAATGTTGCAGCTGTTAGAATTAATTTACGACACTACAGGCCCAGCGTCTCGGAGCAAGCAGCCAAACTGTGGGTTAAGGCTGCGTCCCAATCCAGTTTTTGCTCCACCCCTGTAAACTTCACTTTGCAACTGTGACGCACATACCAATAAAACAGGACTTGCATTTAGCGAGTGGGAGGAAGCGAGGGCGGACCAGGTTATTTGAATTGAGATGCACTTCACCCCATCTATACTCGGAAGTTAACCATGCTGCTGCACAGTGGCGTATCGTGGGATCTCGGATCATGTAAAACGTCTGTCACCATAGCCTACCTTTAAACGGATGAAACTCAACCTGTTTACATTAATTATCAGTCAAGCAATTGATTTACTGAATAAAAAATATCAATAAATACAGCAAGTTTTGTGACCTAGCATATTCTTTTGTGTCATAAAATTGTATAGCATTTAAACAGGTCTATGTAGGACAGCCCGTGCGCTGGAATAGCATTTAAACCAAACATAATTTCAACCTGTTTCCGTTTATTTTGCTTGCTTATGTCAATCAAACAAATTCCCTGAATAATCAAGAACAATTATGTAGCCTATGGGCTAATGATTAACAAATGACAATGACAGAGACAACTAACATGAGATTGTTTAATAAGGGTGGTAATAAGTTGCAGTTACAGGTTAGCATTGCGATTTCTCCTCATCACATTAAAGAATGTAATTAATTTAAGACGGCACTCGATTTAGTCAAAATGATAAAGGGTCAATGTCCAGCAAACAGAACAATACAGGTAAGGCAGGTTTGTGGCCAGTTCCAGGCAGGGGTCAGTGTCCAGCGAACAGGGAATGCAGGATGAGCAAAAGCGAAGTCCAGGAACAGGCAGGGGTCAGAACCGGGGAATCCGTCAGAGCAGGGGAACAGGAGGGCGAAGGGCAGGAGCAGGGCTAGACACCTGGCACCCCACGAGCCTGCCCTGGATGCCGAGCAGGAATTCCTGGATCAGGGAGGGGTCGAGGATGTTACACTCGGGGATCCAACTCCGCTCCTCGGGACCATACCCCTCCCAGTCAACCAGGAATTGGCAACCCTGCCTTCTGCACCGAACGTCCAGGAGGCGGCGGACAATGTAGGCAGGACCGCCATCGATGAGTCTGGGGGGAGCAGGGGGACGGACCGGAGGGCTGAAACGAGACACAACATGAGGTTTGACACGGGACACATGAAACACAGGGTGGATGCGGTGTAGGGGAGGTGGGAGATTCAAACACAACAGTGGGGCTGATAACACGGGAGATGGGCCAATGAACAAGGGGGTGAGTTTCTTACAAGAGGTCTGGAGGGGAATGTCCCGGGATGAGAGCCAGACCTTTTGGCCAACCGTGTAATGTTGCAGACTTCTGGCTAGGCTAGCTAATATGTTTTCACGATACCAAAAATAGATAAATGAAGGGCTGTGTTTTCCTATATCAATGGCCGTATTTCCCCCGTTTTTTTTTTGGAGACTTTAGCTAATGGTGGTGGCATTTTTTCAGTAGAACTGTAACGTTAGTAGTGGCTAACTTGTCGCTGCTGGACTAGTAGTAAAATGCCCAGCCTCTCCGCTCCGGTTGGATTCAGTGGGAGTGGCAACCTATGACTAGCATTGTCTGACACGCCCCATAAACTGTAAGTTGTAGTTTACCATTTGATTCCTTTGATATATCCCTGTATGCTCTTTGAATGCTGAATGTTAGCGTGACTGAATTGTATTTGTCTCTTTAAAGTTTTATACATGTTTTTATTTTGTTTGCAGGTCTCTCTTGTAAAAGAGATCTTGATCTCAATGAGACCACCTGTAAAAATAAAGGAAATAAATAAATATATGAATTACTGGAAAATACTAAAGCGCTGGCAGTAGTTTTACACGTAGACCAACCTGCGTTAGCTAGTTTGTAGCAGCGCCTGACCAAAGCATTAAAGGATAAAATCACCATTCTGAAACCTGTTGGCCAGAATGTGGATTCAGTATGTCGTCATCTGGGTCTGCGATGTCAGGTTCCTGCGGTTCACAACTTCACATAAGTAAGGCTGTATAGTGGCGATGTTTCCATTGTAGCTATGCCATTTTTGAAAGGTCGGCAATCTGGGGTGTATACTACGACGCAGGATTATTGAGGTAGCTGGGTAAAATCCGGAACCCTCCCAAATCTGGAACATTAACTGTTCCAGGTTTTACTCAGTGCAGTTATCCACCTAACTCCGTAATACTGCTTCGTAGTATACCCCCTGCTCTAACCTAGCAACGAGGAACTGTTTACATACGTCTTGGGGACATGATTATTAATGGGCGCAGGATACACGGCCAGCCTGTTGTAGGGCTGTCAACATTGGCCAAAAATCACGTTTGAATATTCCTTCTGGAAAAACACATAAGTTCGAATATATTCGAATATCTATTACAATTTTAAAATGTTACAATTTGACCAACTTTCGGGCTGTTATTGCGCGTTAGGTCCACAAGAGGGCAAACCAATACAACGAGACACATAACTAGTATACAGTCAAGCCGGAAAGTCTGCACACCCCTTTCACCTTCTCCATGTTTTATTACGTTACAGACATATTCTACAATAGATTGAGTTCATTTTTTGTCTCAAAATTCTACACAAAATAGCCCATAATGACAAAGTGAAAACAGGTTTTTAGACATTTGTGCTAATTTATTAAAAATCAAAATGTAAAATATAATATGTATATGTATATATAATATTGATATGACACCCAAAAGTGAGCTGAGGTGCATTTTCTTTCCACTGATACTGCTTGAGATGTTTCTACAACTTAATTGGAGTCCACCTGTGATAAATTCAATTGATTGGACATGATTGGGGATTGCCAACACCTGCCTATATAAGGTCCCACAGTTGACAGTGCATGTCAGAGCAAACTCCAAGCCATGGGTTCAAATGAATTATCTGCAGACCTCAGAAACAGGATTGTGTCAAGGCATAGATCTGGAGAAGGGTACGGAAAAATCTCTGCAGCTTTACAAGTCCCAAAGAGCACAGTGGCCACCATCATTCGTAAATGGAAGAAGTTTGGAACCACCAAGAATTTTCCTAGACCTGGCCGCCCGGCCAAACTGAGCAATCGGGGAAGACGGGAGAAGATGGGAGAACCTTTCAGAAGATCAACCATCCAGGTAGCACTCCACCAATCAGGCCTTTATGGTAGAGTGGCCAGACGGAAGCCCCTCCTTAGTAAAAGGCACATCACAGCCCGCTTGGAGTTTGCCAAAAGGCACCTAGAGGACTCTCAAACCATGAGAATCAAGATTCTCTGGTCTGATGAAACCAAAATTGAACTTTTTGGCCTGAATACCAAGCGTCACGTCTGGAGGAAACCAGGCACCGCTCATCACCTGGCTAATACCATCCCTACAGTGAAGCATGGCGGTGGCAGCATCATGATGTGGGGATGTTTTTCAGCAGCGGGAACGGGGCGACTAGTCCTGATAGAGGGAAAGATGGATGCAGCTAAGTACACGAGATCCTTGAAGAAAACCTGCTCCAGAGCACTCTGGACCTCAGACTGGGGCGAAGGTTTACCTTCCAACATGACAACGACCCGAAGCACACAGCCAAGAGAACAAAGGAGTGGCTTCGGAGAAAGTCTGTGCATGTCCTTGAGTGGCCCAGCCAGAGCCCAGACCTGAATCCAATTGAACATCTGTGGAAAGAGCTGAAAATGGCTGTGTACCGACACTCCCCATACAAACTGACGGAGCTTGCAAGGATATGCCAAGAGGAATGGGCAAAAATGTCCAGAAACAAGTGTGCCAAGCTCGTAGCTTCTTTCCCAAGACGCCTTGAGGCTGTAATAGCTGTAATAGTGCATTATAACAATTCCACTGTATAAATAATATTTCAAATGTGCTATAACAAATCAAGCCTTTGTAATGATTGATTGAAATATTATCTTTAAGCCTTGTTTATTTAGTTATGAACAAACATTTTTGCCATCTTCTTGATTGCTTGTTCGAAAGAAAGCCTCGTGGGACATTCAGTCATTATAGCCCAAATTGATTCTGCAAAGGAAGCATTATTGTATCTTTCATAAGGAGGCGACGTCCATGTTTTCTTACTTCATTTATTAAACAATTCAAGCATTCCGTGTCATGGCAGTCAATCCACCGCTTTTGGGAGGAGACAAGGGGAAGAAAGGAAGAAGAAAGGATGCATTTTTTCAGAATATTGGAACGCAGCCGCTGCCTTTCAGATGAAATAAGCCAAGGTTCTGATTCAGTGTACGAAATTAACTTTTTCACCCACTGGGCAAAGTGACTCCTGGATTCTAAAAATCACGAGCCATTGTTCACGCTTTACCAGCCACATTACCTTTTACAATATAACACAACCTGGTTGGTTACCTGCCAAAGTGGCTGCTAGAGTATAAAATCTTACCAGCCACAATCAAACTTTTACCAGCTGGTGGCTGGTGGTTGGTGTTACTTTCATACCCTGTTCTGATTCACTCACTGTGGTCTTGAAGATCCTGTTGAACATATTTAAACAACGGGGTGTCCTCAAAACACTATTCTACCATTCTGTGCATTTTATCCCCTGATTTCTATCCACTAATTTTGAATTCTGAATGACAGTGGCCTATCCCATTCTCACAATATCCTTCCTCAAATCAAGGAAATGCACACTAGCCTGCACCCTCCTCCTAATTGTGTGCGGCCAGCCATTACTTTTTTCATACTGCTGTCAAGGAACTGAACTGCACAGCCAATTTGCGCAATATGCACATCTTTTTCCACTGGCAGAGGCACTACAGGTACCCAACCAGACAGAGGAGTTTGTGTATTATGACATGCGGCATTTACATATAGATTTCCCCTCTTTATATGATAGGGCTTGCGGTACCCTGGCTTGCCATCCTTTTCTGGTGTTCATGGTAAGATCTTTATGCTGGACCTGGAGGACGAGAGGCTGAAACCCGTGGAGCTGCGCATTGGACGGGGCTTTGATTTTGACTCCTTTAATCCACATGGGATCAGCATTTACACTGATGAGAAGGGTAACATTGGGGAATAATGGGAAAGGTTATAGAAGAATATATTTTTATATACTGTATATATATATATATATATATAAGGTTGTATATTATTATAAGAAAGGTATAATTTGATATGTCTCTTATTAGGATGATTATTTGATTTCGGGCACTTTTGGGTACTTCAATTTCTCAAAAATAAAATTGCATAAAACCTTCAATTATTTACCTAAGTTTTATTGTCATTTTGTCAGGAATCATAATTTGAACATTGTTGTAAACATCACTTCATGGAATTTAAAATATTTAACACTTTTCCTAGGATGTCAGAGGAAATGGTCATTACCGCCACATTACCAAATAACTCTTTAAAACTTAAAAAGTGAAAGGTTAGTGCTTTTAAGGCATTTTATGTAACTTCATACCTTCTGATGTCTAAGTGGTTAGAAATATTTTAATTTGATTTAAACATGTTTTAAATCTTTAGATGTGCAACCTTTTAATTATATTCCTAGATCCTGTCAAGAAAGATAAAATTACTCCAACAACAGGTCAATGACTCATGCTTTTTTAATAAAATGTTAAGGAAGGGCTTGCAATATTTAAAAAAACATGAAAATGTCTGATTTAAACAATTTGTTACAAATTTGTCTAAAAATATGTTGTGTTGTTAATGACGAACGGTTGTGGTAATGACAACGTTTTGGTAATGACATCTAGATTGATTGATTTAATTCATGGATGCAGTAACACAACATCAGAATCATACACTGTAGCATCATAACATATAGCACTAGAATTCAGAGAAAATTACAAATTTAAAACATCATTAAACACATATTTCATAAGAAAATGTCAAGTAAGTTAAAAAATGTCATTACCACCACACAATGAGGTGGTTTGTTGATTATTATTTCAACAGTGATTCAACCATGACCCACGTCGTTGATTCACCCGTGAATAAACGTTGAAATGCCGGCTGGGTATAAGTCATTTGATCAACAAACCACCTCATTGTGTGGTGGTAATGACGCGTGGTGGTAATGACATTTTTTACTTTTAAGCTAACTGCAATCTTAAAATCAAACTTGCTTACATCACCTTCAGAGCTAGCTAGCAATGTTTTCAATTTACATACAATATGAAGAAATTAGACTACAATTCAAAAAACTTCAAATTATAGCTTGTTATGGTAATGACATGCAATAAAAATATTCTGTTACTAGTAAGTATAAATGGGAAAATTTCATACATTTCTGGTGATCAAAATCTCAATCTTCCTCTTTGACAGCCATGTGCCCCAGTGTCATGTGCCTACAGATTGCCATGGTTACCAAAGCAACAGACTTTGACAAAACTTTATTGTCCTGCAATTTGTTTGATGTGGCGGGTAATGACAGCGATATCAAGGGACATACATATTTTGTATTAAAAAAGTCACAAATTGTACTTAAGTTAAATATTTGAAAGGAAATCATTGATTCAACTGTAGTTATAGTAATACATACTAAAAATTATATGATTTTACATTTTTTTTCTAGAGAATTACAAGACCAAACATCAAAACTCTGTGTTGGGGACAAGGTGAAAATGGTGAAATTCCAACATAAAACAGTATAAAAGTAGATAAAAAAATAAATGATTCCAAAAGAATAATGAAGTATAGAGGAGGTCATTAATCATACTAAGCAATGATAACATAAATAACAGGAAAAACATTTTATTTCTTAAAAATATATCCCAGGGACATGAAAGTGCCCGAAATCAAATAATCACCCATTAATTGGTGGAATCTTGTAGGATTGGGCCGATATCCGGTAAAGCCATATTCCTAGGTAGCCTATGTAATTATGTAAAGAAAGGTGTTATTTCAGTACCATCCACACCAGAGGTGGGCCCAAGTAACTATTTTTAATACCCCCTAATAAATAAAGCACTTAAGTGCAGGAGCACATCAAAAACCAAGAGATACAGCAGCAAATATTTGAGTTCCCTGACCTAGTATTCTCTATCAAGTTAAGTTTAAAGGAGCTATATGTAACATTGACACCGAGCGTTTAAAATGGTTACTGCAGTCCAAATTCACAATATTGGAGAGTTGTCTCCGCCTGCCCCAGACTCTAAGCTCACGCGGGTTGCCAGGTTGAGGACGCTGAACGAACACAAGCGCAAGACGAGCCAAGCGCAACATTATATTTTGAGACTTATTCTATTTTGACAATGACAAGCGACAACGAGTCGTACACTGTAAGTTGATCAGCTAATGTATACGTTTGCAAATTATAAACCAGTTCATGTGGATTTTTATAACTCTGTCAATGTTAGCTAGATGCATGGCTGGCTATGTTTACGGTCACACTCTTAGGGTAGGTGGGAAACAGGACCCAATAGCAGAAGGGAAGTAGAAAAACCGAAGTTTAATATAGGGGCAAGGCAGCAATCCGTAGTACAAAGCAGGCAGGGTCGTAATCCGGGAAGACGGCAACGGTACAAAACAGAGTCCAAAGAGTAGTCACAGAACAGGCTGGGGTCGGAACCGGGAAGGCACAGCAGAAGTACAAACTCAAGAGTCCAAAATCAGGGTCGCGAGAACACAGGCAGAAGTCAAAACCAGGGAGGTGTAAAGAGAAACAAAAAGAAAAAAAAACGAAGACAGAATACAAAAATAAAATAAAGACAGGAGAAGGACTCGGGGTAACAAAAACTAGGAAACAGATACTCAGAAAACAAACAGACAAATCGGGAAGGTACTCAGAAAAAAATCATAATAACACTGAAGCAAAAACCAATGGTGAAGAACTCACAAAGAAAAGACTAAAATCACAGGGTTATATACACTGAGGAAGACAGACAAAATGGGGAACAGGTGTGCAGAGGCGGGGAAGAGAAATTGCTCACAGGTGAGCACAATGAAACGATAAGGGAAGCTGATAATACAATAACGAGGGAACACATAAGACGCGGACCGGACTGGCACATAACATAGACTATACATGACCTGGATTGAAGAAGACCCGTGCACACAACGAGGTAGAGGAATGCGGAAATCAGATGCAGGTGAAGCGAGTAGGGAATCACAGATATACAGAGATAGGACAGAAGAAACGAAAGACAGGTGCTGATGGAAACAGATTGCATTAGTAAATTAGGTTAGTAGAAACTCTAATTCCCTGACGTTAGTAAATTAGTTGATTAGTATTATTTGCAAGTTAGTCGTTAGTGTATTAGTAAGAAACCTAATTCTAAGCAGTTAGTAATGATTAGTAGATTAGTATTATAAACAAGGGTAATTAGTAAAGAAGGAAGTAAACGAGAGTGGAAATACAGCGAACCCCGAAATCACCAAAGGCTCCCGAATAGTGTGACGACGACAGGGAGTGACAGTAACACAAAACATGGAACAGTGAAAGCACAAAATAATCAGAATAAATAAACATGGTAAAAATCAGAAACATAAATGAAACAAACTAACAGGCAGAATGCAGAAACCTGACACACACAGATATAAGCTAACGTTAGTGGTATGTTTAGCTAGTAACTATATATATATATATTTAAATCTTTAGCTAGCTAGCTAAATAAAAACAATGTTGAACTTAGCTTAGCCATTTGTAAATCGGCTGTCGGAGTGCCGGAGTACGTCTGGTTGTTCGTAATGGGCAGTGGGTGGAGTCAACTCGGAGAATCGTGAATCACACAGGCCAAAACAAATACAGACGTTCCGACCCGGAATGGAAATTTCAAAGGAGAACATACTGGCTGTAGCATTGTTGTTGGAGAAGCCAGTATTTCGACTTAGCATGTTTCCTTAATCTCTGATGACATATCATGGTCATTTTATGATTAAGTACAGTAAATTTGTTACATATAGCTCCTTTAAATAATAGTGGAGGAGCTCAGTTGATGCAGTCTTGTAGCCAAGGTTCTATAGGATTCATTGGAAGTGCACAGCCAAGCCGCTGATTATTAATTTATATTATAAACACAATGTACTGTGCACTTCAGTATTTTTCAAGGAGGGTATGACAGTGTGAAATATGTGGATACAACCCAACCATAAAATCTTATAATCTCAAGCAAAGTTATTTTCTGTCCTTCAAATGAGATTGCAAAATAGGGCTTACGAAATATGTCCAGAACAAGCCCTTGCACACATCAAAGTTCACATCACATTGCATTTGATAGATAACCATTTAAACATGATGACAAGCATGATATTGATATTGACTTGAATCAAAAGTATTAAATGAAAAAAAACATGTGTGTGTTGGTGGTGGGGGGACTGTGTGCAACACCTTCTGATCCATTTTCAGATCTATCTGTATACTTGTTCGTTGTCAATCACCCTGAGGACAAAAGCCAGGTTGAGATATTCCAATTTGTTGAAGAGGAAAATTCCATTGTGCACCTGAAAACGATCCAACACAAACTTCTGCACAGGTACATCTGATTGACCAATTGGAACAGATGATAAATAAACCACTATAAATAAAACTACAGTAATTCCTGTTTAGGACAGCCACCCAGGGGGAGTAATTACAAATGGCTGTCATGTAGGCCATCGCCACACAAAGGTGACCGCCATGGCAGCTGGCATTTTAAAACTGATACTTGTAACTTTCACAGAGTAGAAATACGATCCACAATACAACAGCGATTACAGCACGCCCCTAAATACTGTTGAGATTAATTGGAGACAGAGACCCAGGGATCTGGGATAACACTCGTGCATCTTTATTATACCAAATATTATACAGTAAGTAAAACAAAATTCAGTATTTGAATTTTTTCACATAATACAAGAGTCTTGGATCACAAAAACGTTGCAGCGAAAATAGTTTCAAAAATATTATTTCTATTATTTTTATTGAATGTCCCTTGTAGTGTAGGCTTCAGCATAGTAGAGCATATGCCTCTTAAGATTATGACCAGATGCATGTCTCCTACAGGGGACAAAAATGACCTACTGGGTTTTAGGAGGATATCACATGTTCTGGAACTGTACAATACATTTTAGGTATACTGTATTCTCCATTTCTTGAATAGCTGAAAAAATAAACAAAAACATTGGTACATTTCCACGATTGGAGCAAGACTAAATGGTCCCTAACTTTAATGTAAACATGCTTTTTTTCCCCACATTCAGGATTACGTTGGGATATAGCTATATAAATGTAACTGCCATTTAGATGAACAGAACTGGTTTTCTTCATCTGTTTTTGGTTTCTCCTTATAATGGTACTGTCTGTTTGGTCTCTCGCAGTGTGAACGACATTGTGGCTGTGGGCCCGGAGAGCTTCTATGCCACAAATGATCATTTCTTTGCCAACAAGATGCTAAAACAGCTGGAGATGCTTTTGTTGCAGCCCTGGTGCACCGTGGTTTATTACAGCCCTGAGGAGGTCAAGGTGGTGGCAGATACTTTCTACTTTGCCAACGGCATAAACATCTCCCCTGATAACAAGTCAGTTTGAAATTAGATTGGTCTTTTCTATCATTTGGGTCTGAAGCTGTAAGATTGTTTATTGTACATCCAGTTAAAATATGGTTTTAAATTACTTACAAGCTGCAAGTCACACGACAAGTACCATTAAAGTGACGGTCAAGGAAAATTTGTAATATGCTTATAACCACGTTATTTATGGCTATTAAGGTATGTATTGAGCACCAATAAAGCGCAAGGAATAAATTCCATTGCAATCTCGTCAAATTTCAGTCTATATCTCTTTATTGCTGCATGCTGAAAAAAAGGGTGGAGTCGAAAATGGGTCCATGGTGACGTAGACGTGAAACATCAACCAATACATACTTTGATCTCATTACATAACTCCTCCCATAGTTTGAGGCAAATAAAACCGTCCTGTTCCACTAAGAAATCCTGTCTTAACCAAACGCTTGTTTTGTTTGCCCTTGAGAATAGTTGTATCAGCATTTGGATTTGGAATAGTTAGTTAGCTAAAGTGTTTATTTTTCCCCGCTCTCCTTATCCCTAACGTTATACCAATTTTATCCCTCTCCCAATCTTTCACCTTTTTATCCATCCCTCCATGGTGCTAGCTAGTAACATTAGCTTGCTCCTTGCACAGCTCAGCATGGAAACAAACTTGCTTTAAATACACGTTAGATCAAACGGTTGCAATGCTCTGCTTTGCGTTTAAGATGACTTAACTTTGATTGCGAGCTTGCGTGTGATATTTATCTCTTGATAGCAGCCGCACTGTATCCTCGCCGGGTTCAAACCTATGGTTCAAACATGTAGGGCTGGATGACGCTGATGGCACTCGGGTTGAGGCCATAGACTGGGTTTAGGCCGAGGGCGTGTATTTAGACCACACCCCTACAATCCTTTACAAGTCCTTTCAAGACTGAGTTTATTAGCTGACTTTGAGATGTATATTAATATACCTGTTGACATTTTCTTGAAAAGATATTTGTTTGGTTTGTGGTGGATACATCCATCTGTGATATGTTGTGGTTATTTGAAGTTTAGGATATGTTTTTCTTTACCTTTGTTTCAGGTATGTATATGTGGCAGATTATTTTGACTACGTCATTAAAGTCATGGAGATACAGGAAAACAAGGTCTTACATCATGTAAAGGTAAGATAATTAAAAAAGCATTCAAAGTAAAAGTCTTCCCCCTTACTGACTATATGCTGTGGTAAAAAGAACCAAAATGAACAGTTTGAGAAATATGGTGAGCGATCATATGAACCAGTACAATAACCTTAAATTATGTGTTCAGTAAACAAAATGTAGATGTAATACACAAATCACATATACGTATTGATGTCATTACAATTGATTACAATGGTTATCTGTGATTGCTTATTGATATTAATATTTAATATGCCAATGGGAATGTTGGTGAACATTACCTGACATGGTCAGCAATAATATTCCAGTTTCCACCCTTGTATAATGTGTAATTCCTTGTATAAGGGTTAATCTACCATGTTAGAGTGTTTTCACTTTGCTTTATATTAGCAGCACTGTCTTTAAAAATGTAATTATCAGATATTTCAGTAGTTGTATTGCAGTCTTAAAGGTAAAGTATATTTCAGTTCAAGTAGTTGTTTCTAAGTAAATATTAGATTGTAGCTGCCGACTATTGAATGTAGCTCATTTCTGGTGTCAATGTCTCAATTTTAAATTTAATATATTCTTAATATATATTTTAGTCAGTGCCTGTAGGGTCACTGTGTGACAACATAGAGGTGGATGGTGACACAGGTGACTTGTGGATGGGATGTCACCCAAATGGTTGGAAAATATTTATGTATAATCCTGAGGACCCACCTGGATCTGAGGTTAGTGACAACCACTTAGTATAGCCATTCTTTAATGTGGGTGCAATGTTTAAATTGCATTTCCATTATGTAAACGTATTTTCTCTTAAAACGTCTTTAGTAACGCTATTTTAGCTGTCTATCTATTACGATGTACTTGCAGATGTCGTTTTTGGATATGTTTATATCACTTGTTCATACTTATGTTCCTAAATATATTCCCTACAGTATATAGGCCTACTATTAAATAAATGCATAAATAAAAAGTTAAATGTCAACATAAATAATGAAATGTAAAATTTGTTTCCATACTTAATTATTTATTTCCACATTTAATTATTTCTGGAATGTCAGCTGATGTGTGCACTGACAAATAATTAAATCTGTCAACATCACCCATCAAAGCTGGTGGGCAGAGTCTTATATCCGATTGGTTGCTCGAATGCTTTTGCCTGGTTTACCCGGTGTACTTTGAATTGTGGCGACAGCGACTGACCGAACTATGGATGTTGACATGATTAATGAAGTTTCTCTCACCGTAGTGAGAGATCTGTTATTATTAGAGGATCAAATGGAAGCAAATTCTACAAAACCGTGACTCAGTTCCTAGTCAGGTTAAGCAGTATGTAAGGGATAATCACAGAGGAGCTGGACATTATGCAGTTTGAATGCCCGACATGGAGGAATAAATATATCTGATTCTATTGCAATTGAACGAATTCCAGCAAATACCCCTAACCTCATACCAAACGGGTTCGATAGCAAGCTAGCTTTATGCTAGGTTTTCTGTAATTTCCGTTACCTAATTTTAAAATTCAGTTTTAGGTCAAAGTGGTCTCACAGCATCTTTATCACAGATAGCTAGCTAGCTAACTATTCAATTATATTCAAAATAATAGAATTATAACTAGACTAACGACTCTCTACAGTCACTCATGGACATCAAGCTGACTATCTTTTGGCAGTCGCTGGACACATTATGTGAGATTTGATTTGGAGATCATTATTAATGTTTGTAACAGTTGGGTTGCTAGCTCTTACAACCAGTGGGATGCAGGTTGGGAAAACCGATTGGTAACAAACAATTTCATGATAAAACTGTATTGTAAACAGTCATTTATGAAACATCAATGAAAACAGTCATTTTCATTAATGTTATATTCATGCTTTCATGCTACACCGAGGTACTTAGTTTCCATGCTCGTAATTTTTGTCGATTAGCAACCAAAATTACTGAGTGGGCCTTCAATATTGGCACAAATTTTCCTCCATACATAATACATATTTGACAAATGTAATGTATTTTCCCAGTATACATGTTTTTAAAAATGTTGCTTATTTCAAATCCACAATTTGGCAGTGATAAGGCCTCAAATATTTCTTCATAAATTTGTAAATGTTGCCCCCATTAACAGTGAACAGTAGTTAGTTAAATAATTTTGAATCTACAATCCACAGGTAATCAAGATCCAGAACATCCACTCAGAGAAGCCCATTGTGACTCGGGTGTACTCCGATAATGGCAGTGTAATTGAGGGATCCTCCGTTGCCTCATCTTATAATGGAAAGCTTCTTATTGGCTCAGTCTTTCACAAAGCTCTGTGTTGTGACGTGAAGTAAATGTGTACAAATTATCAAAAGGAAATGATAATTAGATAATTTTATCATGAAATTTGCTGCTGTAAAACACCCCTTTCTCTTGGCCTGCACTGAAAAAGTCTGCAGATTACCAACTGGAAGCTCTTTCCTGTGTTAACCTGTTACCTGCAAGTTGATGTGCAGCCCTTGATTTCAGGCCTCTTGTTATTTATTTGATGCGAAGCACTCTATAGTTTCTACTTTGTACTCACTCACTCAATAAAAAATACTTGAAAAATTCACCCTCCTTTCCTCCACTCCCCAAAAACGGATCTTTGTGCTTTAATCTAATGTTGCTGATTACATCTTAATTACATATTAATGGTTATATATTAATTAATGTCTTGACGCAAACCGCAGTGTCAGGTACATGGTTTACTGTACATGCAAATACTTGTACTCAAAACATTCGGGCAGTTTTGCATATTTCCGGGTAGGAGAGGAGAGGTAGTGGGGGAGTGGAGGAAAGTCGGTGGGGAGTGAAGAATATTGGGAAGCAGCCACGGACTCACGTTTGACGAGTCCATCTCTGGGGAGAAGAGGGGGCTGTAATGAGCTTCTAATGAACACATAAACACAAATGCAGGGTTCTAAAGTTAAAATGTATTCAGCAAGACACGAGAGGTGCGAAAGTGAAAACAGATAAATTATGAAAAATATTGTGACGTCACGTGGCGCTGTAATGGCGACATGTAGTCCAGGTCTCTCTCGTGTTCGTGTTTATTAATTTGAATGTATTTTGTTGTGTCGGGCTTTTGTCTTTTGTTTTTTTCATGCGCTGGGTGTCTGTTGTGGGACGGGGAAGCGGGCTGGAGATTGTTCAGGGCACTTATGCTGCTCGTTTTGATAATATCGACAAATTGTATATTCTGGATAATTTTGTTTGTGGTCATCACCATGGAGACGCATTCACAACATATGCTCAGGAATGTCCGTTGGATCTG
Source organism: Synaphobranchus kaupii (assembly GCA_029718625.1). Lineage (NCBI taxonomy): Eukaryota > Metazoa > Chordata > Actinopteri > Anguilliformes > Synaphobranchidae > Synaphobranchus > Synaphobranchus kaupii. The sequence goes on from CM056382.1 coordinate 59,965,338, forward strand.
CAGCTACAAAGTTTACCATCGTTCTTAACCAGAGTTGAAGATGTCGGCACTCGGGACTGATCTAGGACTGCAGGCAATCTTCAAAAGGCCACCAGGGAAGGGGAAGGAGAAGATAATGCGGGGCAGGAGTGAGTAGGCGACTGTGAAGGCTGAGCTCCGTTTCGACAGTGTACAGAGACCGCAAAACTGCGTGCATGGAGGAAAGTCGTGGAGGCGGAGTTTGTGTGTTGGACTGCTTGATAACATTGGACATGTCTGGACAGCGAGGGCTATTTTTAATAATGATGTTTGGCTGTAGGCTATTACACTTCAATTCACTTAGTTTGATTAATGCAATGATTATATTGAATGTCTTTGATATGTTTGTGTGTCGTGGGTCTGCCCCACTGTCTATGTCTTTTTTTGTTGGAGCTGGGGCTACAACTGAAGTTCCCTAGTGGGAAAATAAAAGTTATTCTATTTTATTGTATTCTATCTAACAATTTCAAGCACAACGTAAAGATGAATAACTCAGTGTTCCACCCCCTACAAGCCCCCCTCAGATGGATCATACCATTCTTTCCTGTGCTATGACTTCTTCAGCGGAGAGAGGGGGAGATCTAATTTAAGTATATTTATACCTAGTTAACGTTAGGTCCCTCTTAATTTCCACAGTGCAGGAAATATTACGGACTGGGAAAATGATGATTAAAAGACATGCAGGGATTAAAGTTCTGTCGCTACGACATTGTCAGATAGTGCGTACATTAACTTGAAAATGAAAACGCAAAGTGGCCTTTTGCATTTTCATTTTAATTATGTCATGGTTTTTGCGCACATCAAATGCAAATGAAATGCAATCACCGATTTGTATTTTCATTTGAATTTTGGCGTGGATATGCTTCCATAGTCCACTGTGTCCAAGTGACAATCTGAAAATGTGACCGCATATTAACAGGCAGACTCTTGGGCGTGGGTTGGTTTCTTGCCTTTCTCATGCCTTTTCGGATTCTCTATCTGTGCTAGTACTTATGCTGCCATAGGAAACTCCTGTTGGAGGGTTCTTTTTTTCCATCTCCACTCTATGGACTCTATCTTGAGGATCTTAGCGCATCATCCAAAAGTCATGATGCAAGTGCATTTAGATTGTGTCCACCTCCACTTTGGCTAGTTAGAGGGTGGATATTTTGAGCGCAAAGTAAGGCGCAAGGTTCAAAATGGCTGAACTTAGCCTCTTAATTAATTATAGGTGTGTCTTGGACGCAACATGCAATAAGCCAAACAGAGTGTCATCTCCCATTCCCTTTAAACATATTTTCAACATTTCATTGCCTTATAAAAGAAAAATAAGATCCGGCTTGTGCTTTAAAACTATTATTAGTTCTAGGTCCCGAAACTAGTTTAACTAGGCCTATTGGTTCCGAAAATGAATGGGAGTGAATTGGGAGCCTGACTACAGGGAGGAACGGCAATGCTGTTAGCGGTTAAATTTACTAATGTAGGCTGTTGGGGATTTGACCCCTGAATCTGGGTTTCAGACAACTGACCACTGCAGGGCTCCGGTCAGAGAGCACAAAGTCATTAATTAGATTTAAGCCCTTTATATTGGTGACAGCAGGACAGGAGTTACAATGGTACAGCGTTGCGGTGCATACTGTTACATGTACAGAGTAGGCTACTGTAATTAGCATAGAGTATCTGAAATAAAACACAAAGAAACAAATGAATATTTGTGCATTATGATAACTAACATTAACTAGAGCATTTAAGGACTGTAAATTAAATCTGTATCCTCTCTGAATGAAGACTAAATTTACTGTTGCAGTAACCACTATTGTTATAATAACACAAACTGGAATCATGTCATTTGTGCATTCACAGTGATACAAGCAAGCTATCTAGTTAGTTAGCTTAGTACCTCACGTGGCTATTCCGAACAGGCTAATTATTAATGCATTTCTTTGCCGACATTACAGCGATACAACAAACACACGCAACATCGCCTAAACCATGTAATGTTATGAAATACAGAGTGAATCATGTTATTGTGATTATCTGCACAAACTTATAGCGGTAGTATGGTAACTTACATCGTCAGTGACTCATGCACCGGTAGCTACACCATGAACATAACAGAGAATGATCAGTATGAGGAAACAAACAAACCGCGAGTTCAAATTAGAAGTCTTAATTACAAAATAAACGTCTCTGTGCATAGAGGTATTAATTTAAGTAAAATGTCCCTTAACATGAAGAATTTGCAACATAGGCTATGAAACACCCATCCCTTTAAGGTAATAATCTCTCAAACAACTAAATTAGGTAAGTAAATTAGCTACAAAGCTAGCTTGCTTCTGTTCTCAGTGCCGTTACCGCTGTGGAATTTTTGTGACTCCCGACATTTATAAAATGCAGCCTGAGCTGCCATTGCTATTCACGCTATGCAAATATAATGGGATAGGCTCCACAAAATTACTATACAAAAGTGAAATATCCCTTTAAAATAATCCAAAATCCCTCTGGATTTTAGAAATCCATTTGTTTCACAGTGCTTTGTAGGCTATATCTTTGTATATAGATTCTGACATTTTTACAAGTTGAAGCCTGGCACACGACACAACAGAAGAATATTGTAGCCTACTTTTACAGTACTTTTTTACAGCCCCCGCAATATATCATACAAGTCGGCGCCTATGCACACACATATTACTATCTTAATATTGTGCAGTTAAAATAACATTCAAACAACTGCGACATAAGTCAAGACCAGATTTGTGGTGGTTTTAGCGCAAGCGCTTTCTGCTGTCTCAAGATAGCAATACGCCAAAAATTATCCTGGCCACACCTCATCTTAAGACCAACCCGCCCAGTTCACTTGCAATGGGCGCAATTGCTATTTAAACAACGTGAGCACTGGACGGTAAAATGACAACTGCGTCAGTCAAACTAGCAAAGACACTTGCGTTTGGGTCACTTAGCGCTGGGTGTAAAATAGAGCCCTATGTCTTCTAACATAGCTATTCCCTAACTCTCCCATCAATTGGGCACCTGCCCTATTTCCCAAGCTACTTCTGAGCCTGCTGAGTCTGGTTCCTCTCAAGGTTTCTTCCAACATGCCATTCAGGGATTTTTCCCTGCCATTGCTACCACTGGCTTGCCTTGTAGGTGTTTAGGCCAGGGTGTACACTGTGAAGTGTATTTTGAAAACTTTGTTGTAAAATGTGCTGTCAAAATAAAATTTGATTGATTGACAGCTTGCAAAAAAACCAATTGTCCATTGGGAAGATTATGTTGAGAGGGTGAACTGCAGCACATAATAGGCTGTCCTCCTGTCCTAAATTATTCATTTTAACAAATAGGAGAACTCTTTAGATGTAGCCTAGTATTTAAGATTAACTTGAAAGCTTCTCAACAAACCCATGGGAAGTAGTCTAAGTAGCATATGTTTTTATAAGCTTGGCAAAATATAGTGTTTTCGTTAGAAGTTGTAGGAGTGGGAGCGTTGTGAGCATAGGCATAACCATGAGCAAGCATTAGGCTACAGATGTCGGTTCACAAGCACAACGATAAGTTATTTGTTGAAGTGTATAAAGTAGTGGAGTAGGCTATACAATTACTGGTATAGTGGCATTTGGAGGTCTGTGGTCTAAAGCAAGAAAATACACTTCCAACTCCAAAGCACATGCAGCCTACAGAAATCTTACGTTTCCAGGGGCTGTTGGCTACATTAGCAGGTTAATTTTTATTATTTTTTCACAATTATAAACATAAATAGCAGATTTTTGTGCCAGTAGCCTACTATGCTACTTTTCTTGAACGTAGTTGTCTAGTGCTGCATATGCGCCATAATTTTTTCCAATTGAAAATTAAGATTAAATGTAATCGTAAAAATGATGAGCATCGTGAATCATCCCTTAGATGGTTGGATATTGCATCCGTCATTCAACACAAATGGGGTGGTGTTATGCGTATTTTCAGCTTATCAGTGGTCACTTTTTCGGACGTACAGGCGGAGTGTTTCCATGGTAATTACGTCAATATCAGTGTTGGGTAACTAAAGGTCAAAGCGAAGACGAAAGGGACGGAAGGAAACAAACAGAATGGCGGAGTTTAGGAATCTCAAACGGACTTGAAAGAGTCGTATGTATGATTATGACTGATATGCTGTCTTGCTAGGCTTGAAGTGGTTTACATTAAGCAAACGGGACTAAGGTTTGGACATGGAGGTCGCGGTAAGGATTTCGTCTGTCAGGCGGAATAAATAAGTAAATAGAAGTCGCTTAGCCTACTCTGCAAGCGGGGAAAACGTCATACAGGACTTGGACAAAATAACGGAAAAAGGACCAACTTTGAAGTAACTAAATCACACAGAGGCAGGTACACAGGTGAGTTGTATTAAGTTGAATATCAATTAGCAGTGTGTGTCAGCTATGAAAGAGGTCTGACTGACAAGCAGTAGGATAGGCTACTTTGGTATGCGAGTTTCAAAAGGAACACCAGGCGATTAGCTAACAGAGTTCCAAATCGTCGGGACCCGATCTGCGAGTAGCCTACATCGGTCACAAAAACTGCAATTTAATGTGGCAAGGGGAACGGTTATGACACGAACAAACGACACAGTGGAAGTCGAAGCTCATGGACAAGTTCAGATGGACACTTAACAAGATGGTGTTAAACACTCAAAGTATAGCGTTGCAACCTCAAAAATGAATCGCATGCACTTATATGAGTGACCCAGTCTCAACAAAAGCTGGAGTTTATGGCAGGGTCACCATTTGGAAACTATCCTAGGCTCATGCACAAAGGCACATATCTGTGTAAGGAGCACACATTTTGGACCCCAGAGAAATGGAAACTGTAATATGGTCTGAGTCTTTTCTGCGGCTTTTTTCCTTCCCATATCTGGTAGGATTTACGTTTGTTTTTTTTAAAACCCAAAGGAAGCCTTCAACCATGTCTGCTGCCAACTGTGCGGTGTAATCGTAAGCAAAAACGGTTTCAACAAAAATGGCAAGTTACTCACACATAGCCTACAATTAACGTAAGTAATTAACTTGCAAAAACTCGGCCTGCCGTTAAAAGTATTGATATCAAAATGAGGCCGTTACAACAAGATATTGGCTATCATAGCTCACGCTAATTAAACTAGCTCTATTCCAAAGGAATGCTACACAATCTCTTAAATTATTTAATGTAACTTGGCCCTGTGTCTTTCATTTCACCATCTGAAGAGAATGTGCGAATTCAAACTTTAAATGTCGAATAACAAAAACTGCCTCATGGAAGAAGGCATAATTGCAATAAATGTTTTAAATAGTTGACGGAAGAATTGCACTCCAGAAATTATACGTCATCAGACCTCTTACTATCATCCATGCCTCTTTAGTCTTCATTGGCGTTAAGGGTGATTCGGCTTTTGCAGCCCTTGAAATAAAAGCGACAGCAGCAATACCCCTGAGGTACTAAATGAAACCCCAACACCCCGTATTATTTAATAGTTCGACATGTTAGATTGAATTAAATCTCTAATGTCCTCGTAACTGCTGTATTGACTGGATTGAAACCGTTCCTGGTTTGCATATAATATAAATTCAGTATGAATAGAATACTCAAAGGTTTAAGGTTTAAAAACTCCATCACTGTCTGCATTCCTTTGGAACACCTTACAAGTGTTTGCTTTTCGATTCTGATGTCTTATCATGTTTGAAGTCTTACTTTCTAGTTTCATATTTAAACGGTTTTATAATAAAAATGTCAGGTGTTCTGAGTATTAGGCCTATGTACACAGTGCCGGTAGTTGACTTATCAGATTTCAGCTGGCTGACTGAATCTTCTGTTTCAATGTGCTGGGACCTGCTACAAGAAAATGTGTGAACAGTTCATGAAAATCACAAAATTGCTAAAGTAAAATGTATGGGACCTCACCAATGACCTTGATGTTGCCTTAAGTGAAACATTTTTTTTTCAACCATTCTTTGAAAACATGAAGGTCAAACTGACATGTTTTCTTTGCATCTGCAATATTTTTTTTAAGTGCAAATTATGATTGGCTTTGGTTCTACTCTGGGTGAAACATACAGTAGATTTTTTTGTAAGTTGCATGAATTGTATTTTATTTAATATTGTCCTCAATGTCACTTATAGTAGTGATGGCTCATTAGCATACATAAAACATTCAAGGATATCTCTCCTCAGTCCCATTTCCATTCAGGACTTAAATACTTAATTGTCTGTTCTATATAATAATAATTGCATTGCTTGCACTTCACACAAAATCCATTTGTATACCTGATTAATTACTGAAGTAATTCAAGCTAAGATTTGTTTTTCTCAAGGGTACAGCAGCGTCCCAACCTGCCCCCTCTTGGCTGTCTGCTGCTGTAAACATCCCCGACTGGAAGCTGTTTGGAAATTGTGGCGCTTTCAGTCGGATGTTTGCTGCTGTAGGCTTCCACTAGCTCTGGAGAGGAGTGAGGGCTATCTGTCTGTAGACCAAAATGAAGTTGACGTTTCTTTTTATTGGGACATCACTTTTAAATTGACCCTTCCTTTCTGTTATATTTGCTTTTGTCTTTCCAGATTGCTTCGTAATGGCAGGCAAGATTGTCCAACAAGGAATGGTGAGATTTTTTTTAGTCTCTAAGCATCCCTGGGGAGATTTTTGTCTTGAGTAATAGACTATTTACAACATTTAATGATTCAGCAGTAACTGAGTATGTGAAATTGTCTATGTACGAATGTATGAAATATCATGTACCGATATTAAGTAAACTGTATAAACTAAAAAGGATTTGGTATGTTTTGATCTTGTAAAATAAGGTTATAACATTATCCAGATGAAATGTGAAACAAGGACTTATTTTGCCTGCTTTTTGTTGTTACCTTTTTTGGCTCTAAAATGTCAAGTACGAACTGGAAATCTTAAACTCAAGATACAGCTGAGACTGAGTCCATGTGTAGTCAATGTAAACATCCTACACTACAAGTAAAAGATGGGAGGTGGGTGTTTACTTGGACTGGTTTGGAGAGACTCAATGACAATAAATATAGGCTAAACTTGCACAGAGCATTAATGGGACCAGAAAGTCCAGTACTACAAATTACTGCATCGCTACAGTTGTTTGAAGGGACAGTCTACCCATAAAGTGTCATATGATATGCTATTCCTTAACTTTTAAGTAGTAGGGAATGTATTGTTACATCTCGCATGTATTTGTATATTACCCAAGGCTGGCACATCTTCTCATTGCAGTGTGACTGAGTTTTAGCCCTCCATAGTGTGCTGTTATGAATTGAAGATATAGTTCATTTAGTTCACTGAAGCTGAATGAGAATGTATCATTGTTTCTAAAGCCATACATTCATGTTTGGCTTTGTAGTGAAATCAGTATGTTTAAAATCTTTTCATCTATGTTTTTCAGCATTTAACTTGTTTTCACAATAAAAATGAATGGGCATAAAGAATTTGACTTGTGTACAATAATCTGTGGTGCTATGTGATCTGTGGATGTCAATGTTTTATTCATGGGTTCATAGTAAGCAGTTTTTCGAACTTGTTACAGCAAGACACGTGAAAGTTGTCACCAGCAGGACAAGCCTCATCTCTACTGTGCAATAGGACATCTCTTCCTAGATGAGAGGATTTGAACATTTGTTGAAAAATGAAATTTTCTGTCTACATTGGCATGAAAGTGGCTAAGTCTTGGCTTTTAGTCACCGAAAGTAAGAGGAACATGCAAGTCAATTATGGCATTCTTTATGAAGGCTCCAAGCACTTCTAAGGACATGGGATCCACTTGCAGTAGATATAGCTGGCTAGTTAACTATCAAGTGAAACAAATGAAATCGTATTTTAACAACTACTTTTTGTATAAAATTATACTAAAAAATAACTGGTCTGTTAAAATAAGTATACTTCCAGATATTAGCAAATCTGTTTATTGGAAAATTAAAAGTTTAATTTGCCTATGGGAATTTAATTTATACAGAATATTAACATTTTCATTTTAAAATGAATACTTACTAGTCGTCTCATGATCATTCATCTGGTTTCAACCCTTTAGATGCAACATTCTGACAGAGTAGTAGACCCCTTAAGAAATAGCTTGAATGTGCCCTACTGGTTAACTGTGGTATAAAGAAAAAAACAACCTTGATCCAGATGACGTCAATAATTACTGTCCTATCTCCAACACCACAGCTAAAATATTGCAGCTTGTGGTCACATCCTAATTACAATGCCTAGATCAGTGGTTCCCAACCCTGGTCCTGGAGTACCCCTGTGTATGCTGGTTTTCGTTCCAACCACAATTGCAATACCAGAATTTTAACAAGCTGTTATTTTTTCTTAATTAGGTGTTTTTATTGTATAGAGAGAACACTTTAAACTCTTTACTCTCTTAAGCCACGTTATGTTAGCAATAGCTATGCATGCCATGAAGAAGAAAAAAACCATGCTCATTATGCTCATTGTGTTATATTGCAAACAATTACAAAGAAGAAGTAACAACTCAGGTGATTAGGCTCCTAATTAGGTAATTGAACGCAAGTTTGTTTCATCATTTTTTCCTTAACACAATGCAGGTTTGGCTCGTTATCATTTGCTTTGTCTTTGGATTCTTCATTATTTACCAAACGGTTAGTTTTATTGGCCATGTGTCCACAATTTCACCAATTATGAGCCTATTGATTCACCTCAGTCTTTAATTTGATCAGTTAAAACATTTTTTACCTCCTTTTAATTGTTTACAATACAACACAATGTGAATCTTGGACTTTTAGTCTTCATGGCATGCATAGCTATTACTAACATAATGTGGCTTAAGAATATAAATAATCCCTCTAAACATTAAAAACACCTAATTAAGAAAAATTAACAGCTTGTTAAAATTCTGGTATTGCAATTGTGGTTGGAACGAAAACCAGCATACACAGGGGTACTCCAGGACCAGGGTTGGGAACCACTGGTCTAGATAGTAAATGGTTTATTAACGTTCTGTGATACTGGTGCTTTCAGTATCCTCATTGTACAAGATGCACATGCAGCCTTTGACACAGTTAATCATACCATACTGTTCAACAGACAATGGTCCCGTACTGTCTCTAGCAGCCCATTCACCTGGCTCCACTCCCACGTGACCAAAAGAAACCCTGTAGCTCCCTACTTGGCCATGTATCTGAGTGGGAAGATGTTGCCCAGTGGGTCCCACAGGGCTCTGTACTTGCCTCTTTCCTCTAATTATTGGGATAGCAGGCATTCCATCCGCCAAGTTACAGCTTGGTGGGGCATGCCCCATACCTATACAGCACCGAGAGTTTGGCACTTTTCAAGGTTTCCTACAGACATAACCACAATTACCAGACCTCAGCCCTTAAGAAAATTAACTTCTGTACCTTCTGACCTCATGCAAATACAGAACTCAGATACAACATCAGACATCCACACAATAAAGCCCCAAACTTGGGTTATTTTTGCAAATGTTTTTAGTTTACCAGCTCAACTAGTGTGAATAGCAACTGAATCATCTGGTCTGTCTTCATTGTGATGCAGATGATACAAAGATGCATTTTGGCTGAAATTCCACCTCAAACCCACTTACTGAACTGATAGCTGTCTCCTCACAATCAAATCATGAATGATTTGAACTCCAATGTGATAAAACCATACAAATCCTGGCTCCAATTGTATACTGGACAAAGTCCACAACTTCATCCTCACTGCCAAAAGCACCTCCCACATTCCTCTGGTCTGTATATTTTTGATACTTCCCTTTACATTGAACACCGCATTAAGAGCAAAAGTCAGAGTTAAAGTCAGGCCCTCAGCCACCCCGATACTGAGAAACTTCTATCCTTCAACATGTAGAGGATGAGGCAACTGTAATTCACAGTATTGTGGACTCAATGCCTGATAGCGCCACAAAGTTAATTCCGTAGCCAGGTTACTCACCAACACCCTCTTACAAAATGGCATTACTCTCTTCCTTTAAAATAATTCACTAGTCTGATTCGACTCGACACTTATCCTCTGGTCCTAAAAGCCACTTAATGGGTTTGCTCCCACCTATCTTTCTAACCTTCTTCCCTGTACCAATCACACAGGAAGCAGATGTCCTCACCTGGTCACTTAACAGCCCAGTCATCCCAGCATTGCAATTTTAGAGAAGGCAGGGCCTTCTCTAAAATTGGCAGGGCCTTCTCTAGGGTAGCCCATAACCTTTGGAATTCCCTCCCCAAGCCCATCAGAGACTCAAACTCGGTGCATTCAAAATGCATTTAATAACCTTAATTTAATAAAATCTTTTTTAAGTGTGGCATACTGATATTGTTTTAAATGGCTTGTGCACACTGTCTGGTATTTATTTCATGTTTATATCTTCTTTCACTGTGTAAAACATCTTTGAGTTCTCAGAAAAATGCTATATAAATTAAATGGATGATAATTATCATCAAATTCTTGAACAAATTAGTTTTTCAAAGGTACAGATCCTTTCCAAAGAATTAGAATATCATGGAAAAGTTTTTTTTTCTCCATAATTCCATTCAAAAAGTGAAACTTTCATAGATTATAGATTCATTACACACAAAGTGAAATATTTCTAGCCTTTAAAGGTTGTATCAGCGATTTTTGGTGGAAACATAAATGATCACATTCATCTGATTTTTCCTCACGATCCGCTAGCTGCCCGCCCCATGCAGGCCGTCAAAAAAACCGCGTCTCTGTAGGCAGCCTATGCTCCGAGATCGTACACAAAAACAAATGGTACTACCAACCACTCAAAACCAAAATAAACAGTATTCCAACCAATCACAATGATCTGCACAAACGCTAATACTCTTATCTCGCTGAAATCTTGACGGATTTACAAACGGTTTGGTTTCTTACAAACGTTTTTAACGTGGTTATAATTCTGGATGCTTGAACACTATTTTTTAAAACATAACATAATTATTCATAAGTAGGCTATGTTTGTTTGGGATTTCGCTTCAGAAGTGACGTCACCCAAAAATCGCTGATACAACCTTTAACTGAAACTGTCAAAGGTTTCAAAACCATAGACTGCTATCTTTGTCGGAATGCATTTTCAATAAGAAATTGCTCTGTCGTGCTCTATAGGTCTCCATTGCAACGCATATTTAATATGAATAATTCAAGATTATTAGTTCCCATTTTACATCTGAAACTGAAATATATGATAGCGAACCCCGGATTCGGTTTTCAGGGTAGGGAAGGTTACCTTCATTTTTCTAAGACGTATAACCTACATCCCACCAAGAGAGGGCGCCCTGTAAAAATAACGTGGGCGGTTCCTGTGCATCCGCTTCACAACCAAGTCAAGGAGACTTCATCCGCCATGTCTGATATCGCAGATTCGACAGAAAACCTCTTCAAAACAATATAAATAAAATAAATTATTTGAAATATTAAATATAAATATACTATAGTTTGAATGTAACGATCCAGTTTTAGTATTTTTCTTTTATTCTAAGAATCATGGACACTTCGCAGGCAGGTAGGCACCATCTAAAACTTCAATATGTCTCGCCGTTGCAGATAACTAGCTGGCTAGATGTTGAGCTCAAAGGTAAAAGTAGTAGGTATTTCGTAAAGTGCATCGAGAGGAGATGCAACACTGCCGTTGTAAAAAATAAATAAATTATGTTGTTTGTAGTTTTTAATTTAATAGATCGTACTTTCTAGAGATTAGCTGGGTTCGTTGCAATTAGCTTAGCGAGGCATAAAACGTTAGAGGTTGTGATGATCAAATTCGTGCATTTCATTTGCGTTCGTAGAGTTCAGTTTTCGTCACGAAACTGATTTTGAAAAAAAATGGATGTTAGCTTGCTAGCTCGCTTAATGTAGTATCGTTTGGGATGTGTAGTTGGCTGCACCCAAGATGCGTAGTAAACTACATTAGTTCTAAAAATATATATATTTGCCTCAGTTTTCATTTTATCCTCCGGTAAAATCCCCGAGTTTTAGTCATGTTAGTTCGCTCGCAAATTAACGCTGGTTTGTTATCTAACGTTATATGAGCTAACGTTGGCCAGCTCGAATTTGTTTTTGGTAATCAAGATTTACATTACACATTCAACAAGTATACACGGACATGTCACAAAACGTGAAAAGCACCGTGCAACTTTTCTGTATTGTTTTCGTAAATTAGCCGTTTAAATGGGAAACAACGCTACATGTCTATACTTAAAAAATACAAAATTTACATATTTATTATGCATATAGTGTGTAGTCACGGCAACATTAAGACGAAAAAACGACAACATAGCATAATGTTGTATAACCCCCGCACCTCCACTAACGTCACATTCTCTACCGAGCACACTGGAAAAGTTGTCATTGTAGATTATTTTGCTTTAACCCACAGGTGGAGCTTCACTATTTATGTGCAAAATCTGCAACCTGTTCTCTCCCAGTCACGAAAGGCTGCTCGATCATGTCTCTGAGAAACACAGCAGTGAGGGTGTCATTCCTGACAACATCATTGTTCCACTCAGACCTTTATCAACCACGGTCCAACCAGAGAATAGTGGAGGTGAGGACGTTGCTTCCTTTAAACTGGACAGTCTAACTGTTTTTGTGGTGCTGATGTCTGTCCACAAGGCGAGGTGAGGAGTACAATGAGGTCCTATCAGCTGCTACAGAATATTTCCAACACTGATGTAAAAGAGAGCTCCAGCCAAACATACAAAGTTGATATAGATTTAAGATGTACAGTACATCAGGGACTTTTGATGCAATTATACATTCTGAATCATATACTGTAAACATAGAATCTGAACCCAACATTCACCAGTGATGCAATTAAGCCAGAACTTACAAACTGCAAGGGCTTTATTTAAAACTACAGTGAAACTACATATACTGCTCAAATTAATGAAGTGGATAATGGGTCAATTGATGGATTCAGTGGAGGAGGGTTTTTTAAATTTTTGTTGTTTATGTTGCTCCCATGATATGCGCTTACTGTGCCTCACAATTAGCCATGTAAGCATATGAGTGTCTGCCAATCATGAGTTATTATATACATGATAATAAAGTTGCACATTTTAACATTTTTTAATAGTCAATGCAGTCAAGAGGAAACGGGGCAGGCCCAAGGGCTCCACAAAAAAGGTGCACACAGAGGATGTTGTGCTGGACACACCCCCCAATGCAAAGCTCTGTCAGAGGCCTGGGGTCCAGGCACAGGCTACAGAGGAGCAGGAGGATGAAAGCAGTGATGCTCTGGACTGCAAGAAATGCAACCGCAAGTTCTGCAATAGGCGCCAGATTTCGAAGCACATCTGCATCATCGGACTCAAAGAAGAGGGAGACGAAGACGAAGACAATGGTATCGTGGGGGTGCACTGCACCGTCTACCTGTTACTTATGAACTGCTGCGTTATGTGATCTCTGGTTTCTTTGACATTGAAGAGTGAAAGCTTAGTGTGATGTGTGAATCTTAAAGGCAGTCGTCTAATTGTTCTTATTTCATTTCTGGGTGATGGAGACAATGACCGCGACGGGAAACTGGCGGCAGATGGCAGGCAGGAGGACAGGGAGAGGAGTTCAAAGAGAGCACGTGGCCTGCGCTCTGAAAGAACCTCTGGTATTAAAGACATGAATCAAGGGGCCAGCACAATAAAACCCATAATCAGCGTTGTATTGACGGCCCACGAGTCCATTCCAGGTGAGGTCATTCAGGGTATGGGGTTACTGTCTTGAAAGTAAAATGGTTACTTTGTCTGTTTGCTTTTCTGTTTTTAGTCGCAGCACAGCCCTGAGTGTCAGAAAAGGAATAACCTGACATCAGTTGAAGGTTGCCCTGCAAACGGAATTAATTTGTAGCTCATTAATTATCTTCCTTGGCAGTAGCCCTCAGTCACGGGGGACAATTCCACTTCTGTCCTACTTCAATCTTAATTACTTTTACTATTGTTATAGCTACTGTTGCTTTGATTTAATTTTACTTTATGCTATTCATTGGTTTTACAGTTTTTCCACTGTCAGGGTATACTTTTTCTGTATGCCCCATGTGGCAATAGACAATCATTTTTGATTCCCTGTGGGAGAAGTTTAGTACATTGTCCATGTCGTCATGTCAATGAAGGTATAGAAGCAGTATATCAAAAAGAGTTTTATTGATTGGAACCACATTTACTTGGTGGTACAGTATGTTACTTTGTTACTACAACATGGAGCTGATTCAGTAATTGTCTTAGTTGCATTACTGATTATGATCTTCAGTGTGGAGATCTGGAATAGGGGAAATAACATGTGACAACTCCTACAACAGCAACAACAAAGGTGTATATTTTTGTCCAAATGTTCTCCTAGGTACCACAAAGATTGTTCCTATTGAGGCCTTCCCTGCAGACCCTGCTCCTGCCACAGACCCTGACCCCAGTGACCAGGCAGCAGGGATCAAAAGGGGATACCAGGAGTATGCCATCCAACAAGCTTCTTATGATGCGCCACTGAAGTCAAACAGGTATTTTTGTAAAGTAGTATGTCTCGTACTCAGATATAATTACATTTTACTATTTTTGAATTGCTCTTGATGCAATCTTTAGGGTTTATCTCTGGACAAAAACAGTGGCAAAACATAATTGTCTTCCATTCTAGTATCTGTTGGTAAAATACAATAAAATGATGAAATAGCATTGGGTCTAATTCTTTTCATTATTATTGAGAGCCATTTTGTATTTGTTCACGGACCTTTGTATGGGCAATTTCGATGAGAATGCGTAGGCGCAATGGTAATTGTTGAATCAGCTCTTATTATTTTTTTAGATCATAGCCTTTAAAACTAGAAGAGGTGCTCCAAGATATAAAACGTTAGAAAGGAAAGTGTTTTGTTGGATGCCTGATGTTTAATTATGATGAGATAAACTTATAAACCCTCAGAGTCTAATACTCTTTAAGTGACAGTCAAGGGCTGAACAGCAACCATGTCTCTTAAGAAAATGCTGTAAGATACTGTGCCTTTTATCATTAATGTTTTCAAAGATTGAAGTAGTAGCATTAGTTTAAAACATATTCTAGACATGTACAAAACAAAGAAAAACTTGCATAGGGCTTATAAACAGGATAAATCCAGTGGAAAAGTCATATAGCCACGATTGCAAAAACTATTATTTTATTAGGACCGTATAAAAAATAAAAAGCCCACCCCATTGTTTTTTGTTGGGCTTTTCTTTTAAGTGTAGTTTAATAAAATAATAACTAATAAAATAATATTTATTTTAATCGTGGCTATATGACCTTTCCACTGGATTTATGCTGATTGTAAGCAGTGAGAAAATTTTTCTTTGATGTCTACATATCTACTGGGGAAATTTCCGTCTGTGCTATTCTTTGTGTGATAAACTGAAGTAACATGCTGACAAGAAGTAACCAGAGTATACAACACAGAACATTTCTGTCCTTCTCCATCCAAGCAGGTTGGGCCAGACGCAGCTGAAGATCTTCACCTGCGAGTACTGCAACAAAGTCTTCAAGTTCAAGCACTCCCTGCAGGCCCACCTGAGGATCCACACCAACGAGAAGCCCTACAAGTGCCCACAGTGTGAATACGCCAGCGCAATCAAGGCCAACCTCAGTGTCCACATGCGCAAGCACACAGGCGAGAAGTTCAACTGCGAGCACTGCTCCTTCAACTGCCTCAGCAAAGGGCACCTCAGGGTGCACGTGGAGCGCGTCCACAAGAAGATCAAGCAGCACTGCCCCTTTTGCAAGAAGAAGTACTCTGACGTCAAGCACCTGCTGAAGCACATGCGAGAAAGCCATGACATGGAGGACAAGAAGGTTAACGACGCCTACGAGGAGCTCAACCTCCAGACCCGGGAGGGCAAGAGGCAGCTGCTCTTCGACTGCCAGACCTGTGATCGCAAGTTCAAGAACGAGCTGGAGCGTGACCGCCACATGATGGTCCACGGCACAGAGAGGCCGTTTGGCTGTGAGCTCTGCGATCATGGCTCCACCAAGTTCCAGGCTCTGCAGGTGCACATGCGCAAGCACCCCTTTGTGTATGTGTGTGCCTCCTGCCTGAAGAAATTTGTCAGCTCGGTCCAGCTGAAGTCACACCTCCGGGAGGCCCATCCAGAGGTTGAGGAGGTGGCCGCATTTACTAACTCCATCAACCACAGTTTCTGCCTGCTGGAGCCAGGTGGGGACATCCAGCGGGACACACTGAAGCAGGAGGAGTTGCAGATGACAGAGGAGCTGTCCCTCCTTAATATGAAGGTGGAGCGTGAGGACGAGGTGGGCTCATCCGGGGAAGTGACCGTAGACCAGGGTTCCAATAGCTTAGTTGTGGAGGCACAGCTGCTGGTACAGGACACAACGTTCACCGAAACGATTGAAGGCCTCCCTCAAGAAGTGTGCATCCCTCCAGCCAGTGAAGCCCATGTGACTGAGGAAAGTCTGATCCAGGACAAAACCCCTGGGGCCAATAATGAGAGGTTGTCACAGGATGCAGGAGACCCTCAGACTGAGAATGACCCTGCCATGGTCTTGCAGCCCATTCAAGAACCTCCAGAGGTGCCTCTGGAGAAGAGTCCCCTGACAAACCCAGAGGAGTCATCATGCAATCAGCTCCTGGGGACTGAAAAAGACTCCAGCTCCTTATCTCCCTCCCATCTGAAAGAGAATGTGAGGCTGGTGATGACAGCCACGCCGCAGCCAAACGGCCATCCTGGAGAAAATGGAGGCGCAGTCTTAGTTCCTTCAGAGGAAAGGACAGCATTCAGGCAGATCATAGACAGCATGCAGAAACGGCAGCTCAACATGGAAGTCTTTGAGAGGATAAGGAAAGTCTACGGAGAGCTAGAGTGTGGATACTGCGGTAATAATATGGAACCCACATTTATTATACAGTATTATGAAATGATCCTGATGTGCTGAAAACTTGAAGTCTGATGAAAATGTACAGTAGTCTGTGCTGCTATTTTGTGCCAGTGATATGATTGAAAAGCAAGTGGGTTTGTGCATCGTGCTCGATGTAGCAAAGGTAGGACATGTAACCCCATAATAAATGCCGAGAGCTCAGTGTTAATTTAGCTGTGATGTAGTGTAAACAGCAGTGTTTTCAGTTTGAGGTGGAAGACAGTGACTTAGCTGTCCTGACTGTAGTGGGGAGCTCATTCCAGCACTGAGGAGTCGGAGTAGAGAAGAGCGTGATAGAGAGCAGGGACTCTTAAGGGAGGGGACAGCAAGGTGAACATAGGATGAGAAGAGGAGAGGTCTGGCAGGAGTGCAAGGTTTGATAATAGATTGGAACGTGAGTACACTTTCTGCAACATAGGCTAGGACCAGATATTTGTATTTTTTTTAGGCCACAACTGGTAACCAGAGGAGGAGAGGCGTGTCATCGGTGTACTTTGGCTGATTATAGATAAGATGAGCAGCAGCACTCTGAACTCTTTAAGCTGGAGGAGCTGATGGTAGATGCAGGGAAACCAGCAACAAGAGGGCTGTAATATAGTATGTGTACTGCAGAATAAAGGTATCTTTTATGTTGTTGAGAGAGAATAAGCAGCTGCGGCTAACTGTCACAAGGTTCTCAGTGACAGCTTATCTGGGACTAAACCAAATTCTTGGCAGTCTGGGATGCAGACACCATTATGCTACCATGGATTATGGAAAGATCCTTGAGGAGGGAGGATGTAGAGGGTAGGTAGAGTAACTGGGTTTTGCTGAGATTGAGATGCTAACTGATCATCCAACTCAAAATATCAGCATGACAAGCTTTGATGTGCAGCACCATGAATATCTGTGGGTGGAAGCGTGGCAAGCAGCTGTTTATCCTCAGAACAGCAGTGGTAGGAAAAGCTATGTGAGGATATTGTTAAGCAAAGAGTTTATAAGGAGGGGACCGAGAACAGATCCTTGGGGGATACCTGTGGTAAGGCTGTGGGACTTTGAAATTGATGGGGCATTCAACTGCGACTGTTGTGAAGTGGTGAATATGACATGAGCATTTTCAAGTGCTTTTGAAATCAGAAAAACTCTTGTACCAATGCAATTGCAGCTTTTTGGCTAATGTCAGTTTGGTATGGACATCAGAAAGCTTCTGCAGTTTGTAACATTAACAAACCTACTAGTTTATAATCCCATACTGTATGGATCAATTTGTATACATGCATATGAGATTGTCAACAATTAACCATGTTAAAACTGCAGAAAGTATGAAAAATGTTGATATTTATTTACCATTGATATCACATTTCTTTTTCTGTCATCGTAATCACAGCCATTTCACAGAGAAGGGAAAAGGTTAACTCAGACTTGGGTGTCAGGAATCCACCTTTTTCCACTTTGAGCTTTGACTTGGCCTGTTGTTCAAGTTTTTATTTCTGAGTTGGAAACCGGTATGTACGAGAATCAGACCATGCCAGGTCACCTGATGGTATAAAGCGTGCCATTTCTGTCAGGCCTGCTAAATGGACCTGATGGTCAACTGTAACGAATGTAGCAGAGAGATCAAGGAGAATCCACAACCAGTCTGTCTGAGTTTATTTTGCGGATTGTTGTATTTAAGAGAAATCAGCATCAGCACCTCAGCTGAAGTCCCCACCCTATTTTACCCTTGACAGGTAAACTGTTCTGGTATCGGGTGCATTACAACATGCACGTGCGCACCCATACACGAGAGCACCTCCACTACTGCACCCAGTGCAGCTATTCATCCATCACAAAGAACTGCCTGAAGCGGCATGTAATCCAGAGACATAGTGACATCCTGCTGAATTGTCCCAGTGAGGGATGTGAGTACTGCACCCCTGATAAGTACAAGCTGAAGGCCCATGTCAAGATCCACTCTGAAATGGTGAGTCACATAACCCTACTCGCATCTCTCAGCTATATAGTATGAAAGATTGGCAATACACTGGCATATTTGTATCATTTGTAGTACAGGAATAGGACCATGGAAAAGAAAATCTCTGTTAATGTACATGGAGAAATTGTCAAACCATCTTGGGTTGAGTGGTCTGTTCAACAATGTAACCCCACAGTTATAATGAACTTTAAATCACAATAGATTGGGACATCTTTATCGGTGCAGAAAATTGTAATTTTGTGTGTGTGTTCAAATGCCTGCTTTTTCCAGGACAAGAGAAACTATGTGTGTCCTGTGTGCGAAGAGTCATTTCCTGAGGACAGACTCATTAAATTCCACATCAAAACCTTCCATCCAGGTGAGAGATGGGGATAAAACACAGTCTATATAGAGTATCTGTCCACCAGCACTCTGGATCTGTGGCAAATATTAATAAACAGTTGAGGGTGAAGAACCCTTTGTCGGAGACTAATTTTGTCTTTGCAATTCTGTTTTATTGCATTCTTGGAGCAATATGTGTAAACATAAAATAACATTGCAGTTATATATCTAGTATGAAAAACACAAACAAATGGCCCACAGTAATGGTTCAGACTATTACCAACAGTAACAACAGAAGAGAAAAAAGGAGGATGGGCTGGGTGTGGGTTTCCCCTGCAATATTATAAAGCTACCGTGGATTAAAGGGCAGTTAGGCTAGAATTACAAAACGTGTTATTGAAGTGGTCAGTAAAAGGGTACCAGGTCTGATGGAACTTGCCTGTCGTTTTTCTGAGTGAAACTTAGATTTTTTTCTAATTTAACGGGCTGCATCACATCATACATCAGATAAGCATAAGTAGGTGGTTGTGACAGTTTTCAGGTAAGCAAAGTCAGTCTGCGTGCCAGGAGAGTAACGCATGATATTGCATTGTGTTGAGACTTGCTGAGAAACACGTCGGATCCCTTAACACCCAAGACTGCTATCTGAGGGTCAAGATCAATTGGACACTATAATGTCTGAGAATGTTTTAAAAATACGTGACCAATATTGAGTTAGTCTTGGGAAATGCCAGAGCGTATGAGCTAGGGTTCATGGAGACAGCCCACATCGGTCGTATGAGTCTATGTTCAGATACATTTTGCTTGGATTAAAGAGGACGACGCAGCACCCTGAACTATAATGATCCTAAACTGTCGGTGTCCAATATTTCATTGATTAAATATTTTATTTCACATTAAAATGTATTGCCAGCAGTGTGGGAATGTGTTAAGGACGTGGATTTGCTAACAGAAAATTCCAAGCACATATTTTCACTGTATGGGCCACTGTTGCAACTGTTGTACCTTTCAGCCAAATGGTTTAACCGGAAGTGTCAGAAATTATTCATATGATAAATGTAAGTCATGTGGAGAACAAAAAAATATGAATAGTGGTATACAGTATGTCATGAAGAGGTATATGTGGAAATTAATTTTAATGGACATGTATGCATGATATACTGCAAGGCTCTCATTGAACTGATACATGTGCCAATCCCCTCACTACTGCAGATGTGTCCATGAACACCATCTCGGAGGTCCTGGGGAGACGTGTGCAGCTGAAGGGGCTGATCGGGAAGCGAGCTTCAAAGTGCCCTTACTGTGACTGCTACTTCATGAGGAATAGCACAGACCTGCAGCAGCACATATGGGCTCATGAGGGTAAGCATCAATGCAGCGTCACAGTCAGCAGTCCATGGGTGGCATTGTATCCGCAGTGTTCAAACTCCACTACAAAATGAAATGTTGCAGGGTGAAATATCAGGCGAGGTTCTGCCATCACACCCCTGAGCCGAGGCACGGTTAACCTGAATTGCTTCAGTCAAACATGGAATTAAATAGTGTGTAAACTAAACTAGCATAAACAAGTTGTCATTGATAAAGAGTTCTTCTGAACAAACAGTCTCATTTTTCTGAGTTTAAATGTGAAGCTTTGGGGTCAGTAATGAAGAATGGCAGTGTTGAGTACTTCAGTTTCTGCTGCTCAGTTGGTGTTGTAGTCACCGCCTCACCGGGTTTGGGGTTAGAATTAGGGGTATGGTAAGTGAAGGGATAGGAAAATTAGATCTTGTACTATCAGAAAACCACGACTCATATTTTCATGACGTTTAGAACTATTGTGTAATTGCATAGGGATACATTATATAAATGAGCCATTTCCCATAGTCAGGTTTCCATTGTTAACATAACTTTCTTATCTTTGGTATCAGGAGTGAAGCCCTTCAAGTGTTCACAGTGTGACTACGCTACTCGAAGTAAGAGCAACCTAAAGGCCCACATGAACCGGCACAGCACGGAAAAGACCCATCTCTGTGATCTCTGTGGGAAGAAGTTCAAGTCCAAGTGCACTCTGAAGAGCCACAAACTGATGCACACGGCAGATGGTACATCTCTTCATCTTCTAATTATTGTTATGACAATGATTAAAAATGTTTTATTATCATTGTTATTATTTTATAAAAAAAATTAATTGTAAGAATAGTGGATGTAATGGGAATTGTTGAATTTTGCCTATGCTCATAGTTGGATCTTTGAGTTTGAACTCATAATGGTTGTATGTTTGAGAATACTTCAAAGCATATAGGAAACCAATTCTGGGTATCGGATGCCAATTCTGGCATACATGCATGTGTTCACATTTTCATTATACTGGAAAGGGAAAATGCATGTAAAAACACAAGGATGACATTTATCAGCTATGTTGAGCTGCTCATTATAACGATGCCTCTTTGTTTCTATCTCTTAGGCAGGCAGTTTAAATGCACTAAGTGTGACTACACAGCTGCTCAGAAACCCCAGCTAGTGCGTCACATGGAACAACATGCTGCCTTCAAGGTAGATGCAGCAGAAGTGGTCATTCAGTTGAAAGCATTCATCTTTCCAAAAATAACTGAATTTAAGAGTGTGGGTTTGGATGTGGGGGTTCTGTGTCTCTACTTTGCATTAGCAGCTATTAGGCTGTACATGGTCAGATCCTACGGTTTTTCTCATGTGTTTGTTTGCCTAACATTTTATAAATTGAGGTTCCGTTTCCACTATATCAGATGGATGCACCTGCTAACACCAAAAACCCAATAGATTACGTCTGCATTGATTCGCAGGCACAGGCTTTGTAGCCTGTGCAATACTTTAGTGCAGGAAGTGTCCAAAATAAGATAGCATCATATTTTCTTAAAGGGAAGAAAATGTGAATAGCTCTCATTATTTCAGTCTGTACACCACATCACACGAGGAGCTGTTTAAAGTCTTTAAGCATAAGGTCTTCTTTCAGCCTTTCCGTTGTGGGCACTGCCTCTACTCCTGCAACATGGCGGGCTCTCTGAAGAGGCACTTCAACAAGAAGCACCCCAATGAACAGTACTGTAACGCTGGGCCAGGGACCCCCGCTCCGGAGGTCATCCAACAGCAAGGTGGGTCTCCAAACCATCCCAGCATCCCAACATTGCTTAGTCTTAGGCTCCATGTGCACACATCTGATGAAGGCCCATGACCAAAACATTTGTCTCTCTTTTTGAGCACTTTGCACTTTATGCACTTATGCACTTTTAATAAATTAGTATTTTTGTGCTAAGCTTCTTCGGATTTTATCCATTTTTATACAAGTGTGCAGGTATCCAACATTTCTCCACTATTCATATTGGACCGACGCACCTGTTATCACACTCCCAAGGCAAACATTTTCAGTTTCCTTTTTCATGATTATGGTACCAATGTGCCTGGTTTATGGCTGTATTGGTATTTGAACACTATTGATTAAAGGGAAAACAAATGCCCTTGCTGATCCTTATTTTCTTTATTTAAAATCTGCTGTGTCCAGCTCTCAAAAGGTATAGAGCATAAAGGCATAAGCAAAAAAGTGGATTCTAGTCTGTATGTTCTAGGGTGCCCACTATCTGGTTGTAACCTTCAAGCTATCACACTAGCACAAAGAAGAATTGTCTTAAGAACTGACATTGCTCCTGCCTGAATGCAGACCGTGCTAGTATAACTAGTATAAGTATAACACATTTTTTTGACTTAATAAGAACTGGAGTAGGTGAAATGGAAAACTGTCTGTTTCCAGGTCTCATAAAATGTCCGGTGTGCAACTATGTGTACGGCACTAAGTGGGAATTGAACAGACACCTCAAGAACAAGCATGGCCTCAGACTGGTGGAAAACGATGGAATCGGGATGGACCAGTGGGAGGTACAAGAACTAAGGGCTCTATTTTCCAGCGAATGGCGTTAGGCGCAGTCAATGGCGCAGCACATAGGACACCAGGCGTGGCCACTGAATTTAGTTATTTTCGTGATCAGAGGTGAGGAGCGCATGGCTCATAGCGGGCGGCGGAGGTGGAAAATGGGCTGGAGTTTACAACTGGATTCAATCAAATTACCTCTTTTTATTCCCTTTAATAGTTGTGCTCTCAGCGACCTGGCGTACTGCCAATTTACATAGTGTATCACTGCAGTGGAAGATGAAGATATATCTATTTTGCACAGATATCGCAAAAAAAAAAAAGTATACTATCACTGTTACAATGCATTTGTTTCAAAAGGGAATGTTTAAAATCACAAACTTAGAATACTTTATCATTTGTTGTGTTTTAGTGCGATTACTTTAGGCTATAAGTGCAGTGATGGTCGTGGGATTGCGTAAGTCAATAGTCTACAAGTTGTCACAAATGTTAGCCTATATAGAAAAATGTGCGCCTTTGTGTGGTACGATATTATAATAAAACAAAGTGCGTCATACCGTTCCCTCCATAATGTTTGGGACAAAGACACATTTAAAGACACATTTAACATGTCTGTTATTTCCCAGGTGGTGGAATCATTAGAGGAGCCATCCACCCAGTACCTCCACATCACAGAGACAGAGGTCCCGCAGGTCACTGAGACTACGGTATCTGCCCTTCAGGACTTACGATACAACACAGAAAATGGTGCGGAAACGAGCGAGACATGGACACTTCACTGTGGTCATATCCCAATCTTCAATGTATCTATTATTTTTGGACACAGTACATTTGTGTAATGCCTGTAATTCCTTTTCCCCTCGGTTTTAACTGGGATTTGTTCAGGTGTGGTATCTACCACCTCAGGGGAAAGACTGGATCCCACAGCGGTCAATATTCTCCAGCAGATCATTGAACTTGGGTCAGAGAACTCTGATGCCACCGTCGCCTCAGTGGTTGCCATGGCTCCTGGAACAGTGACTGTGGTGGAACAGGTGAGGATTTGCCATTCTTATTTGTAGCAGAAACTTGAATACTTCTGATACTTGGTCATTTCTTGAACTGGAGAACTCGGGTCTTCTTCTTATGTGTTCCATTGAACAATAAAACAATGTGAGTAACCTGTGGTCACCTGTGCTGTCTTGCAGGTGGCAGAAGAGGAACAGCAGGCCAACCATGCAGTGATGATTCAGGATGCCTTTCAGCAGGCCTCTGTGGGGCTAGGGGAAGAGCACCACCTCGTGGTGTCCTCTGGCGACGTGGAAGGCATTGAGACGGTCACAGTGTACACTCAGGGTGAGGACGCCTCACAGTTCATTGTCTATGTCCAGGAAGCAGTGCAAACTGAAGAGCAGACAGTGGAGACCACCTAAACTGTCCACCAGCTGACAATAAATGAAAAACCCAGCTGTTAAAGAGACTGACTTGAATTGAACTGGTACAAAAACCTCTGCTCTTCCCAATGATGTAGCTATGGTATGTGGCGGTCAGGATAACAGCAGTTGGCGTTAGTATCATGTGTTCATATTGAAACGATGGTAGGTAGGTCCTCGGTCAAAGAAAGGCT
Source organism: Synaphobranchus kaupii (assembly GCA_029718625.1). Taxonomy (NCBI): domain Eukaryota; kingdom Metazoa; phylum Chordata; class Actinopteri; order Anguilliformes; family Synaphobranchidae; genus Synaphobranchus; species Synaphobranchus kaupii. The sequence goes on from CM056382.1 coordinate 59,989,963, forward strand.
ACTAGTTTAACAATATCCACATCTATATCACGCCAATATGACTGTGACTTCCATTTCAGGTTTTAGATGTTCACACACAATTAAAAGGACTTGTCTTGAAATGTATAATTTCCTAGTTTGGCTTTTATAAAGGGCTTTATTCTTGAACAATCACGTAAGTATTTTATACTTAAAAAAAAAAAAAAAAAAGAATTTGATCACAGTGGGATTTTCTGTTACATTGGATTGGGTATTTTACCATGGCCTCAAGAAGTAACTATTTATTTGTACAGGGGTTTTGTCCAGTCCTCTGTCATTCAGATTAATTCATATTGTTTCTTCTCTCTGAAATACTGTCTGCTAACTACTGCACCTTCACAAATGGCACAGGGCCAGCCTGAGGAATGTGTAATTATGTCATTTTGCTTTTATCTCTCTTTTCAGACCTCAGAGTAGGGATGCACCGATATGAAACTCTATGGCCGATACTGATTTCCGGCGAATAATTTAAGCGAACCATATCAGTACCGATATTTTGGTAGTTCTCTCCAACGGCTTTTATGGTCAACGGCTTTTTTATGGTCAACGGTTTAAAAAAACTTGCCATTCTAAAAAACACAATTTTAATGGCACAACTTTAAAGTAATGCAACGAAGTAAACACATTTTTTTATGACATTTCTTCACATTCCTCCAACTTAAAATGCAGTACTCCAACTGAAAGTGTATTCCTGAAATGTGGAAAATAAAGTGCATTCCTGAAACATCAGCGTTTCCCTGAGAATTCTCAGGCCTGGTGGTATGCACTGATAAACCCCTAAAGTGACGTGGCACGCGGGGTGGCATATTGGCGTGGTCAGATGGTGCAGCAGGCGCTCTGCAATTTATATTTGCATTCAAATTTCTGTTCGCCGTGTATATTCAAGACTTAAAACAAAAATGATCCCAAGGAGAGGATGACTTCATACACTGCATAGAATTAAGCTGATGTCAATAATCATTTGCGCTTGGGAGCCTCTGACTGGGAAATCTGAGCGAGAGTATAACAAAAAGTGGAGCGGACACAAACATGCCGTAACGTTAGGCTGCACAATGTACAGTGCAAACGAGATATACGGTGACATTGCCGTTCCACAAGAAAATATTACATATCAAAATAAACTAGAAATTATTAAATAAACTAGAAAGTTTATTAAATAGGGTAATATGTAGAACATTATTATTATCATCATCATCATTATATTAGCCTATTGTTTAGGGGTGTCACGATTCTCCAAATCCGCGATTCGATTTGACTTTCGATTTTAAGGTCACGATTCGATTTTCGAATTTTTTTCAGCACAATTTTTTTTTTCAGCACTATAGTCTAGCTAATGGCTATGCCATTGTTAGACTATCGAGTCTTGATTTGTAAAGAAAAATACTTGTTTCTCAATAAGTAACTTTTATTTGAATAATAACAATTATAAATAATAACAAAAATATGAGAATATTTAAACACACCTAAACAGTTAAGAGCTTTATCAAAACTAGACTCTAGAATAAACAGTTGAACATTTACCACGCTATTAACAACTTACACATTGGTTTTATGCCCTGACAACGGTCATTTACATTTTCAAATTCTTCTTTAAAAAGATGAGCGTGTTCACATTCTTTGAACAGTTAAGAGATTTAACAAACTAATATCTGAAATAATAAACAGTTGAACATGTACCACGCTATTAACTATTTACACGTTTTCTTTCATGCCCTGACAACTGTCATTTGGGTTGTCATTTGAGTTGCCTGTGTCAATGTTTTTTTCCCAGTCAAATCTATTTCTTTGTGATGCCTGCGAATGTGTCCTGCCATATTTGACGTGTTGCCTGAGGTGGTGTATGGTACTCGCGTGTAGCATAGCCGACAAACTGTCGTTTTTTTGTCAATGACGCGTTCGTTGTTTATATAATTCACGGGGAAGGCAAAATGTTGCCACACCGGTGACTTGAGGGAAGCAGGAGGATTTTCCAGTTCTGTTTCTCCATCTCCGACTCCGGCAGTGGCCATGGTGTGTCGAAAAGTAATGCAGGCTACCGGTAAGCTAACGTTAACTAGCAGCTGTGTCTTCTTTGAAATATCGTTGGTTTTTTTTCTTCGGACGCACGCCTGCGTGGACGAACAAAATGCAGTGGAAGGCGTCAAGTTTCGTTTTGTCGGAAACGCTTACATTAGAGATGGCCAAGTAGGCTACTTTTTTTTACATTTTACCCATCACATGAAAGGCTAAGAAGAGCGCGCGGGGGGCGGGGGTGGAGAGAAAAAAAAAACTTGGAGAATCGCGAACCAGCTTGTGATTTCGAAGTTCGGAATCGAACGCTCATTTCGATCGATTTTCTAATTCGAATCGGTATCGTGACACCCCTACTATTGTTATTAAGCTGGTCTACCATTCATTGCCTATGCCAGGGTTCATACACATTTTGACCAATGGGTTTCCATGACATTTTCATGACTTCTCAATGACTTTAAACCAAATTTTAATGACCAAATATTCTGTGATGTCACTGTGTATACATGAAAAAGTGAGAATAAAATTTGGTATTGAAATTAACCATGAGAATTCAAAAGCACACCGTATACATCTATAAATCTATTTTGGCTGATAAGCATTCCATACCACTGACATATATCAATAAGAGCTTTAGTAGGCAGCAGCGTCTAGCTAGTGCACACTGCTTTTCCTTTTGTAGTGCAAATTTTAACAAACATTGGCTAACAATCCTGCGTCGGAATTTGAGTTTTCATTTATAATTTCATAGAAATGTGAATACTATAATTGGGACGTCGACGACTCACCACTATAGGCCCACCGTCGATAGTTAATCGTTGAAATGAGTGACGTGTATTAGCAAAGATTCTTAAACCAGCTGCTTGCTTCCTCCCGTTAGATCATGTAGACTACCTAAGGAAGGTGTTCTATTTGTTTTAAAATGAGTTGATTTTCCTTCCAGCTTATATTTAATTTCTATCAAAACAGCCATGCGTTTGTTTCGACATATTTAATGTCGACAAAAATATTTTAAAACTGCTTTCTTTTCTACATCAGTGGGAAACGCAATGTCAGACCGGCTGTGCCGTAGATCTTTGTGGTAAGATCTGTAGATCTTACCACAAAGGAAGTCCATTGAATAGTAATGAGAAGGTTCACAGTCAGGCCAGGGCAGGAGAGAATCAGGGACGAGCAATGGCGTAGTCAAAGAGAAGGCTATACCATGATTTGGCATAGGAGCGGGTGTGCGTAGGCCAAGTCGTATGTGAATTGACCAACAACTGTTTTAGCTGTGTTTGATAGTGTCAAGAATGCATGTAAAAATCTTACAAGAAATATTTTAGTGCCATTTTTTGCCCCTGCCTTGTGCTTTCTGGGACAAAATAGATTTATTTGGGGGGTATTTTTGCCCTCTGCCCCAGTGCGTTTCTTATGCTGGGCTAATGTATGACTAACGTTAATTGACAGATATTATTATTGTTACGCAAACAGATCTTGCCAATAAAGTATTTTTCATTTAATCCAACTAGCCTAAATATTTTGTTTGCAGAATCTTTTGCATTTTCTGTCATTATGAAATGAACACAAAGCGTTTTAAAGGGTAGAGCATTCCCTCATTGTCCCAACTCTAGAAGGCTCCTTTTTAAAAAAATAAATAAAAAAACATATAAATTATTTTAAACTGAGTGTAGGCTAAATGAACAACATGAAAATATTTGTGAAAGATTTATGAAACTTTCCAGGACTTTTTTTTCTTATCAGTAAGTTTGAAGTGATTCCACACTGCTGATGTCTTTGCAGTCGCTATTGTTCTAATGGCCACTTGAACTGAAGCGTTCTTGGATTGAGGGATGTCATGCGCCCTTTCATATTTTATTACAAACACAAAGTATAATTATAGTACTGGGATATTCTAACTAAATGTAGCCTATTATGCAGTTCACCTTCATTGAAGTATTAGTAATAATAATAATAATAATAATATATAGGCCTGTATAACGTAATATTAATAAAACAATGGATGGATGGATGGATGGATGTCTCTGGTCCACTCCACTTTTTGTTACGCTCTTGCTCAGATTTGCCAGGCAGAGGCTCAATAACACACATGAATAAATATTTGCGTTATTTTCGGCATTTAAAAGTGGGAAGTGAAAACCAACTTTTGAATTTTTTTCTTTTTGATTGACAGCACGTGATCGGAGCTGACCATTGGTTGTTTTTAACACAATGGGCCGATAAGGTCACAATTTTTAGTATTATCCGCCGATGCCAATCATTGGCAAATATCTCGGTGCATCCCTACCTCAGTGTGTTGAATAAGTTGTCAGTTTGTGTGGACAAGGATGGGCAGTCACTACTGCATCCTCTGTGAGAGGCTTTTAAAGGCAGTTAGTGAACAGAACCTCTGGTTAGGAATGGGCCTTAAATGTGAATTCCAGTATTTTGCTCTTTGTTACTTACTCTCTTATGAATCTCCTCATCTTCCAGTAACTAATATTGCACATCTCAAAATAAATGTTTGGGGAACACCGCTGCACTGCGGGGAAAACTAACGTAAGAATGGTCTAAATTCTTATGTAAAATGCTAAATTAAAACCTTTTTATGAATTCCTTTTGTTTTAAGAATTTGTAATGGAGCATGCAAGCAACAGTACAATATGCAAAGCAGTACATCAAGAAACACAGATATACAATATATTCAGCACAAACTGTGATGTAAAATATACTACACAAGCTGCCTGCTCACACTAGACTGAAATTTTTTGTCAAATGATTTAGCTGCTTGCCCGTTTAGCCTTGTACCTCAAACGCAGATATCAAGATGATGGACTATGCACTTATCACGACTTGACACTGCTCCTCATGGAATCTCTGGAAATTCAGCAGTCTTTATCACTGAAGCTTTGACCAACATCTGCCCCAACAAGTCATTGAGGTCTCATGTTCTACCCATAATTATAGCCAAACCAGGGCCCCGTTCATGATACGTGGATAACTCAGTTAGCTGGTTAACTGCGGACTAAAATCTGGAACCCACCCGAATATGTAACATATGAACGTTTCGGGTTTTACTTAGCGCAGTTAGCCAGCTAACTCAATTAGCCTGCTATGAGGAATAGGGCCCAGACCTAAGCAGTTCCGTTGGTTCCCGGGCCTTCAGCCGCACGGCCCCCCGACTTTGGAATGCTCTCCCCCCCCCCAACATCCGGCGTTTGAACTCAATACATCACTTCAAAAACCAGCTCAAAACGCATCTGTTTACCCTAGCATATTCATAGTCTCTGACCCGATCCCTGCACAACACCACACCCCACCCCTCTGAACTACACCCGTTTTCTCCCTTTCCTTTCTCATCCCCCCACTTTTTATTCTGCTCTGTGATCTTTCCCCTTACTCCCCCACCCCTCTACTCTGTAATGTGTTCTTGAGTCTAGAGGCGCAGAAACTATTATAAATAAATAAAATGTATTATTATTATTAGTTCCATTTGTTTATATGGCTAGTTATGGTTTTGCAGCAATAAATGCACATCTTTTTTTGTCTATTTTATTAATGTTGGAAGGAAACAAACTTTCACCATGGATCAGCTATCAAACACTAATGGAGTCAAACAAGTAAATGCTTCAATATGTGCGTGCTATAGTGTGAATGTGTGTTGACAATGATGGAGGAGTAGTGAGTGTTTCCAGCAAGGATATTACAATGGTTCATTACAAATGATGGCCGTTTACTAAATAAAAAAGGCTCCCCATCGCCTCTGCCATCCTCTCAAGTTATGATCGGCGATCATCTCCTGCCATGACTTCCTTCACCTGCGACTCTTCGTCGTCAAACTCTGGATGCTCCACCTCCTCAGCATCTGTATCCTGGTTGTATCTGGCCAGCAGGTACGCCTGGGGTGTGATGTCGTCATCAACAGGCCGTCTGGATTTTTTCTTCTTTTCAATCAGTTTCTGCCTCCTCAGTTCTGCCAGCACGTCAAGCTGTTGTTGAGTGACTGACGGTACAGGGTTCTTGCACAAGGCCTCTTTCGGCCGCTGCTTGTACTCCAGGATCTGTTTATTCAGTGCCTCATGATCAATACCAAACGGCGGCGCTTTTTTTGCTGTAACAGGCTGTCCTGAAGTATTGGACAAATGGGCAGATTCCCTGAAGAAAGTTAACAGATGGCATCAGAGTTGAACAGTTGTGAAGCTTCATTTCCAGAAATCCTAGCAATTTTCAGACAAATCTTTGTATCTCAACAACATTCAAGTTTCATTTACAAGGCATATGATCTCACATATCAATACACACAGGTGGAAATCATATCTGCCTATCAAATTATGAATCACAAAACGAAGGCAAATTTGGCAATATGCGCCACACTTCACATTAACCAAACAAGTATGATTTCGAAGCAATGTTACCCTATATTTTCTAAATTTTACATTTTAGGCATTTAGCTCATCCTAACAATGCATCACTTACATTTTTGAAGGACAGTGTTATATCATGTGTTTTCCAAAAAGGACAAAAAATTATGTGTGCGTTTGTGTAAGAGACCTGTTCGACCACCTAACCTTTACAATGGTCTTTCTTACTATTGATCTACCCACTATTGTTTCATTGTTCGTCACATTATGTGTGTGAAGAGAAGCAGCTATTATAGCTATCTGTTTATTTTTAAATGGCATAAAGCATTACAATACTACCCTACACCACCATGGCAGATGGTACACTTCCCACACCAGTTGTACTTACAGATTAATTTCAACCACCATTACACTCATTAATATAAAGCTTAAATTAAATCAATGTCCTTTTAAAAGCTCCATGGGAATAAAACAAAAGATGCTCACCCTCCATCTTTCACATTGTTACTGTTCTTAGTCTCCTCAGTATTTTCTTCCTCACCAAAGTCCGCTATCTTGAGAAGATGTTCTACCTGGTCATGGAGAGAATTGTAATAAAATGCTTTTAATTCTCATCAATCAAAGCTTACTACAAGAAGTCTCAAAACAGACAGGCTGAGAGACAGCAATAAGAAAAGAAATACGTGAGGAGTTTTAGTTCAGGCATAAAATAAAGGGTAAAAGATGAGAAAAGGTATACTGCACCTCAATAAGGGCAGCATACTGTTTGTCTCTCAGGAACACCAAAGGAGGAACACTTCCCAGAACCTGGTGTGAAATGAGAAGGTGCCTACAACACCGTTATAGGCCAGAATGTTACAATTCTGCTATATGATACAGACCTGGTATGCTGGATATCCATTATCTGCATAAACACATCATTTGTACAATAGAACCAATGTAATTTGAAGGGACTGCCAACTCAAATAGATGATTCAGCTTTTCAATGTTTAATTGTTGTCTGGTGGAATAAACATAACCCGAATATCAGTACTAAGTGATGTGCCTAAATTAAGATATGCCTTCCTTTTTTTTTTTCGCCGTTGCCTGTAATTGATCAAGCAGGATTTAAACGGACGCCAGGACGTCATCAAAGTCCTATCAACCAATGATTAACTATCTGGAAATTCTTTATGCCCTCCCCTTCACCAGAGCGTTGCAGCGAGGGACGCTTTAGCAGGCTACAACAGTAAACAACTTTCTTGTTCGATGTGTGCTTTCCTCTGGTTTGTCTTTCACAAATGTCATGGCAAAAGAAAAAACTGTTTGCGTAGCTTGAAGCATCCACATTCGCGTATTTCCGTGAGGTATGTTTCGAAGCTGAAGTCATTGCATTAGTCCGATTGACTGCTGACAAGTTAAGGAGAAGGTTAGCTAATATGCATGCTACACTGATACCGGTAACGTTACCATTTGAAAGACGTGGGTCTCTTAGCTTAACGTTAGTATTATGTGAACTGATCTTATTTAGTTCAGTGGCGCAAACATATGGTATGGTTGCAACTTGCACCACACACTCTCTTTTTTAGGCTATTTAGCTATCGTTTGATTTGCCAAACGTTTGCATTTCCGAGTCTGTACATGACTTGCATAGAGGCTCTTGGGCGTGGCCTGAATATTAACTAGCTTTCACGCCCACTTAGTCCTGAGAACTGCGTAGTCGGCAGAAAGTGACACAGCTGTAGATGTTTTTAAAGGCTGAAATCTTGGTGGATGATTATTTTAATAACGAGGAGTAATGTCAAATAAAGAAAACCACTTTTTCATCAGAGTTGCCAATCCCTTTAATATTGGCACCTGCCAAAATAAATAATGCAATGTGCTGAGGGATGCTGTAATATTACAAATCAGATCAATCACAAATCAGATAAACCAGAAATAGTTATAAATAACCAGATAAAACAAATACTATGAAATTAAGCCTAATTTATTCCTTGTAAATTTTTCCTTGTTTCCTCTAAAATATTCGTACAGTGATTTTTTGGACTGGTTATTTGCAGACTTCATTGGGTACAAAACTTTATATTTTTAGCAGGCTGCCAATCAGAAATAATCATTACAGAAGAGGCACATTTAGACCTCTAGCTCCATTTTTCTAAAATGTTTCCTGTAGTTAGAAACAGACAAGATAAGCATTCACGTAACATAATTTTGTAGAAATATAATTTGATTTGTGAACTAATAGAGACACCCAAATTGAACATTTTATTTTGGTACGTTCACGTACAATTCTATAAATAAAGTATCCAACATTCTATTTGCACGTAACTGCTTCCTGATAACGAATAAGATAAGATGACTAAATAAATGCTCAATTCTGTTTGTTGTGGTGGGATTTGGGTGGCCCATGGGTGGATTTTGACAATTTATTTAGATTCTTCATGTCTAAACCATCGTTAGGAAATATTTTGGTCCATATCAGATTTATGGTGCTATATTTAATTAATATTATGTGAACCATACCAAGATATAATGTCAAATTTGGGTTTCAATTATCTTGATTTCTCTGGAATCAAATTGTATTTCTACATTACACTATTCATGTAACATTATATTATTACATTAATAGTTATCTTAACTGTTTCTAACTACAGGGAACATTCAGAACAACCTGAGGTGTTGGGTGACACTGCGTGTGAAATAACATAGAATGACCCTTACTTGGTGTGCAGAGTTTGTTTAAATAATGAATAGGAATGTAACAAGTGCTCTCAAAACTTGTGAGCAAGTTTGATGCTGGCTTATATTGGCTTACATGACACTCATATGTATCTTCATTAAATATATAATACATAGCTTAATTAAATCAGACACCATAAATCACAACATAGTGACATCTTTTCAAGTTACTCAACCTATTTACTAAATAGTTAATTTACTAAAAAGTGAGTTTGTTTATTCACCTACTCTGCTTACACATTATTTGAATTAACAATACATGGTATATTCCAGAGCGGTTACTAGCCCAGTGGATATGTACCACTTGCTTGCTCAAACAGACATTACCGTAGAGGAAGGGCACTTTTGTCCAATACTTCCTGAATCAGACTGTCCCTTTCAGATGTTCCACTTGTCTTCCAGTAAACACGACAGTTGGAAAAATCAGCCGGCAATGAGACCTGGCAGGAATACAAGGGAGCACAATTTTAAATGACAATTCAGAGAAAACTGTATTCAGTAAAATAAAATAAAATAGCTGTACTTGTTTTATTAAAATCACTCCAACCAAATCTCAAAGGTTGAAGAATGGTTTATTTCTTGGAAAAGGCTTATTTTAAATGAATTTATTGCCATTTGTTTTGCTCAATTCAGCTTGTTCAATTAGCAGGTAGTCTTTTTTCATTATGCAAATCTGGAGGAATTAATAATGTATTCAGAAACCAAAAAAAGGAAAATCTGTCATTTGTTCAACTTTTAGGGTACACAAGGGGCATAGAATCCATTCACACAAACTCAGATGAAAACATTTTGTGCATAATGTCTTGACATAGCTGTCAAATCCATTGAACAGTCTATATTCTAATTCTGTTACAATCAATCAAAGAGCAGTCCCAGCTGGGGTGCTACTGGTACCACTGAACAAGGTACTTAACCGGAATTTCTTCAGTAAAATATCCAGCTATATAAATATATGCATGTAAAAATGTAATTTGAAGTAGCTCTGGATAAGAGTGTCTGCTAAATGCCAAGCTGCAATGCAAATTTAATCAGGGAAACATTTTCCTTTTCACACTACAACATCTGAATGTTCAATATGAGCATATATGGCTGGACAATAAATGAGCTGATTTCAGTGACAATATCCTTGGAATTATTGTGTAAACTATCAAATCAGCAGCTATAAAAATGTGGTCCAATATTAAGTAATTACAGGGCTTGATAACATTTTGCTTTGTAAAAATAAATGTGATATTTAAGTAACCATCATTTAACAATGCATGCAGAGGGTTTAAAACTGGATTTTGTATTTAGGGCGATCTTACTTTGGAAATCTCTACATTGAGGTTGTAGACCTCCGCACTGACTTCATGTGAACTGAGAAAATCGCTGATAGCCTTGAACAAAATTGTGTTGAGGACTCTCATTCGCATGGTGCTTTCTTGCTTTAGTTTCTTTGGTTTGGTGAGCTGCAAGGGATCGGTCTGACTGGAAGGCAAAATCTATCACACCGACATATTAAGAAAAGTTTACATAAAAAAACAGGAAGGGTTCTTTTAATCAAATGAATCAAACTACCAGCCATTAATTAACTTACTTGTTTAGGACTGAAGGTAGGGGATTCATACCACAGTTTCTTCCTGTAATGGACACAGTATTCAAAAAGAAAATGCAATAGATACAACCAATTCAATCTCAAGTTGAATAATAGTGCCCTCCATAATGTTTGGGACAAAGACATATTTTTTATTGGTTTGGCTCCACAATTTTTAATTTGTAATCACATGTGGTTAAAGTGCAGATTCTCAGGCCGCCCGCGGTGGCACAGCGGTAAAAGCGCAGACATTCAGCGCCCCCGGTCTTGGCAGATCCAAGTGGTCAGCCTTGAGGGAGTGGCAATTGGCGGCTGCTCTGCTCCCGGGGTGGAGGGAGGGACTCGGCGAGAATCGTCGTGTACAAAGCGGCCCTGGGCGTGTTGGAATCACGGTCAGGAGCTCGAGGAGTCCCGTGGGGTCCTCTTCCCTACTACTGTCCCAAACTCATCTTAGAATAATAAATAGCCTAGCTACAGGTACAGGAGCACAGATTCGGAAAATGTGCGCAAAGATTGGCAATGCATCATAGATATGACTGAGCATGGTTATTTTACAATATTTTCTAGGTAAAAATCCTGCATAGTGCACCTTTAAATAATCAAAAGTGAAGCAAACCAGTTGCTGGAAATATAATGTATGCCTATTTTCTTTGGCGAATGCCGTGCGTAACTCATACAACAGGTCGCGACCACTCTTAATGTTCTTACCTATGATTAAATCCAATTATAAGAGAAAAATTAAATCACATAAACCGTTCTTAGCCGCCACATGAGAACAAATGCATGTGTACCAGCGTCTCTTGTATGAGTCCCATTGTATTGCTGTAGGAAGCATCGTCCAATGAGTTTGGACTGGAGGCATTTGCTTGAACTTGAGCAAATTCTTAATTCATTCTGCTGCTGCTATCAGCAGTTAAGTAATCAACGAAGACAAACATGAGTCCCTGTGGCAGCCATACATGCCCAAACCATAACACCATGTTAAAGTGCAGATTCTCAGCTTTTATAGAAGGGTATTCTTATATTTGTTTTCAGAACGTAAAAATTACAGCACTTTTTGTACATTGTATGAAAGTGATGGCCAACACTTTTGCTCTTGCCATCACTCTGATACAAGTGAATATATCTGCGTGAATCTGCACTTTTACGGGAATGTGAATTGTTTGAGTAGGCTACAAATCTAAAATTGTGGAGTACAGAGCCAAATCGAGAAAAAAAATACGCCTTTGTCCCAAACGTTATGAAGGGCATAGGATAGTAGGCTAGCTAATATAAACACGCATTCAAAATCAGAAGTATGGGTGCTCCCGTAACCTTCCATAAGGCCAACTTACTTCGATTTATTTGCGAACTTCTTGAGTAAATTTTTGCTGCCATACTGGATGCAAGATGTATGGATGTTCCCTCTGCCCCAACAACCTAACACAAGCTTGCCGTTTTCTGTCGAAGGAAGCTCTCGTCTTCTGTAAAGAATCTGATGGCACTGCATTTTCGTGGATTCTGCAATAAATTTGTTCATAATCGGTATACTACGTCGTTGGTGAGCTAGGCATTTTCTGAAACAGCTCGATGTTATTGAAGTGAACATGACCCGAACTGTCTGTTAACATGTAGTTGGTATCTACTAATAGCTATGCATTACTTTTTTTGTGTCAGTAGTCGTTCACCTGACGCTAATCATAGGAAATGATCGACACACGTTGTGCTCGACACATTGAGTCTTCTACACAGGGAAAAGCAAATGATACTAGATGTATTCGACCCGGCATCGACCCAAAGAGCTTACCACAAAAAATCTTTGGTACCACCCTCACAGAACTAGGGGAGGGTCTCTGCTGTGACGCTCTATCATGATAGGAACTGGATAGGAGGCATAGGAGGGGCTGATAACTGTGGGATGGGCCAAGCGATGAGAGGAAGTAACGGAAAACATCATGAGATTGGTGTCCAGTGAATTCAGTATAAAACCAAGGTGATTTACAACCAAAGAAAACCTCATCGATCAATTTTTTTGTGATCATAATGTCATTACGTGTAGAAGTTTGTGAAACAATGATGGTTTTGGTCCAGAAGTTTTGGGGAAATAATTATTAAAACATATTTACTGTAGCCTACATTTGCCTAAAAATTTAGTATTATTATCACAATCTGCTTTTCATATGTAACGATCGTTAACCGAGTTTCAAAATACCATCCGAGAAGTCTAATTTCGCCTTCAAAGGTCTGATATTCCCCATTCACTTTCATGGAGAGCTCCAATGTTTTGCGTTCAACATGCGCTGTCTAGTTAAATATGCATGTGTATGATTCGACCACAAGCTTGAACTCATGAGCTCGCCACCCAACCCCCAAGACAGCTGACTCGTACCAGTTTTTTTCCCTTGGTGTATTTAATTATATAATTTTCATTATTACGAAACGGATATGGTCCATCAATGTCAAATGCCAAATTTAACAATGATAACCAATGTAGCTACAACGTATAATTTCCAATGTCGCAATGCAGCCTATACTGTAGGTCCGTAGTCCAGCTGCTATTTCTGCTTAATTGTGTGGCAATCCACCCATCTCAATTCAGACCCTGGGCTGCTTGCTTTTTTCAGTTTTTGCTTTACATGCCAAATGTAACCTTCAATTTAAAAGCCAAGTATTGTGGTCACTACTACACCACAATGCAATGCATTTTTTCCGTGTAGCTTCTTAAGTGTGATGCAGTGCATGATATAAATGCCGACTAGATTTTAATTTATTGAACCATTTCTAGACCTTATCACAATTTCAATTTTGCCAATATGCCATGTATTGAGTTAAATTTACACATCAAAAGCTATTAAAACATTTCAATGAGCCATCTTTGTGCACATCACGCTAGTACATGCAATTACAGTACGAATAAGCAGCATTGATGAAAAACATGTGAATGCTGATCCTACAGGCACTTGAGATGCCTTACCTGGACATTGCATCTCATCTCTGTGTTCACTTGTTTACAGAAAAACCAGTTATACTGGGACATATTTTTCTGAAATTCTTTGTGGGGATTACCATTGAATATGTTTGACCTGAAACATTTAGAGCAGTGGTTCTCAACCCTGGTCCTGGAGTACCCCTGTGTATGCTGGTTTTCGTTCCCACCCAAAATTGCAATACCAGAAGTTTAACAAGCTGTTAATTGTTCTTAATTATGTGTTTTTAATGTTTAGAGGGATTATTTACCCTCTTAAGCAACATTATATTAGCAATAGCTACGCATGCCATGAAGAATAAAAGTCCAATATTAACATTGTGCTGTATTGTAAACAATTAAAAAGAGGTAAAAAAAAAAAAAGTTTTAACTGATCAAATTAAAGACTGAGGTGAATCAATAGGCTCATAATTGGTGAAATTGTGGACACATGGCCACTAAAACTAAGAGTTTGGTAAATAATGAAGAATTCAAAGGCAAAGCAAATGATATAACGAGCCAAACCTGCATTGTGTTAAGTTTAAGGAAAAAATTATGAAGGAACTTAAACTTGTTCAATTACCTAATTAGGAGCCTATTCACCTCAGTTATCTCTTCTTTCTAATTGTTTGCAATATAATACAATAAGCATTATGAACATGGGAATTTTAATTAAGAAAAATTAACAGCTTGTTAAAATTCTGGCATTGCAAACTCCAAGCGGGCTGTGATGTGCCTTTTACTAAGGAGGGGCTTCCGTCTGGCCACTCTACCATAAAGGCCTGATTGGTGGAGTGCTGCCTGGATGGTTGATCTTCTGAAAGGTTCTCCCATCTCCACAAGGATACGCTGGAGCTCTGTCAGAGTGACCCTCGGGTTCCTGCTCACCTCCCTGGCCAAGGCCCGTCTTCCCCGATTGCTCAGTTTGGCCGGGCGGCCAGGTCTAGGAAGATTCTTGGTGGTTCCAAACTTCTTCCATTTAGGAATGATGGTGGCCACTGTGCTCTTTGGGACCTGTAAAGCTGCAGAGATTTTTCCGTACCCTTCTCCAGATCTATGCCTTGACACACTCCTGTTTCTGAGGTCTGCAGATAATTCCTTTGACCCCATGGCTTGGAGTTTGCTCTGACATGCACTGTCAACTGTGGGACCTTATATAGGCAGGTGTTGGCAATCCCCAATCATGTCCAATCAACTGAATTTATCACAGGTGGACTCCAATTAAGTTGTAGAAACATCTCAAGCAGTATCAGTGGAAACAAAATGCACCTCAGCTCACTTTTGGGTGTCATATCAAAGGGTGTGCACACTTGTGTACATATGATATTTAACATTTAGATTTTTAATAAATTAGCATAAATGTCTAAAAACCAGTTTTCACTTTGTCATTATGGGCTATTTTGTGTAGAATTTTGAGACAAAAAATGAACTCAATCTATTGTAGAATATGTCTGTAACGTAATAAAATGTGGAGGGGGCAGACTTTCCGGCTTGACTGTATATACTGTGAAGAGCATCTCAACAAAAACACGTTTTCGTAGCTCACACTAATTAAACTAGCTCTATTCCAAAGCAATGCTATCCAAATTTTCCTAAATTATTTAATGCAACTTGCCACAGTGTTTTTAAGGGCTGAGTCTGTGGTCATTGTGGTTATTTCTGTAGGAAACCCTGAAAAGTGCCAAACTCTCGGTGCTGTATAGGTATGGGGCATGCTCTGCCAAGCCGTAACTTGGGGGATGGCATACCTGCTATCCCAATACATAGACTGGCAGAAAATCAGGCCATATTTGAAAGTGATTTTAATTAGTTTACTTTATAAACTGAATGGTACGATCAATGATGCCTCAGTTCAGAATACAGTATCGTTTAAAATAAAAATGACAGAATAAGGATTTTAAGGACATTCAAATTGAACAGACACTTGAAATAAAGAATTAAGTACAAATCTGAAACATACTGAAGTAGCTTGCATTTGTGAAAATAACACAAAAAGAAACACAAATCCAAGTATAAAACTGGATATATACACAAAATTTAACTGAATACCAAAATAAGCCAACAAAGTGTGATGGCCAGGACCATTCCTTCTTTAAACAGTCTATTATGTAATTTATCAGCTATTCTGTCCTTTACAGTTCCATGTGAAAAGGAAATCAAGCCCACAGCCAGCGCAATTTATGCATATCCAAATTTACACAAGTTCAATAACAGCTTTCAACAGTATATATACTATATATATATATATTTCCATTTTTAAATGAATTTCTATTAGTCTACATTACTTAGGGAATTGAATAAGATGCTCATGTTATACATTTCATTGGCAAGGAAGTATTGCCATAAATTCTACAAAATATCATTTAAAATCAAATATAGTCTCTCCTCAGTAAAAGCTCTTGAGATCTAGTCAATAGCGCTTATACAGGACAGCATGATCCAAGCACATTGACTTTAGGTGATAGACTCATTTCACACATGGCATTTCAGCAGGTTTTTCTTGTTCTTTAACAGGGATCTGAATGTTGTGCTTCACCTTCTTCAGCTCGGTCATGTTGAACCCCAGCAGAACCATGGTCTTGCGCGTTTGGATTGCCCGCATGCATTTGGAGCGCCTACTGCCAAAGTGACAGGCCACATCAGTCTTGTTAAACCACAGGCGGGCTGCTAATGTTTCCATCTCCATCTTGGTTAGGTAGGGTTTCTTGTGAAAGTAGTCATTGAGAAATTTCTTTCGTTCATCAAAGGACAGCATTTCCTTGCCAGTGGTGTCCAGCAGCAGGCTGACCGGTGATTCGGGAGTCCCCTCACTTTGTACCGTGCTTTCTTGCGAGTTTCTCCTCTGGCTGCGTTTGGCAGCTCTGGCATCCCTCTCCTGCTTGTTAGCCTCCAATGCTACCTTCATTGCTGCCTCTAGCCTCAACCTGCTCTGAATCTGGGCCTCTGTGTCAGAAGCTTTGGAGTCATGGACCGCAGTGGCAACTTTTGAGGTAGCAGGATGTGAGACACCTCCATTCATAGCAACGGCTTGTCTTTTGGGGTCGGGGTTTATCAATCTCTCCACATCCTTTGCAGTCTTTGGTGCACAGCGGCAGCGCTGCACGTGTGTGGAGATTGCCTGGGACGAGGTCTTCCCAGTATACACCCCAGAGCAGTATGCACACTTAAAAGCGGGGGATTTCAGGATGGCGTGAATGGTGGGCACAATGTGGTGTTTTGTCTTCAGGTGGAGTTCATAATCTTCCACAGTCTGTGGCTTCTCAGGGCAGAAGGGGCAGTCAGCACAGACCGTTTTAATGGGTGTCCGGCACACAGGATGAGCAGAACCAGGTAGCAACTTCACATAGATGAGGTCGAGAGAGACTGTGACCAGAGCCAGGTTCAACTCCTTGTCCCCCAACAGCTCTTTGGGAGCGGTTGTGTTTATGTCAAAGCGTGGAACCAGAAGGTCGCCATAATCGTTAATGTGGAGATGGTACTCCCGTTTCATGAAATCCCGATTAGCCACCTCTGAAGTGCTGTGCTCCTTGGCTGTGTGCTCCAGGAGCTGCTTAATTGAATAGAACATTCCGGGACAATGCAAGCACTTCAGACCATGCAACAGGTGTTCAAAGAGCCCCTTTCCAGACAGAGAAATGTTACAAGTCAAACACCTTAAAATTTTACTGTTCACCTTTTTCAAAAAGGGGGCCCGAGCAGCTAGTCCATACACTTTGGCCTTTTTCGTCGCTGGAACCTGCCCATGAGCCGTCTCCATATGGACTTTGTGTACATCAGTAGGGAAGAGCTCCTTACAAATAGGACAGGTTATCCACTTCTGGGACTGTTTAAACACAGTGGTACTAGAAACAATAGTGGTGCTAGGAGCAGCCTCTGATGGTGGCTTGTTTGGTTGGGGTGAAATGGTTGAAGTATTGCCTTGAACTATTGCCACAGGTCCTTTACCAGTCACTTGGGCACTGTTGGACTGGACCGGTACTGTGACCTGGACAGGTGCAAGAGTGTAGGTGGGAAGGCCATTGACTTTGTTTCCAGTGGGGATCAGATGGCTGAAAAGTGACTGGGAAGTGAGCACCGTGCCGCGTGAGGTGGTTTGAGTTACTGGAAGCCTCTGTGTCACCAGGAGGGGCTGTGGTCCAGGGCCTCGCAGGGCCAACTTGCCTTGGACACTGACCTGAACACCAGGGGGCAACAGGACCTGCCGTGGCTGTTGTGTCTGTGAGGGAACCCCCACAGTGATTGGCAGTGGTTTTGGACCATTTTGAGAAACAGTTGGCAGCAATGTGCCAACCGGTGCCCGAACCAGGGTAGTAGCTACACCTCCCGCAGGAATCCCCTTAGGGAGTTGGGCATTTTGCAGGGTAGCCACTGTCTGACCGGTTCTTAGCAAGCTCCGGGCTTCTACATTAGCCAGTCGTACCATAGTAGAAGTCTGTCCTGGGAGGAAGGCTTGACCAGTCCCTGGGGTGCACACCACAGTGGTTGTGTTGCTTGGGGTGCCCCGCAGCACAGTGCCTGAAAAGGGGGGTCTAGCCATTGTGCCTCCTAACTGTGAGGCATTAGCCCCATGGACCAGTGGAACATTGTAAACATTTTGCTGGGTGACCTTGGGGGCGAGACTTGGGAGCTTGTGCTGTAAGTACTTCTTGCCAAATTTGCTGTGTTCATATATCAAGGCTTTGATATGCACCTCTAATTCTTTGTGTTTCTCTGAGGTCAAGATGTGGTAGATCAAATGGTCCGAGCTTTCGGCCGGCACATTGCATACCTTGCAGTAAAACTTGGAGGTGCGGGCACCATTAGAAATTTTCATCTCAACATCTGTCCGCTGCCCAAAATAGCGATTCATGAGAGTCGAGTAGTGATTCACAAAGATATGTTTCTTTATGCAGTAAATCAATGAATCCTGGAACCCACACCTTCGACATGAGTACCTGTCACCAGTCACAGTCGCGTCGATCATGACCGGGAGTACTGTTGTGTTCGGAGCCCCTGGGTGAGGGATGGGTACACTTGGGCTCTTCATTGAATCAGGGTGGAAAATTCTGAAGTGCTGAATTACGACCTTGGGATGGGCAACAAATGAGCAGCAAGAGCAAACAGACAGTGCTCCAATGTCCTGCTCTTCTTCATGATAGCGTAGCATGTGGGACCTGTAGCTGTTCCAAGAACGTCCTGAAAACCTACACAGGGTGCAGCAGAGTCCCCGTGTGCGATACTGCCACTGAGGAGACAAAACAGAAGGAAATCAGCCCTCACAACTAAATACAGGAGCATTCTGTCCACGTACTCTACTTCCTATAACATATTGTGACTATGGATACCTAACAAAGCAAATACGCAACACAATATATTTTAAAGCAATATTTAAGTATTCCTTTAAATGATCATGTGCCAAAAGGCCAATGTACTAGCTTCAATGCATAAAATATATAAAATTGAGTGTGCAACCTTGACAAAAACCTTCCATAGAATATTTTATTATCAAAATGCAATGGAAGTGAGCATACCTTTTTTCTCCTTTTTCCATGGTAGCCTTCAGTGAAGTCAAACCAGTCCGTGTTATCAAAGGCTTCATCTCCCGCATCAAAGCGCTGGAGCTCCTGACACACATAACGGGATCAAGTTTATGAATGCCCAATGAGTACCAATGGGAGAATTATGTTTTCCCTATGGATAGTAACCTCTTTGATTCGTTCATACAAGTCAGTCGTTGACAGCACATGGTAGGTAGCACTACTCAAAATGGCACTAATAAAGACTTGTTCTCCCATCAATGCCCACAACCACAGAAAATCATGGGAATTAAATTTTCTTAATCAGATGAATGTCGCACAGCCGGATTTGAACCGTTGATGTCGCAGCTCACAATACAGGGTGGTATTGGATGTACAGTGGCTTCAGAAAGTATTCGTACCCCATTGATTTTTTCTCATTTTGCTGTTTTGCAAAGTCAAATTAAAACATATTTACATGGCATTTTTTTCTACTCCTGTAGAAGCAATTCACTATAATGTGCAAATTAAATAAAGTATATAAATATCTTCAGGATTATATTAAAATAAAAAACTGAAATATCACATTTACATAAGTATTTTACTTAAATTCTTTAACGTATTTTTAAAGTATCTGTTACTTCCCTATGCTGCTTCGTGAGTGTGGCCCTTTAAATCTTTTGTACACTACCAAGTTTCCTTCCAATCACCTGAGTCTTGATTGGAGATTGCCGACACCGGTTGTGGATTTCACGAGAGCATATGTGTTTGCAGGGTTCTCTAGCTCGAGATTGGCTGATTTTCACTTTGTTAACTGCATGCACAAAGCCAGCTTTTACGGCTGTGCTGAAGCACATTTTAACGTAGCCTTGTGGTGTTTGTTTCAGGTTGTAGCCTATGCAGTGCTTACTATATTGTGGTTTGTGTAGTTGCCGTGTTGCTGGGGTGTGCATTTGTCTGGGTGTATTTCCGCGTAATTCCTCGTTTTTAAAAGCTGGTGTTAACTTTGCTTTGTGCGAGCATATTTGTGTCTTTTATATGCTTTTTGCACTGTGTTTACGCAAATTGTTGACAAACCACTTGTTTCCAGAAGAAACATTTTGATAGTAAGCTGCTTGAGGGTTTGTGGCTATTTTTGCTGTTACGTTCGTAGTCTGTCTTGTGCAAACTACCTGTGTCTTTGTGGAGTACTTTTGTCTCATGGGATACCCGGAAGTAATGGGTAAAAATGGAGAGGAGATCTAGAGGCACAGGACATTGGAAGCAAGTTGACTGGGGTTTTGTTTTGTGGAGAACTTGGTATTGCCCCAAGTGGAGACTTTGGTTGTTCTCATGTGGAGAACTTGTAGTGTTCTCAATTCGGGAAGGTTGGTAAGAGGTTCCAACGCTTCCTAGTACAAAACCACCAGCCGTTGTCTCACCGTCCAAGTCTTTTAGATTCTTGATTTTGTATGTCCTGTTTCTTGTTTGCTTGTGCTTCACCCGTACCTTTCCCCTTTTTTTGTCTGTTGTGATATTTTAATTAATTTTGTTACTGTTCCCTTGTGTTTTAAATCCTTTATGTTGCGGCCCTTCGAGCTGGGGTCGTAACGGTATCATATTTAATGCTGTATTTAATATTTGCATGCTGTTACTTCCTAAAGTCTGTGACCCACCAACATCAAAAGACTATCTTATTTTCAGGTACTGTAAATAAGATGTCTCCTGACCCATTTTCCTATAGAACATTTCCTATATGGGGAAAAAAGTCAGGAGAAATAACCCTTGCAGTGATCCATCCACATCTACACATCTGGGGCTCGTTCGATAGCTCAGACCCTTGATGACTTACAGCCATTTAGCCAGCCATGTGTTCCATACTGTACCAGTGCAATTTACAGCTGAATCTAGTCTCACCCCACAATTCCCACAGAGATCCATTCAAATGCAGAGAGGTTATAGTATCGCTTGTAAAAGTCTTTTGAAAGGATATGCGACCAAATATTAAATATGATACTTTAAAATACGTTAAAGCAATGAATACTTATGTAAATGTGATATTTCAGTTTTTTATTTTTAATATAATCCTGAAGATATCTAAATACTTTAATTTGCACATTACAGAGAATTACTTCTACAGGAGTAGAAGAAAATCCCATGTAAATGTTTTAATTTGACTTTGCAACACAGCAAAATAATCAATGGGGTATGAACACTTTCTGAAGCCACTTGTACATGGATGGTGCTCTTGCAGGCTACGCCACCTAGACACCCCATATCTTCATTATTTTTAAAGGAAATATTTCACTGCATTTAGTCTGTCTGATGTGACATATCTATACAAATATAGCCCAGTTCATTTTAACTTGTAAAGTTATTGATCAAAGCTCTGCAAAACTGGTCTTCCCATCTGGCATTATATTACAATACATCACCAACATCTCACTAATATATCAATGTCTTTCAAACTGTTCACATTGTACTTTAGTTTTTAGTCCCTCCCATAATATAGGCTAATCTAACTCCTGTATAAATCTGTTACCTACATGCAGAACTAAACATTTGGCTAAGATACATTTCATTTTCCAAGTATCTGTCCAATTCTGGATTCTATTTAAAGCTTCTTGAATCATTTTAATCGCTTCCAATCCATTTAATACCCCCAATGCTAGTAAACTAGGGCTAGTGACAAATTTGGTACCATCTAAGAGAAAAGGGGCATTTTCTGCTTACACTGTATGTATATACCACAAAATAACTCACGTCCAACAAGTCTTTGCAATCCTCAAGTCCAATATCACACAGAACATCTTTTACTCGTTTTCTTGATTTTCTGATTTTTTCCAAGTTTACAACAGGAAGTTGCAACATTTTTGCGTGCCTGCAAGCGGAAAACAGGTGTTAATATCAAAAAGCAGAAAAGCTATCCAAAATGATACTGACATTTGTACTCAAGCGCTTCACACCAACTGGCTCCAAAGTTAGTATAGATTGCATGCTTTCAGATGTGATGCTTTACACTTAGGCATATAAGACTGCCATCAGCACATAACACCATTTCACTGATAATGACTAAGGTAATATGAAAAACATTGGAATCTTTTAGCCTCATCTCAAATAAAACATAGAGCTGGCAACTTTTCCGAAAAGGACACATGCGTAAAATCTCATTAGAAAGGGGACTACCAACCAGAAGCTCCATATTCAAGTACTTACGACAGAAAGTCCATCAAGTGATATACATTTTAAACAGAAAAATCATCCAGAGGTACACAGATGTACATAACACTGTTTTACTGATGAAGGCCATATTCCTAAATTCACACCTGTGGTGATGCTTTAGAGTGAGGTATATGAGACTGGCAACAGTACATAAACTTCATCATTGCAAGATGACAAAATATTTTAACCTTTTAGTCTTAAAAACATTAAATGTGGACCTCTTCTGAATATAGTCATTGAATTCCTTAGACCTATGCACAGTTGTTTTTCAAGGCCTGAAATAACAGTGCAATCAATTTCTATTTAAAATGCATCCACTGATAAATCACCCAATTAATCATCAATTTGGAGAATACACAATAATGAGAGCATACCTTTGCTGAGAACCTGTTGCCAGTTTAATATGAAATAGGTAATCTGGTGAATGTGCATAACACATGCACGAAACATAAACGTTTCTACACACTCCACACCATCCAATTATTAGCACCGTCCAGAAAAATACATTCATTTATAAAGACTTCTTCTGCAGACAAAGGGGATTGGCCAAAATTAACCCTTTCACACTCCTGACAACAGCATGGGATACTCCCCACATGAAAATTTGGGACTTTTTGTGCATTACATAATGAGGATCTTGTATTACAGTGTAATGGAGTTTTAGTGATTCCCCAAGGAGGCAGGTGGCAATAAAAGTATTCAGTGAATACACCTCTCAGCTCACCTACACTAATACGAACAACAAGGTATGAATTGCCATATTTAATCCAATAAGTTACAACCAAACAAAATATAAAAATTTATATTATACAAGCTGAATTTCAACAAATTCAACAAAATTTGGAATTTCAAAACAAAATCAACTTCCAAATTAAACCAGATACCAAATAAGCAATATATGAAATCGACCTATATACATTGTGGGCCCCCATTCCTGCCATCCCGCAAGCTACAGATCTCTTGCAAGCGGTTCACCAAGCAGGATAGATCAGTTGGAGGTTATATAAAAATGCATTGACATATAAATTACGTTCATACAACATACACAACGCACCATTCCACGAACATGAGGCTAAATGCTTTGATTTGCTGTTAATTTATTTATTTGTCA
The DNA here is from genome assembly GCA_029718625.1 of Synaphobranchus kaupii. Taxonomy (NCBI): domain Eukaryota; kingdom Metazoa; phylum Chordata; class Actinopteri; order Anguilliformes; family Synaphobranchidae; genus Synaphobranchus; species Synaphobranchus kaupii. The sequence continues at coordinate 60,013,373 of CM056382.1, forward strand.
CTTGACAGGTTGCATATTTGTAGGGCTGCCCCCAGATAGTCGACTAAACCATTAGTCGGTCAAAAGAACTTAGTTGACCAAAATTTTAATTAGTCGAATTAAAGACGTGCGCCTTGTAACAAACAATTGGCGTCTATTAATTAAGGAATAGATCAGTTGTATAGAATGTATGAGAGAAAATCAAAAGAATGTGAGCATATCGACCGTCTAGGATGACCCTAAAAAAGTTAAATGTAAACAATTCGCCCATCATTCAGCGCATCTTCTCAAAGGGCAGCTTCATTGTCAGCAAAACGCGGAGCTCACTTCTCCCGAGCAACGTCAACAAACCCGTGTTCCTCACCCATAATATGAGAAAACTGCGATCGGAGGAAAAACAGCAGTGAGTCACAAGTAGGCTAAAACACACTTTTACGTTGCTAATATAGAACATAATTAATCTTTCATTTGGCCTGATGTTGTTGATATTTCTCTTTTAAGTGTTTCAGTTTGCTGTGTTTTTCATTTATTCGTTTGTTTATATAATTTATAGCCCATTTAGCCTACTTGCATTTAAAAAAATATATAATTTTTTTCCCCCCCATCTAGTTTTGATAACTGTGAAGTTGTTAAAACATTGTTTGTGCTCTTTCATATCACCGGACAAAAGGCTGCTTTTTTATTTAGTTATTCCCTATTTTTAAGTTGTGTGTTGTTACAGAGAGTGGATTGTCGATGCCGTTAATACAGAGTTTAAATTATTTACTTAATATCATAAATCCTAAATATAATATCATAAATTTAGTCGACGGTTAGTCAAAAAATTATCTGCTTTGAACTCAGCTTACTTTTCGTTAGATGTTGCTCCTCTGACATTGATTGAGTATAAAACATGGGCGATGTCTTCCTCTGGAGAGTGTAGCTATTAGGGCTGGCAACATTGGCCAAAAATCACGTTTGAATATTCCTTCTGAAAAAACACATAAGTTCGAATATATTCGAATATCTATTACAATTTTAAAATGTTACAATTTGACCAACTTTCAGGCTGTGTTATTGCGTGTCCACAAGAGGGCAAACCAATACAACGAGACACATAACTAGTATAGGTAGCTACATTTTATTTGAACATAAACATGAACGCAGTCAAGTTTGAAAAACAAAAAAACCCGTTAAGAATCGAGATGGCTTTAAAATCTACATATACACTTTTATGATGCTTTTGTTTGAATAAAATTAAGGCACACAATTTCGAGAAATGTTACTAAAAAGAATTTAGATCCTGAGGGATCATTTACAATAAAGTGCTATTAAAAACAGAAAAGTACCATCTTTAACCTTTTGGAGAGGGAACTGTGATCAGCATAGTTGTAACGTTTAACGTAGGCCATCTGTAGCTTACATAGTTTACATACAACTTTGTCTCGAGGTTCCACAATTTTGCCGTTCACTGACCAGAAACCGAAGTACTTCCAAACGGGGCTTTTTATATTGCTCAGAGTGCTAATCACTCTCTCCGCGGCCGAGCTGGTTTCTGAACTCTCTGCCATGCTGCTGCTGTTGAATTATTAGCTCTTTAAAGCTCGATGAATATACCTACATTTGATTTTCAATCTGCTATTAAATGAAACTTGCAAACCACCCTGGTCTTATCGACAACTTTACCCCCGACCGACCAGAATCCAAAAAATCGCCACACGACACTTTTCAGTTGATCGGGTGGTTTAATAACTCTATCCGGCGTGGACTCCGTTGAGTCGGTGGCTTCCCCGGACTCCCCGGTTTGTGTTGTGCCTGGTTCCTTTTCAGCCATGTTCAAAGTGTTGTAGCGGGCTTGTATGACACGTGACTCGCTCGCTCACTACATAGGCCAGTAAGGGACACACACAGCGGAAGAGGGCAGCGCGCACTTCTCTGATCCAATAAAAATATATATTTTATACACTGAGCGGAAGCCACGCCCAATAATCGAATAGTATTTTTTTTATATTCGAAGGTAGCTTTTTTTTTTCATATTCGAGGAATATTCGAATATCGAATATTAATTTACCAGGCCTAGTAGCTATCTGGCCTAACTTCCCGGAAGTAAAAAGTCGTGAGTAAAATTTCAATACCAATGAAGTCCCCCTCCTGCTGGTGAAACAATATTGACTGGGCAATAACGAATTGCCAATCAAAACTGTCACAGTGCCAATTGATATTAAGAATTTAATTCTCAACTCAGAAACATGTTGTAATAATAAATTGCATGAAAATGTCACTCAAAAATGACAATTGCGACTGTACGAGCTTAAACAAAACAAAGCAATAGCATATTTCCCGTTTGAGACACAGCGCCTAAATAGTTCACCTCAATATCCCCCACAACTTAGTGATAAGTTAGCTTTTGGGAGCCTAAATTATAGCTTTTACGCTGACCTGGGCAACACAAAATTGAACACTTGGCCTACTCCAGTGAAATAAATGAAATAGCTAAAATAAAAAAAATAGGCATTACAAAGTAACATGTTGGTAGCTTGGCTACATTGACACTGGGCAGAACTGATATTCTCCAGCAGAAATATTATTCTAGAACGACTGTCCTGCTGCAAATCGGTGTTCTTTTTTGTCTTCTTTATCCAAAGTGGCTCAATTTTGCATTGCTGTAAATCATAAAATAATCATATATTTACACATCTACAAATCAACTCTTTTGACCCATTGAACTCACTTTTTCACCATTTTCATGTGGGAATTAGTACAGGGGGGTGGATGGCTAGGTGTCCAAAAACCTATCCAAAACCTCTCCAAAAATGAATAAAATGTTTTTGCCCTTATGATGGCTTCATGGATGAAAACATTGATATCACACAGTTTCAGTTCAGTGTTTGGCAGAGCCCCTTTAGCCAGCACAGTTATTCATCAAAGTAAGCAAATAATGTTGCTATAACTTTTAGCTCTAAAAAGACGTCTTGCTGTTTCCACCTCCTACAGCTAGGACGAGGGATTCGATTTTAGGAGGCATCAAAAATGAATGTTGAAGGGAGAAAAAAACTCAAAAACGCAAACAACTATTTGCATAAGACACAGGGCTGCATGCTCAGCCTTCACAGTGCTTGGTTCCTCTGGAGGTCATGCCACTCTGTAAAGCAGATGTAGAGCATGCCACAATGCATGCTCTACAATGACATTACTCTGTAGTGTGTTTCACAAATGTTGCTATTTTCATTTAACATTCATCTAGCACATATCAGCATACAGTAAATTTGAATGAGTATTTTCCATTCCCTAAGTGACAAGTATCGCCCATGAAGATACTAATACCCTGTAGTCTACATTATGTACAAAATGTTATGGTAAAATAAATATTCCACCATCAGTAAAATACTCAATGTTCTAGCTTCACGGCAAATCTGTGCAAACATAACGCATGATTGAGCCACGGAATGCTGACAGTACAGTATGTGAAATACTCTCATTAGAGAACAGCGGTAAAAACAAAGTGGTATGAATTCTGACAAAGCAGGCCACCACAAGCCACTACACTAACTATAACACTATACGAACAGATATTATCAATTATGTTCAGCATTATTAGCAGGCTAACAGTTGTCCATTATGAGCAATGCAAATATAACAATATCAAAAATATGGCTAAAGGCAATGGTGGAGTAGGAAAACATATATAATCATATTATAATCAAAATATGACAAGCAGTAGTATTTACATATCGAGTAGGACATCTTCACCTTCACCATGTTGGCTACATACACACTGCCAGTTTTCGGGAGTGACTTAGTTTACTTTGGACAATCGGGTTGCAAACAAATTGCAGTTCTTTTGACAGCTCCAGCAGTCGGAGGCGTGAGTTTGGCCGACAAATTATTGTGGGGGGATTTTTTGCTATGCCTATGTAGCCTATGTGTAACATATAGCCTAGTTTCTATTGCCATAATATGTTCCATCATTGTATTATCACCAGGCCATTTGCCGTTCGTACATTATTGATATTATATGCCGTATGTGTGTAGTTCATTTTTGTGTTTGTGTAGCTCCAGAATAAGATTAATTGGTCCCATTTTGCTGCTGTTTTCTATTTAGTGGCAGTAAACTTTTCACTTGATCAATGTAGCTGGTTAGGTAAATTTTTTCTATCAAATCCTAAAAATTTGCAAGGTCATGCAGTTTCTTGTTTGTGTTATGAGCCGATAGAAATAGCTGCCGTTGTTTGTTCGCTCTCACTCTTGTTCCTATCGGGAATGAATAAGGAGGAAAGAGGGAGCAGCGTAGGAGTGCATAACGTGCGCGTAACGTTAGCGCGTACGTCACTTAACTAGTTGTCCAGTGCAGTTCTGGTCCAAACTGCGCAGACCAACAACAGCCGTACCTAAAATTCCAGGTAGTGCCTGCGGTTGTAGAATGGATTACATGTAGACAACCGTATTTAGCTGCAGTGTGTACGTAGCCCTTGATAGACATCCTCTTCAATAGAATCTATACTACCGGGCTTAGAAGAATCTCCATCGCTCTCCTCTTCTGACTCACCTCCAAAATACGTCAGCAAAGCCAGGAGTTTCATTAGCCATGCTGATAAGTCGGCAAATCTGTAAATTGCTAGGAAAATGGCTGAGAAGCAACAATTACGCACATAATTTAGCTGCGTGATGTATATTTGAATACGTAAGACTGTAGCAATGCAGCTATACCTCCTGTTGCGCACGGCCCTAAATAGTTCTTCAAAGCTTTCAATTGGACAGGCCATACGCTTCTGGAAAGCATATAATGCCTTCGATTGGATCAGGAAGTGTAATCAGGAAGCATGGTTTTATGCAGAGCTAGTGGGGATTCCGCTTATTTTATCTGTCCTCTTCTCCTCTGTCCTCACCTGACCCGGAAATCGAACGAGGTTCGCCATCTTTAAGGACATTCCAAATAAATACTCCACGGAGGAGTGAGAAGTGGGGAATAAGGAGACTCCAGGACGCTGCTTCAGTGAGGAAACGCAAGTGTAGCCTTTGCGGAATCCTTTTCTCAGAACGTGTGACATGTATAAATTATCCACCACTCTCCACATCTCGTGCCATGTCGCAGGCACACCCCTACACGAATGCAATTTTACCGTTCCTTTCCATTTATTATAAAGCGCTAATCCATAATGACACTCGTTCTTTATAACTAACAAACGCACCGTTTATTCATGAAAAAATAAGCTAAAAAGCATTATAGTTAAGCACGTGAGCATAATATGATGCTGACGCTTCATTGAGCAAGGACTTTCCAATTACCTAATGCAGGGGTGTCCAATCTTATCCGGAAAGGGCCGGTGTGGGTGCAGGTTTTTTGTTTTAGCCCAGCACTACAACACCTGATTCAACTAATTAACTAATCATGCTCTTCAATCAGACCTTGATAAGTATAATCAGGTGTTGTAGTGCTGGGCTAGAACAAAAACCTGCACCCACACCGGCCCTTTTCGGGTAAGATTGGACACCCCTGACCTAATGCATGTTGCCCTGTTTCCTCTATCCTCGTATCTGATCCTTGCATCCTTTCCTCATGTCCTCCATTGGGCGGAGCTAAGGAGCGAGGAAAGGACACGAGGAGAGGATGCAAGGAGTAAAAATAAGCGATTGGAATAAACCCCTGGACTGTGTCCGAAATCACTTCCTATTCACTATATAGTGCACTATTTAGGGTATTGGCCATTTTGTAGGGTGTCCGAAGGCACCTTAGAAGGCAGCATTTTATGCAAACTTTGGAATGAGACACGCCTCGATGCCTTCCTGCCTTCGAAGTAGGGCTGCAACTAACGACTATTTTGATAGTCGATTAATCTATCGATTATTGAAACGAATAATCGACTATTCGTATTATGAATCGCACAATTACTCAATGGCTCTTATTTAGCTATCAGCTTTAAATTTAGCTTGAGGTTGTTTTAGGCATGTGCTAACTAACAATGAAGACAATAAAGATGAATACTTCATTCAAAAATACGTCTTTTAATGAACTTTGCTGCTGATACAAAAGATAAATAAAAATTCCAATATCCATTTTTTCTGTCAAAATTTAAAACCAAGGACAGGCAAAGTAGCAGCAATAAAATATAACAAAGCTACAGCGGTTTTCCCTTAATCAAAGCATATTTCTGGCATCAATACAACATACATTTTAAATTTATAGTGCGGCTGCAGTACAAAAAACTTATTACTGGACTATCATATTAGGCCAACAGTAGTGGTGTAACGGACCGTAGTTGATTTCCCCCCCCCCCCCCCCCACGGTTCGGCACGCATGAGAACCGCGGATTAATTGCAACGTTTTTAACCATCATAGTGTGAAATACAGTTTTACTGCCGCTGTTACTTAAGTAATAATTCTCTAAATCTCGATGCAGAGTTGCAGTGATTTGATTATTTTTAAAAAGCAGTTGTGTGTTCATGTGAACGGGGCATATTGAAAAAGTGAAGAAGAAGAAAGAAAAAAAAAGCGCAGTGACAGTCATGGCTAGTGGAGGAGCGGAAGAACTTGAGGCCTCCCGCATCATTTAAGTCGTATGTATGGGAGCATTTTGGCTTCCCAGTAACATATAATGAAGACGGAAGAAGGGTGGTGGACAAAGCCGTTATGGTATGTAGGCATTATGTCACGAGAAAGCCAGTTACTGCCAGTTACTCCATTAAAAAAATCTACATTCAAGCCATATTTTTTGTTCTTGATTCTAGAATCCTGTGTAGGTATTGAAATGCACATTGAAATGCGTTCTAAATAAATGTTGCCCCTCTATATGTCCAGTTTCACGATAAATGGAAATGTATGATAGTTATTAGGGCTGTCACTTTTTTTTTTTTTCTTTCTTTTTTTTTTAACAAAGTTCGAACGAGATCAAACAAACCCATAAATCGTTCAAATCAATTTGAATGCAACGCACATTGGGCACGCACGCATAGACAGTAGAATTTATTGCCATTTAGAAAGTATCAAATTCTCCGGTGTTCTCTAACCTTGTGCACTCGACAGCAACACATTCTCCGTAAACGTCGCCATGATGACAATGATGCAACGTTTAAGATTGTAAAGTTAAGGGCACATTTGGAATGTGAACTGGATCGTTGTGAATAATAGGTTATTACTTGCTACTGTATGTTCAACGCCATTAAGAATTCATTGATCAAGAGAAAATGTGTTTCAAAATAGAATACATTACAGCTCATAACGTGAAGTAACATGGCTTTTAACATTAACATTACCTACTGTAACGCTAACTGCTAACAAGCCAACTAGCTTACCGAGATGAGTCTTCATCATCCAGACCGTGCCTCCTCTTCAGATGCTCCAGCAAAACTGATGTGCTCCCATGCCAGGCAAGGTCAGCTTCGCAGTAGAGTACTCAAGTGACTACGTCACGCTGGTTTCGGAAGTAAATTCCCCATTCATTTAGACCATAGACTTTAACTAAAGCTTACTTTTAAACCATTTCTACTGATTATATCTTACCGTCAACTACCCGTTCACAAACTATGTCGTTTTTCTGGACCAGCTTCGAGTACATTTTGTGTTTCAGTATTTTCTTGTGATTATATCAGCGCTGGAACTGTTTAAAAACTCAATGTCCCATAATTCCCTCCAATTGTGCAGCCTTGTCTCCAGACGTTGTTATATAACGTTAGCCAACAGTAGCACACAGCTCCGTTTTTAAACACTTTTTTTCTAACGTTAGCTAGCTAGCTTGAAGGACTAAAAGCTAGAATCGCTTTATGTGGTTAACCGTAGCGCAGTTTCTGACCTTGTCGGGCGGGCTTCTCTACTTAGCATGCTAACGTTAGCTCATCTTCAGCTGCAGTACTCCCATCTGCCCAAGAATTTTCAGACAGACAAGATGATATCTTATTGGTCAAGAACCACCCGTGCGTTGCAGTACTGGATATGCAGTCCGTTAAAGTGGACTACTAAGTCGAACTACAATGATCAATGCATTACTTTAAAAAATAAAAATTGGAACATGCGATATATGGTCTATATCCTTGTACCACACATGCTAATCCAGGAACGTTTCGGGTCATTCTATAAATCAGATTTCAAGAAATAGTCGATAGTCTCCGAAGCCCATTCTATTCTTCCATAGGGAATTTACTTCCGAAACCAGACTCCACCCACGACTGACGTACTCACTTGAGTACTCTGTTGCAGTTCAGCCTTTTTGGCCGCGTTAAGAGTGAAATGCACATGTGCACCTCTCAACAAAGATGAGAAGGAAGCAAGATGTCTCACTCCTTAGCTACCATCATCAGCTCCGGAAAAAACTGTGTTTAATTCAGCTCCACATCGTGAAAAACACACGCGATGACGTCACCAACGAATCAACAATTTTGTTGGCAACTAATTTGGTCATCGATTTTCGTCGACTACGTTGATTATTCGTTGCACCCCTACTTCGAAGGCAGCATGTTTCCCGTTTGAGACACAGCCCCTAAATAGTTCACTCAATATCCCCCACAATGCACCACAAAAGGTAGGGTACAAACGATGTACACTACATCACCGAAGACATTTTTTTGTCAAGATGGCGACGGCTGAGCCTGCGCTGGTCTACAAATGTAAATATAAATGCAAGTTTCATCTTGTATGTTAAATCAGTTTAGATGGCTTTATAACCGAAATATAAATAAAAGCGGTAGATTAAATACATTACAAAGTGTTAACTTTAATTTAACAATTATTACTATGTTTAATGGAAAATGCAACTTAATTAGCTAGCTACCTAGTTACCTAACTTACCTACCTACCTACAATGAGACAACAAAACCCTTGTTCAAAATAAAAAAATAAAAACTTTTTTACCGTTTCTTGCATGTTTTCTCACCAAGCCGGTGACCGCTGTCACACAAGCATTGCTAGGTAACCTGCTCAGAAACGGTAGTGTCCGAAATCGTCCCTCCTTTCACCAGTGAATCCCTCTCTAGTGCTCTATGTAGATTTCCCTAAGTAGTGTATAGGGAGGGAGTGAATGAGTGAGCCATTCTGAACACAGCCCTAGTTTAGATTGTATACTCTTGTTCTAATGTGCTGTGCATTTTTCAAACGGATTGTCCAAGGCAATAAATGACTACAGAATCTTGAAAGGGACATCAATGGTATGATTCCATATTTAGTAGCAGATATTGATAGTAGAATGACATGGTATGAATACACAATAATTTTACTTGTTTATTTTGGCATTGAGTTAGCAGCGCTTTTTACTGCTGTATTAGCATACCTTCAGGCTATTGTTGGCTTTATCTTGTTGCTATGTCGGAATACAAAGTTTTGGTGGTGATATATGACCGGATAGTGATTTTGTTATGTTTTTGGCTTCTCCTGTGAGATAGTCGCTTGCGAGACATGCATCTCAACCTTGTGCCAGGTTACGTATCAGGTCTACCAGAACCAAGTGAAACGCACTGACTAGGCAAACTGCCCCTCATAGGTCCACAAAATATTCAAATGTTGTCCAAATGACATAACTTAATAAATCGGTACATGTACAGACATTAGACAAAGAAAAAGCACCAATTGTGACTACATGTTCCTCTGGGGAAAAACAAAATTGTATTCGTATTTCTATTATTTGGTACCACTGTAATGCAGCCTGAGCCTCAAAAATTAATCCCGGCTGCATTTGGATCCAAGTTTCATGCTTTCTTTCTAACGTTCCCTTCCCTTGCTTCAAGATGCCAGGATGCCAAAATGACAGGATGAAATATTGCAGCTACACCATGTCACGTTTGGTTCCAATTTATGAAAGGGGAAGCAATTACATTCCCTTGATCCCTCGTTTTTCCTCCCTTCCACCGTGGGTATAAAATGCAAGCTTCCAGCAAGAAGGGAATCCCACAATGCAGTGCTCCACACCAGAAGGAGAGAATGAGTCAGAGCACAGCTGTCAAATGGAGACAATATTTTTTTTCGTAGGATGAGTTTGGAAGGTTTGTGAATAATTCATGAGCGCATGTTGAGGGATAAGAGGGGGTTAAGAACTGAACGTTTTGGGTTTGTTTTTGAGTGGGGTTTTCTCACAAGAAATCCTCACTAAAGGTGCCACAAAGAGACCAGCTATAGTGTTTTTATAAGACCGGCTGGTGTGTTTTTATCACCCAAGATAATCTAGTGTAAGGTTGCTATGAATTATTCATGAACATTCCAATGTCACTCTACAAAAAAAAAAAAATACTTGTGCACGGAGCAGAGGTTGCTATATGGTAGCATTTCCTTCCTATATAGGTTGTGAGCACAAGGGCCATTCAGTTAGGGGATGGGGTGTGTTAGGCTGCGTATGCCTTCGTATCTGTGAAGTTTACACACAGCAGAACTTTTGATAATTTTCATTTCCCCCTCCCAGTGCTTGAGTGGGGTGCCAAGCCATGAATTTTCAGGCTCACTTCAAAGTTCAAATTTGACCCAGTGTGGTCGGAGGGTGTTTTCGCAACTGCACTAGCCATAATACAGCAGTGGTCCCCAACCTTTTTCCTGGAGATCTACCATCCTGTACGTTTTCACTAACAAACCCTAACAAAACACACCTCATTCAACAGCGAGAGATCTCGTTGAGCTGCTAATTAGTAGAATCTGTTGTGGCAAATTAGGGTTGAAATGAAACCCTACACGACCTTTGTTGGGGACCACTGCATTACAATTAGCTAGCAAAATGCATGTAAACCAAACGCACAACGCACGTGATCAGTAGGCCCCACAGTCTAAAAATCACGGTTAGAATATTGATAACGATACCTCAGCCTCATCATCGGCGTCAGATATTAACCTGGCCAAATGGCATGGATCTGCACTGCGCTCCGTATCATGCAGTTCCAGACAGTACGGCTATCTAAGGCTACCGGGCCGCACTGGTCTCGGCATAACATCGGACCCACTTTTTCAATTAAACTGGTCAACCCGTCCTCCACCTTCCTATAACGACTCGCATCTGCGCTAAAATTCTTCAGATGAAGCCAACGGTTGCCCTGTCATCTCGCGAGCTACAGCTTTTACCCACGGTGATATACACCAGCTGCAGGTTTTATGAAAATACATTGACAATTATGCCAATTGCAATATTTGAAATATTACTAAAATTATTTGTGACCTCGCCCGTGCGGATTTATCAGGAATTCAGTGCCGTTTTCTTGTAATACAATCTTGCAGGTAAAATTTTAATGAAACTAGGTACAACTGCAGGTTCTGACTTAAAGTTGAAGCAGTCACTGTCTAGCTAGCCGACATACATATTGTTTTCAATAACGTTAACTTTACGCTTCACATTCAAAACGAGCTTGCGTTATAAAGCAAGTAATTAATGTTAAGTAAAGCTTAATTGTCTAGTAGGTAGTCAGCCAGCGTTAACGTGACGTTCCATTAACCTTTAACGTTAGAAAGCTAGCTAGCTGCATAAATTCGCCCTGTATAAATTGGTAACAAGCTGGATGTTAAACTCGATAGTTAGCCAGCCAAGTTAGCAATTTCAGTCAGGATGGATCAACTTGAGGAAATCACCAATCCTTTCATTTAGTGGGTGTGCACTAAAATATATTGCTGGTTATGCAATCAATGTTGTGTGAAACATGTAGCGAGCAAATTCGCTCGGAAAACTAGGCGAAATCTATGCGAACTATAAATGATGGATACAAGCTGTTCATCTAGCAAGCTAACTACACGGAAAAGTTGCCTCGGCTCTAACACAATATTGTTATTGTACGTATGCATGCACACTGTTCCACTCAAGTGGAGGTTACTGGCCAGATCTTAAATGCTAGCGAATTATGTCGTAATTATCTAAGATGAGGTCTAGTTGTCCTCTGTGATAGGTTTACGTATAGCTACCTTTCGCGTACTGGAGAGGGAGCTCGCGCTTCGGTGGCTCTCTACTTTCACCAATCCAGAGGCGCGCGCGCTGTTCACTGTCACTGCAGCACACGCGCAATTCGATGCACTTGGACCGAACGTGAAATCAACGGGCTCTTCTGAACAAATATTCAGTTCCAATAAATGACAAAGTGTAACTGAAATATATATCTTTTAAGGCGCCAACTTCTTTTGTTTGTACTACATCATCATCCTCACCCTACTCTTGAAAGGAAACATGGCGCCCGGATAACCAGGAAATGACGTTTATTTCTCTAATTAGCATATTGCATAGTTCAGGTTCACCAATCAAATAGGAGTAGCCATAGTATTGAACGTTCACATCTAAGTTAATGGTCTTCAAAATTATGTTCATCATCAATTTGATTTGTCCCCCAATAACAACCATTCTTTCTTGATTGACTTGTTAATTGATAAAGGTGAAAGATTGTGTGAAAATAAACGTCATTTCCTGTGTCAGAACTCGTGGGCGTGTCCAGTAAATCTTACTCAAAACAATCACGTGGTATTGAATGACAAGAACAAGTGGGAGGGTCCAAAAGATTTTGGCATGACATCATACCTTACGATCCATTAGCAGCCAATAATACATAATAAGGCAATGATAACATGGACAAGTTAATTCAAATATGGGGAAACATGAAAAAGGGAAAATTGCCACTTGAACCCTTCCATAAGTTTATCATCGACAAATTCAAAGATTATGTTTGTGATGAAGTTCATCTGAATGGGAAACTCTATAACCCAAGGTCTTTGTAGCTAATTGAAAAGGAAAAGTACCCAACAAAACCAAACATTAATTTACATTAATTTGTTATAAGCCATTAACAAGTGGTTAACAAAGGCCTTGTAATGTAGTGATGAATTCAGTTACATCAGCTGTCTGTGTCAAGTTTCATATTTTCATTTCACAAGTGGCTTATTCTATTGTGTATGTTATAGAATTCATAGAGAGCTGAATAACTATACAATTTCAGATAGAAAGCACATGGACAGGATTACTAACACCAGTCACAACTATTAGCATTTCACAATAACCACGTTTGCCAAAATCATATTGATATCCTAGAATTTTTGCAAAAAAGTCAAGTCAAGCAGTGGTTAGTTTACAGAAGTGTTGTTGAAATGCGGTGCACACCTGAGCCAAGGGTATACCTGAGTTAGAGGACCCTGGTGCGGTGTGAGTACATGTGTTTTGAGAAAGGGGTATACCTGAGTTAGAGGGACCCTGGTGCGGTGTGAGTACATGTGTTTTGAGAAAGTGTTCTGTGCTTTATCCATTTTTACCCAGAACCAGGACATTATCCCAAATGGTCAGTGGACACAGTTTTCATAATCAATAAAATACAACCAATTTACAGAAAGACAAAGCTATTTATATGCATTGCATGCATTTGTTTAAAGTACTGTATGTATTTAAAAATAAGAATTCTGCATATTCCACTTCTAATTAGTATGTAGATTCTACATATTCTACAAATCCTCACATATTTCACCAGATGTAAAAAATTTTTACTTGAATTTCATTAACATACTTTAACCCTTCAGTATTCTCCCCATACAAACCACAACATTCAACCATTTCATGTTGATTAACCTGTTATATACAGGAAACCCAGTTTTATCCAGTCAGCCTCATTTTGATGCTTGAGTATTTCTTATTAACAATTTCAAAGTGATTCATTACGATCAGTGCTGGTCCTAGCATTTTCATTTGCAGGATGTCATTTGTGATCCCTCCAACTCACCCACCCCCAAAATAATAGATATATATTAGAATAATTAGAGGTCCCCCTGGAAGTCGCAGGACCCAAAGCAGCTACTTATGTTGCTTATTGGGTTGTGCCAGTTCTGATTACGATTGACCCGAAGATATAGATGTATATAGGTTTACCCTCTTGAACATTGGAGTACCCTTACAACCCAAATGCACTAAATACGTTCATTGACTGGTTGAGTGAAAAGTGCTGTTAGTGTTGCAAGAATAATTTGATGATACTGTTATTCTTTAACGATATCCACTTCACTGGAATGTAACGTAATTCGGGTAATGAACTTTAAAGAGGTTCGTTCATTTTCTGTTGTTTTTTACTATATAATATCAGTTTTAGTGTATGTTTTCAGTAGGTCCAGACAGTTTTTGTATGATGAAGGGTATGTTAGATACTTTCAGACATTTCTGCTGTCCCAATGGGCTTTATAATAGCTGGTATAGGTGCATTCAGTTTGCGGAATAAAACAAGAAAATGCACTTCAGGTAACACTAACGTAGCTTTCACAGCAAGGTCATGTCTCAAGAGGTTGCAAGTGTACCTGATTATTTATTTGTTTACTTATTTAAAAAAAAAAAAAAGATCTTACTTTAGTTTGGAACTGTTTCCTATGGCACATACAACCTAAAACTGAAGTATGACACCATTTCAAAAACAGATATTTTGTATATAATTGTAAATAAACACTATAAAATTGATATGTTCATGCATGTATTGCCATAACATTACTGTCCAATCTGCTTTGGAATTACTTGAAGTGTATTTCACATACAGTATTTGCACATGTCCCTATCCCAGTCATTATGAAGCATGCAGGTTGCCAGAAACTTATGTCTGTAAGTACATAAAGTACTTATTGCACACAAAAACTGTCTGGACCAATAAAAAACATACACAAAAACTGAAATGATACAAAAAAAACCCAAGAGCGAACTATCCCTACAGTGGATTGAAGATGATCGCTCAATACCATTATGTAATGATTGACATCAACCTTGACCTCAAGAATATGATGACACAATTCACTGTTTGAACACTGGCCATGACCGAATATGATCCCTGTTTTCTGCCCCCTGTCCACTCATACACCTGTTTATTATGTGCCCTCTCCCCTCACTTTGCAAGCAGTGTGCGAAAGAAATCCCACAAAACTCTTTCCAAACTAGTGAGGAAGTAGTTCGTAATATATATTTTTTTATTGAGAGTATCAATCAGTTAACATATGACAATTGTTACAAAGTGTAGATTATGAATGAAGATAGAATTAACAAAAATAAAAAGAGTAGTTTGTAATATGACCCACTCTTGTACCATTGATATGCATACACGCTCTATGTCTTTTACGTTTTTACTTCAGGGTTACTTACTGAAATTGTCAGATGAGTGCACAGTTCTGCAGATGAGTGTGCTCCTGAATTCCCTCAAAAAAAAGGGAATTCAGGAAATAAGGGGTTCATCCTGGCATTTTAAGTGCCCCCATTTGTGAGAAAAAGTCACCCACTCAAAAGCTTTTTGACAAAGTGGACTTAAATATGCGTAGGGGTCTGTGGCCATGTCCAAATCAGCACTCTTCCACACTATTGAGGAGCCTTGGCGAGTAGATAGGACGAGAAAGTCGTTGAGTAGGTGAAAATCTTTCAAATTGCAGTATACTTGAAACACCCGGATGACACACTTACTTTCGGGGATTCGCTGAGCACGTTCGAGAGCACTTTTCAAGAAGTACATGAACATTTGAAATATGATGTGAAGCTTCATTTTTTTTTAAAATGAGGCACAGGACGTTTTCCTTCAAATACAACATAAACAACACGTGACATAGCAGCGCAAGGGTGGGCCACAGGGTTGCCAGATCTTGTAAGACTTTCCAGCCAAATGGCGACTCAAAACTAGCCCATGTACTCAAAAACCTTTTGATGAAGTCTCAAATATGCACCCTCAAAGGGGTGAAAGGATCATATTTGGTCATGGCCACTGCTTTTCCCTTTTTCCAACTTCACCTCGATACTAGATGGTGCCAGTCCCGACTGTGCCAGGAGCCCTGCAGAATGATGCATGATTGCAGTGGTTGCGGGAAAGGGTAGGGAGGGTTTAGTCACAGGATTTGCATCTTACCGTTCTCTAGTGACTCTCACTGGTTGATCGGGCACCTGAAAGGCCACCCGTTAGTGTCTTCCTCCAACTCATCTCTGCGCAAGCCTGACTTGCATGCAGCGGGAAGAAGTGGCACTTGGCATTGCGTGCTACAGAGGAGACCTGTGACCTCACTAACAACCTAAACCATAGCCAGAGTAGTTCAGATGTTCATTGTCACCACACCTTTCCACAAATGCTTTGTGAGGTTGATGTTAATGTTCAACTGCTTATGTATAAAAGAACATCACCTACAGAATCCTCTCATCATAATCTGAATTCACAGTACAATAAAACAGGTGAGTCAAACATTAAAACAGGTTGTTCAAATGTCTTTATTAAAACTCCTCTTTCCAAAATGTTCAAAATACATTCAATAAACAGTGGTACGGAATTATGTACATAATTTTTTAGTAAACAATTAAAATTAACCAAAGGTTTATCTCATCTCCAACAGTGACTATTACCCTATCCAATATTGTCTACTGAAGCAGAGTGGAAACATGTATGGATTTTAACTTTAGTGAAACAAAATAATGTGAATGCTGTGTAAGAAAGTGACATTTGTGGAAAATCTAAAACAGGAAAAGGGGGTTGGGAGGACGCCATGTGGTAACCCTTAATAATTATGTGTATGGCTACACCCTTTTCTATTTGTATCTGTGTCCCCCCATCTGTATTTGAAAATCAAGAAAAAAAAAGAAAAAAAAAAACTTGTGAAAGTGAAAGAAATTGTAGTGAAAATGAGATTCAAAATAAACGTTACTTGAATTTAAATACGGTTCAGATGTCTGTGAAAAATATATTAAAGAGTTGTGTTTTAAGGTTTGTGGTATAAGGCTCATAGTTTCATCACCCATGTACATAATGTACCAGGAATTCTACCTGTGAAAATATGTATTATAATATTGATATATTCAATCTACTTTATATGTAGCAGAAAAACAATGCTTCATTGATCTTTGAGGTCAAATATCAATATGAAAAACCTAATGATTTTTAAACATTATGTGAAGCTGATTATTATACTGAATCAGAAGAAGAAATCCCTATTACACAAAGACAAAAAACCTTGTCGTACCAACAATGCATGATGAAATTTCCTTTATCAAATTTCAGGATCACTATAGCTTTTCCTCACATGAAATTAAGCATTGTGAATAAAATCAGACACAATGGACAATGAAAAGACAATAGCCAACCGAGACATACAAAAATAATTTTCCAGCAAAATTCACAGACAATTCTGTTATAAATAAAAATAGGTAACATTTCAGCTCCTAATGCTATGGGGAGGTAGTGTGGTGCTGAAGCAAAGCTGTTCTCCCTCCTACCAGCAGGTGGTACTGTGACACCTCTGCCTCTGAGGATGTGACATTGTTTAATCTGAAATTAACAGTTTCTCTTGACCTTCAAACGAGTTAAATTATGTTATGTTATTGGTATGGAATCCACATTTTATAAGGTCATAGTCTGACATGGAATCAATTCTGATTCTCTACAAATAAAACAGGAGTTATTATAAACAAATATCTCTATAAAAATACTGAGTGCTAAAACCTGAACATTTTATTTGCTCTTATGAAAGACTTTTTAAAAGTATCTTATCTCTGGAAATCACTCCTTTAAAATATGGACAATACCTCCAAACACTGTATGGCTTTCTGTGTTTCTGTGTTTATGTCCAGTACCCCATCACGTCGTAATACATCTCTGGTCTGTGGTTAGTTAACATTGAACATATACATCACCGTCTTGCCATGAATGAATGAAAGGAAACATTCCTATATTTACCTGAAATTGGAATTAAAGTTGGTCCCTTTGAGTCAAATTATGCTCATTAAAAACAGCAATAACAACAATAACATATGGAAGTGACATTATCTCAATAAACCGCCAATGTGTAGGATTGGATTAGTGCCCACACCCTACAAATTGTATGGGATTGTGTTGGATTCACTTGTAGTCAAGGGACACTTACAACAGGGACATACAGTATTTATCCTGAATCTCATGAGGTTCCCAGTAAATTCACAGCTAAGGAAGCCCAAAGGTACACACTGCAGGTAACTGTCGTGTGGTAGAGAGGCCCCGTTTCCACATAACACTGAGAAAACAGAGAAAACAGTTTGTATTACCGTTGTCTGCTTTAAAAACAAGCATAAAGTGAAAGCAGAATTCCTGTATGTTTTATCATTTTAAAAGATTAATCTTTAAGTTTGGAACAATGTCTGAACTGAACCTTTCAGTAATGTACCACACACCACAAGACAACTTTTTTAAAATTCACCCCAGTGCATTTGACAGCATTGGAACACTGACTACTACTCATTATACTAACTAAAATACATTTATGATATGAAATGTTAATACATAACTACCAATGCTATGTTTAAATGCCCTAATAAAGGAAACCACCAAGAGTAATGACAGATCTTTTGAAAAATATGAGTAAAGGTAAAAGCTTTAACAGATTGTTGGTCCTATTTACAAACTAAACATATCTTTCACATTACAATGCACTAAAATGATGCATACTAGATGCATATACTGCTGCTAAAATATATCCACTTATTTTAAAAAGACAATTCATTGGACATCAAAACATTTATACATTTAAAAAGCCTGTATTATGTGTTTGAAAAAGTTTCTTTATGTAGAAAAGTGCTGATGTTCCCCCCCCCCCAGATTCACACAGCAGTCTGTGGAAGATCAGTCATTAGTGTGTTGGGGGGGGATTCTAGAGCGTGATAACAGTGCCATCCTCCTCTACCCCGCCGCTGGGCATTGCCAAGCTATGTCGTGGGTCTGTCCGCAGGGAGTGAAGGATGTGGTGCAGGCTGTTGTTACTCTCTCGGAGGGCAGGACTACTTCTGTAAGCAGGGTCCCTGTGCGCCTTAAAGCTCAGGCTGCCATTGGCTGTCCCATTGAGGCTGGGCTGAGAGTGGAAGGACGCGCTGCTGCTTATGACGGCTGAGGCCGGGCGGTGGATGGAGCTCGGCGGGGCATGATTGTGGCCACGGGAGGCAATGGAGGCGGTAGATGCGGTGGAGCGTCGGGAGGGTCGTTTGAGGCTTCTTTCAATGACGACGTCGGACTCCTCGTCGCTCTCCAGCTCATCCGCAGCAAGTCCGCCGGGTCCTGCCCCCAGGCCCAGGTGACCGGCGGAGCCGCTGCTGTCTGTGGACCGGCCTGAACTGCCAGACATGCGACTGCCTCGCAAAATGTTGTTCCGCTGGTTGACCGGCTTCACTGTGATGATCAGGTTGTGGCTGTTGGCGATCATCATGTCCGTCACCTGGTCCAGTGATTTCCCCATCACCTCGATGCCGTTGACCTCCAGAACCTCGTCATTGATGGCTAGAAGACCTGTGCTTTCTGCCAGCCCGCCGGGCACCATACGCGAGATGAATATGCCCGGAACCTTCTCCAGGCCATGGTTTGTGACCCTCATGCTAGTTCCGTCCCGGATGTAAAAGCCCAGTGGCTTGTCTGAGCCGTGGCGATACAGACGCACTCGGCGGTGGGACTTGGGCAGGATGTCCACATCAATGATGGACGACACTGGCCGGAAGTCCTGGGGCACGCCGATCCGGATCTGCGGATGCTTGCGGGCCACATCGTTGCGCAGCATCACCACGGCTTTCTTCCGCCGTGCTAGGGTGTTGCCACCAAAGTCACTGTAGTCCACTTCTTCTGCAAGACAGGACACAGAAAAAGACTTAGCTTTCCTCACCCCCTGAATATTAAACGACATTCACTCTCCAGGCTTAAGATATCAATGTTCTACTCAAAAAACCACATGTGCACATAAGCCACTTATTTTAATGAAAATGAAATAACAATAATCTGGTGTGTGTTCTGGGCAATCCTTGCAAAAGGAGATATGATGACCATCAATCCATAATCAGGTGCCTTCTGTGTATAGCTGATCAGAATCTCGTGACAGGTCATATCTTTATGGTCACAACATAATCAAACGTTAATAAACAATTTTATTGTAATTAAACAGTCACAGACCACATTTTCAAATCCAAAATATTACAATGAGATTTAACTCCTGACTTTAAATTAACCTCTTTGAATAATAATTTGGCTCACAGAACAGGTTACATTTAAAAACCCATGTCCATGAATGTATTTTTCCATATATACATTGAAATATGTAAATATGTCTGTGTTCATATTGACAGAGAGGTCAAGTAACAAAGCTTGGATCATTTAGTTAAAGCGTAAAGCAAAGTAATTTTAATATATATATATATATATATATATATATATATATATATATATATATATATACAACTCCTTATTGCAATAAGATGATGGCAGTGCATGCAAGAGAATGTTCTTCCATGAGGCCAATTGTTTTGATGATTTTTTTTGCATCCACCCTATTTTTATCCCCAACCTGGAATGGCCAATCATATCAGCGCTCATTGTTGCAACCTCTGCTATTGATTCAGGAAACGGGCTGGTCCGTGGCGAGGCGCTGTAATCCTGGCACACTGAACCCCTCAATTCCTTGGACAATGCAACTGCCAGTTGTGTCGCCTTGTAGGGATTCCTTCCATAGTAGGCACAGGCACGCTCCGGTGGGGGCCCACCCACACACTAAAACAGTGCCTTAACAAGATGAGCCACCCAGCAGGCTTTAAACAGCTCATAAGGTTATCTTCTCACTCCCATTTAGCAAAATTCACTGGGTAACAAGTGAACACACAGTGCTGTCATGACCATCACACACAACATCTGGATTTAACTGACCTCCAATCTGCTATGAGACAAAAAACAATTACAAAAGACAGAATAACAGTACTAGAGTCCTGCAAAGTTCAAAGACTTAAAAGGTTTCCTGGAACCCCTCTATATGTATTGTTCTTTTACATAAAACTGAATTGAAAATGCAAAAGTTTATTATTGTTATTTAACAGCTGGCCACAGAATCCGGTTTAAATGTGCTGCGCATTGATTCTCATGCTTTTATCAAACACTGTGTTATGCTGCCAAAGTTTTGCAGCAGAGGAAGTCTTGAACGCAATGATTCAACAGTCACATTTCCACTGCCTTGCCTTAACTGTAGACCAGCTATACCTCACGCAGGAGGTATTTCAACAGAAAACTAACCCAATCTTAGAGTATGTTGGAAAACCCTTGGTATTATGGTAGATTTTCACAACCAAGTCAAGTGCATGTTTGTTCCTTTAAAGCATCATGGCGAGAATAAATCTAACTGCTTTTCCCAGGCAAAATAACACCAATTGTTCATGTATCTAAGTTCACTAAACAAAAATAAAATAAACAAACATTTTACCTCCCATGCTGTATGGTCAGCATGATAACCAGTAAGATTATTCACTAATGGTTTTTTTTATTTTTTAAAAACAAAGCATTTTTTTAAATGACAGGCTAGTTACCAACCGCACAAATTTGTCAAGCAACATTAGTATTTCTTTAAAAGTAATACACATTCTAAAGCAATCTAAGCCTACAACACTAACAAGACGCAGCCTTTTCAAGTTAATGCACTGTGGTTGTTTTTCAGATGGATGAACCCATATCCACCGTTTAAATTTACAGGAAACAAACTACTTTGCAAATTATGATCATTGCCTAAAGTAGGCTGTTAAAGAAATGACTCAATTTAAAATGTTTAAAACAGATGTAAAATAGAAAATATTCAAAATGAGGCTTTGCTGTGTCTGAACTGGACCAAAGTTATGTCCTGCTCCAGCCATTGTCATTTTGGGCCACGGCAGAGTGATCATTTTCAGACTTTTATTTGGTAAAAGGTACAGATTCTTGATGAAAAGCACAGTTTGATTTTGATATTTAATTTCACTCACAAATGGATCATAAACATGAAGCAACAGGACTAATTAAACAACACAACTCACCTTGAAAAACATTTCCAATAATAAAAACAGTGCTTTCTTATCAATTTAACTGACATTTCAAACCGCTATATCTAATTTGATGAAAGGACCTAGGGTTGTTCTATGAGGAAATTAAACTGAGTTGGTTAGATCTACAAGGCTTTTATACGCCAGCTTTCTACAGGCCATTTAATCTGTGCATAAATGACAGTATATCCAACCAAATACTTTCCCTTGAGCCAATGAAAAAAATAATTTTGATCTCCGGGAAAAACAATCAATTTCAATAATATTTTTTCAATTCAGATATGACCCCATCTTACTATAGACAGACATAGTAATTGTGAATTTTAAGTAGCCTGTGTGAGGAGCCCTTTCAGCAGTAAAGCTTGTTGTGCTAGTATATCAAAGTGATCATTACTGTCTTCACGGTTAGCCTCTGATGTGAACAGATGTCAGAGCTCACATTTAGAAAAGCTCACCAACTGTCCCAAGTGGTTCAGGATTTCAGTGGTTTTCTCTAATCTTTCTTGTTGTGCTGACGCAGGTCAGCTCAGCCCACAAACATTACTGGCACTAGCTTACTTACAACTGAGATGTGGATGGGATAGAACAACTGCATGACTACAGTGCTGGTACTAAAACCAAACTAAATGATATAAACAAAATAATACAAAACATGAATAAACAAGAAGGGAAAAGGACCACCAAGGACCATGCCACAATAACTGATCACAGCAAACAATCAGCGGCAGATAGGAGCAACCCTTCAATGGACAAAGTCCAGATCTTTGAGTGTCAATACAGGATACGGAAACTGTGTGACAGTCAAGCCTTTTAGATGGTGCATTCAAATCACTCACAAAGCCTGGCTGTCTAGCTAATCCACTTTTGTGCAGTGATGTACCCAACAGCAATAATCAAATCCTGACTGTGTCACTGCCAAATGTGCCATGGTGTTATGGTGACATCCAGGGAGCACTGCCTCTTTACCCAGCAGAGATTCCCTGCAATCTACCTGCACTAGCTGTGTATGAAGTGCAGTGCTCCAGGGCAATGACTGTACTGCCTGTACAGGCTGCTTCTGGTGTGCTCTACAATTACGGTGCCCTCCTCAATTTGCCAAGCAGCGACGCTACAGGCATGCAAATACTGGCCATTCCATTTTTACAGAAGAAGTTAAAAACTAGGCCATGCTCACGTTCGCACATGTATTAACCCATACACAAAGTATAAAATGTGCAAATTAGTTTAAAGTGTTAAACAGCTCTTGAAGTGCCTCAGGGGTGAAGGCAAAACAGCTAGCCAGGTGATGACTAATGATCTGCAGACACATGACAGACAGGCAAGCCATTTCTGAAAGATTAATTCTGGCATTAAACTAGAGAAAACCAAGGAGCACTTTCCCCCCAGAAATAATGTATTTTCAGAGATAACAAAACACAAATACAGAAGTCAGTTTCACAGAATCTGCGAAAGAAAGGTGAAAGTGAAAGCCCCTGAACTGATCCTCCTCTGTGTCCTAGCTGTAAGGGAAAATTAAAAAGGAAGCTGTCCAAGACTCCAGCTACTCATATATCGCTGATTCTGTGCACTCAGCACTGTCTCCACAACCACATCCCCCCTCCCCCTGTTCTAACCAACGTAATTACTGCAATTTACTACACTGCACATATGGGACATGTTAAGAGATCTGCATAGCTGGGTCGTGATTTCTTTAAAGGATTAAGATCCTTCCCCTTTCACTTTCTGCCATACTTCTCTTTGTGCCAGGTTGAGCAGTGGTTTTGGTGGTGGTTCATGTTGTGTAGCCTTGGTTCAATATTCCATTTCAGACCTTAGACACAGTGAAGAAGTCAGCAGGCTGCAGTCTGGCCGGAAATCACTCCTTCAGAACAATTATGAAACAAAAATCTTAATTTGTGAATAGTACTAGTCTAAGAATAGATTGCATAAAGTTGAATTCTGTGTATGGATATGCTCTATGAATTTCTCACTCAAACAGCAGCATTGATAGCACATGCTATCATTTTAATTTAATAATATAGTTTTACATATTCTTCAATACACACGTTTGTGGCTCGCCGACTTTGGAATAGGCTGAAAAAAAACGCAGTTTATTTCAAACTTTTTTTTTTTGTTTTAATTTTTTATATTCTTCATAAAGCTGGCAGCAACAATGTATTGAACTTCTCATAGCAGAGAGCAGAAACCAAAAAGCAAATTGTGTGTTTCCCAGAGTAGTGGGGACTGAAATAGTAGGTCAATTATTTCAGAGATAGTTGATGTGGACAAGGACTTTAGTTTCACGCTACACAGCTATTGAGCGACTGGGTTATGATTTTTAAATAAGTCTCAACACAGCCATTCTAAGAAACAAGGCAGTTATGCAGTCCTCTGGGATGAACACTGCAGTTCAGCTGGTCAAATGCAGAGTGAAAAGAAGCAGCAGCAGACTGCACGATTCCTGAGAATGTGTCTGCTAGAATTCACCCTTTAAGAACGGATAGGACACTGCATGGATGGAACCGCCTACAGCTATGACTGGGCATTCCAAATTAGGAAGTATTAAAATGGGGATACCAAGTTATTAAAAAAAAAAACCTATCTGAAGCAGGTCGTGTTATTTTCCAATTTCCAGCTTTTGGAAATTGAATACTTCCAGTATTGAGTGCAAACGATGTTGATTATTCCCAGTAACACCCAAAGTCCCATAAACTCTACAGGCTGTCAGTGAGCTACACAAAAACCAGAGCCAGTCTTTATATACAAACACCTGGCATTAATGACAAGCAGAAAAGAGATGGGAGCAACGCCTTTCATGAGATTCTAAGGCAACTCCCAGAATCTAACTACATTTTGCATTAAAGCTGCAGGGAAGACTTCACATCACAGAGCAACTTAAGACCATTTAGATAGTAATAGAAATTCTGAGCATCTTCAGGTTTGCCGAGTTAAGAAATTTTATTAGTTCATTTTCAAACTTCCTATTTGACCAGTGATCTGGCAAAGGCCAGTCTACAGGTGAGGAAGGGACTTTTTCCAGAAGAATCATCCTGGGGGCTCAGCTTAGACACTTCAATCAAATGTAGCACCTTGCTTGACTCTTAATGAATGGACTTTGAAGGAAAGATACTTAAAACCTCTAGATCATTCTTGGCAAGCTACCCATTTCCCCCCCCCCAAAGTGCAGCCCATCTCTAATCTTTAGTCCCTGTGGGAGATTGAAGTGCTAAAATATTGTTATTGGTGTAAGGTCCAAGCCTAAAATTTGAGGAATGCCTTTGTCTCCCCATGGGCTTTAAACTGTGCGATTTTGCATGGAATGGCCAATTTCCTTACTACCAAAACCATTCCATGGGTCATATACAAATGGTACTTTGGTACATTTCTAAAATACAGATAAAGGTTCAATAATAATAGTGTGTGACTCACTTCTGAAAAGCAGAGTGCCTGTAAATATGTAAGCAAAACCACAAAGAAACTAAACAGAAACACAAGTCACTTGTCATATGTGTAAAATGTTAGCTCTTTGAACAACCATTAATTAATTAATTAATCTCTTAAATCTAGATCATCACTCCTGGAAATTTATTCCAGGAGTGTCTAAGGCCAAAATACTTCAGTGGGTACACAGTCAATTGTTCCATGTGTATACTGTAAAAGGAAGCATTCAGTGAGCTTTGGCCAAATTACTTTGAGCCAGAACTACACTGTTAAATATCTTTCTCTTTCTATATCCATTTACTTGTAGATGACTTCCTCCTATAAACATTCCCAGCCAATAAGAACTTGGTTTTCAGACTCTGCACACAAAGCCCTGGAATGTTTACGCATTTCCACAGAGGAAATGACCCACTTGCCAAGTCACTGCATTCGCTTTCTGATCCTTCCTACATCTTGCGCTCTCCAACGCTCCTTCTGTCCCTCTGCTCAGAGGTCAGAGTGTCAGTTAACATTCGGTTTAGCACTATGACCTTGACTGAAGCATGCCTGAGATGGATTGCTTGGTTAACAGTGCCTCCTTACTGACTTTGTTGCTTGCATCAATGGCCATGCAATTCTACATGGCGCACAAAGTAATGCAAAAACATCCATAGATTCTTACAGCAGTTATTCCTGGATGGATGAGTAGCTGCACAGACTGGGGTGACTGGTTGACTGATTGCTTGACCCACTTACACCTCATAACCAAAACCTAATCATTCACAGCACTTTATTTGTATCCATTTCCCCAGGAAATTAAACACTGGGAAAGTATCCATTCTATCCCAAGCATTAGAAGTATGGGCAGACATCTGTGCCTGCAGAAATTGAATTAGAATTGCATAACTTGAATTTTATTTCTCTATTCACTATTTCACCATTCATTTGGTCTTTGTTGCATTCAATTTTCACTTTCAATGGCAAGGCAAAAATTCAAATATGCTTTCAAATTCAGTTCTTACAATTCAATTTAACTTTTCTGTAAAACACATCCGGGTACTTAAAAAAAGCAAACGACCAAACATTCGGTGCAACTGCCAACAGCTGTCAGTACCTTAAGCAGAGCCAACATTGTTTTCTGTCCTCTTTGTTATTGCAGTGGTGTGTGGAGATTGATATCACCCATTTTTAACCAGGAATGAACAAAGACCACAGGAGACCGATCTTACAGGTAGGCTATGTAAAGCTCTGTGAAGCCAGCCACAATAAGACTGGGTTTTAGGCTGCAAAATTTTCCTACCAAAATAAAAGTAAGTTCTTGTTGCGCTGCTTAAGAGATTAGAATTCTGGCCACGCTGATTATATGCCTCCAATTATATTTATGGAATTTAAGTCTGAGCGTCTGACCCAGACGATTGCAGAGTTTTTCTTCTTTAGTCCCATTTAGTTTAGCTATGTTTCTTCAAAGTACATAATTTAACAATTTAATATTGCCGTTTTATTATACTGTAGCTCCATAAAACATGTCTACATTTGTAGAAAGAATTACTACCACAGGTTGTGCCGGTTTGCCCCTGCCCTATATATCACATATACAGTCAAGCCGGAAAGTCTGCACACCCCTTTCACCTTCTCCACGTTTTATTACGTTACAGACTTATACTACAATAGATTGAGTGAATTTTTTGCCTCAAACATCTACACACAATAGCCAATAATGACGAAGTGAAAACAGGTTTTTAGAAAATATGCAATTTTATTTTACTGACAAAAATAGGTTATTTAGGGGTTACATATCTGTACACCCCCTTAGCCTAATACTTGGTTGCTGCACCTTTGGCAGCGATTACAGCTTCAAGGCGTCTTGGGAAAGAAGCTACGAGCTTGGCACACTTGTTTCTGGACATTTTTGCCAATTCCTCTTGGCATATCCTTGCCAGCTCCGTCAGGTTGGATGGGGAGTGTCGGTACACAGCCATTTTCAGCTCTTTGGGCCACTCAAGGACATGCACAGACTTTCTCCGAAGCCACTCCTTTGTTCCCTTGGCTGTGTGCTTCGGGTCGTTGTCATGTTGGAAGGTAAACCTTCGCCCCAGTCTGAGGTCCAGAGCGCTCTGGAGCAGGTTTTCTTCAAGGATCTCGGTGTACTTAGCTGCATTCATCTTTCCCTCTATCAGGACTAGTCGCCCCGTTCCCGCTGCTGAAAAACATCCCCACATCATGATGCTGCCACCGCCATGCTTCACTGTAGGGATGGTATTAGCCAGGTGATGAGCGGTGCCTGGTTTCCTCCAGACGTGACGCTTGGTATTCAGGCCAAAAAGTTCAATTTTGGTTTCATCAGACCAGAGAATCTTGATTCTCATGGTTTGAGAGTCCTCTAGGTGCCTTTTGGCAAACTCCAAGCGGGCTGTGATGTGCCTTTTACTAAGGAGGGGCTTCCGTCTGGCCACTCTACCATAAAGGCCTGATTGGTGGAGTGCTGCCTGGATGGTTGATCTTCTGAAAGGTTCTCCCATCTCCACAAGGATACGCTGGAGCTCTGTCAGAGTGACCCTCGGGTTCCTGCTCACCTCCCTGGCCAAGGCCCGTCTTCCCCGATTGCTCAGTTTGGCCGGGCGGCCAGGTCTAGGAAGATTCTTGGCGGTTCCAAACTTCTTCCATTTACGAATGCTGGTGGCCATTGTGCTCTTTGGGACCAGTAAAGCTGCAGAGATTTTTCCGTACCCTTCTCCAGATCTATGCCTTGACACAATCCTGTTTCTGAGGTCTGCAGATAATTCCTTTGACCCCATGGCTTGGAGTTTGCTCTGACATGCACTGTCAACTGTGGGACCTTATATAGGCAGGTGTTGGCAATCCCCAATCATGTCCAATCAATTGAATTTATCACAGGTGGACTCCAATTAAGTTGTAGAAACATCTCAAGCAGTATCAGTGGAAACAAAATGCACCTCGGCTCACTTTTGGGTGTCATATCACTTGTGTACATATGATATTTTACATTTTGATTTTTAATAAATTAGCACAAATGTCTAACTTTGTCATTATGGGCTATTTTGTGTAGAATTTTGAGACAAAAAATTAACTCAATCTATTGTAGAATATGTCTGTAACGTAATAAAACGTGGAGAAGGTGAAAGGGGTGTCCAGACTTTCCGGCTTGACTATCTGAATATTTGTGATAGTTAATTATAAAAAGTAATACAAATAAAAATTAATTCTATTCATGAAGTTTCAGAAGTTGTTTTTTCCCCCCAAATATAGTTTTAATTTAAAAGCAGCATTGTTTAAAAATATAGTTTTACAATTTCATTGGTTGCAGCAGTATTAAGTTGTTTAAGCCACATATGAAAGGTCTTTCTGAGACTCCGCTCTTTGCAAGCTTAGCTGTAGTCCTTGGTGTGAAAAGAATCAGCTGGCAACATGTTTCAGAGGAAACCCGTCTACACTCCTGAATCAGCAGTGGGGTTTGCAGCATGAACAAGGCTGCAGGTTGCAGACGATTGGCCATTCCAAATTGGGATGGGAACTGGAGATGCTCAGCCCCGTGCTTGGCACCAAATGTATATAAAAATTTTTTTTTAAAATAAAAAAAATTTACAAAAAGGAAAAAAGTATTAAGTCGTTTAATTTAACAAGGTGGTGATCTACAGTTACCGTTTTTCCCCCACTGTTAAATTCAGCAAATAAATTGTCCATTAAAATTTGCAGAAATCTGTGGGTGCCCAAACTTTTGCATACCACTGTATATCCAACCAAACTTTTTTTCAAAAGATGCGTTTTGAACCCTAGGTGCCCTATCATAACAACAAATGCACTGAGCTCTTGACGATCCCAGAGTAAATGCCTTTCTATGCACTGAGCTCTTGACGATCCCAGGGTAAATGCCTTTCTGTGCACTGAGCTCTTGACGATCCCAGGGTAAATGCCTTTCTATGCACTGAGCTCTTGACGATCCCAGAGTAAATGCCTTTCTGCCGATTGTTCCATGTCAAACGGGATTTAGAGGCAAAAAAGGATTTAGGGCAGAGCTGAAACCGCAGGTATCATGTCATACAAACAAGCATAGAAAATGGCTCTACAGAGCAATTACATGAAAACGAGCAAATTCCAAACAACAATCAAATTGCTTCCTATTCCGGAATTGCGCAGCACACTCTCACGGGACGCGTAATGTACAAAATATTTCACTGAAGCACACCCTGATAAGTCCCCACCAAATAACCCTTCTATTTCCACCCTGTCCCCTCCAAAGAACCCTTCTATTCCCATTAAAAAAATAAATGGGAAATAAAGTTCTATTTAAATCTCCTCCACCCCTGTGCTATTTGCGGATGACTTTCTTATTGCAGAAACAAACTTTTAACTGTGAAGGAGGAACATGAAGAGGTGCTGTCCTTCTGTGAATGAAAAGAAGAACAGGTTCCATCAACCTTCCATAAATAAACCTCCTGTATAGCAAATCATTCCAGCTGCTGGGGCCTTTGAGGCAAAATAAAAATTTGATCAAATTTTGAAATAGGGCAGACCTGTCAAAACATGACAAAATTGTCACTAAAATACGAAAGAAAGGGCTTTGACCACACACTTGTATGTACGTATCCCGGAATACACATGGGAATGGCAGCCCATGGGATAATTCTCAATGGGTGAACTAAAGTCAGTCTATGTGGAAATGTGGTTTTTCCAATAGTATAATTTTGTGAATAGCAACTCAGGAATTTCTTAGACTGCAAAAATCTAACGTCTGTCACTGCTTTCCTCTAAAATTCCTCAAACATATTTCTCTCTGCACCACACAAAACAGGAAATAATCTGGAGTTTATTTATGATCTAAAAAAGAGAGTAACAATAGTAAATTTTTCAGGGGCATACCCTTACCTCTTTATCGATTCACTCAACACCAATGCTATGCATCATTCAATGCTTCTCTTTTCCATAACCTGGGGACATATTCCAACAGCTAGGTTATTTTATTTCTGATTTCAGTTTCTGATGTGAGAACATTTGTTTGCCTTTCTATAGTGCAATGACCATTTAACTCCTAAACAAACAGTCATGATGCAAAACATTGATCACCTGCCAAGACAGGTGTGGG
This sequence comes from Synaphobranchus kaupii, assembly GCA_029718625.1. NCBI lineage: Eukaryota > Metazoa > Chordata > Actinopteri > Anguilliformes > Synaphobranchidae > Synaphobranchus > Synaphobranchus kaupii. The sequence continues at coordinate 60,043,535 of CM056382.1, forward strand.
GCTTGTAGAGAAATGAAGAAACCAGCATGTTCCTCCATCCATAGGGCGGCCGACTCTCGAGCCACATACGAGCCATATACAACCCCTGGTAAAAATGATGGAATCACCACACTTAGAGGATGTTCACCCAGCTTTTTTACTTCGTAGCAAATAAACAAATCACAGATATGACACAAAACAATTTTTGTTTAATAGCTGAACATTCTGGCTTGGTGAAACATAAAATTTAATTATTTTAATTAATGGCATATTTTTTCCCCCCCAGATTTTAAAAAAAAGAAATTATGGAATCACTCAATGTTGAGGAAAAAATTATGGAATCACCTTGTAATTTGCATTTCTAAAACAAATACCGGCACAAGTCTAAACATGCTAATTAGTCTGCAGTTAAAAGAGAGTGCTTACAGACCTTAACGAGCTGTTGGACTTGGCTAATTGAAAGGAAACATGGCCCCAACAAGAGAGTTGTCAATTGAAACAATGGAAAGGATTATAAAACTCCTTCAAGGAAATCCAACACGGAGTGTGGCAAAAGATGTTGGTTGTTCCCAGTCAGCTGTGTCTAAAATTTGGTCCAAGTATAAACAAAATATGAAGGTTATTAAAGGAAAACATATGGGTAGACCAAGGAAGACTAGAAAACTCAAAAGCAATATGCCTTGAAAATAGAAAATGCACAACAAAACAAATGGGCGGAAACAGGAGTCAATGTTTGTGACAGAACGGTAAGAAATCGGCTGAATGAAATGGGATTTACATATATAAAAGCCAAACGAAAACCAGCACTAACACCTAAACAGAAGAAAACAAGGTTACAGTGGGCTAAAGAGAAGCAATCATTAGCCTCTTTCACACATGCAATACGGAACATTACCGGAAAAGTTGATCCAGCAATATTCCGGAATGTTCCGTATTGGTAGCGTTCATACAACCAACGCTCTACCCTATGTTGCTAGGATACGTTTGTTTACTTACTACTGAAAAAATGGCGGGTGATGAAGTGACAGAGTGTGCAGTTGTACTACAGTTACTCTTGTTTATTTATACATTTTCGAGGCAAACGCTGGCAATAATACATCTGTTCCAATCACGAAACACCATTCGTAAACAAAAACTTAATGAAAAAATCAGGATAAGTCGGGAACAACTCCGCTTTAGCTTGGCTCAAAGCCGGAGATGTCGCCTGTGGCGGCTGGAGGCTGTACGAGTCTTTCTGATGTGGCTCGGGGCTCGGCGAGACGAATGTGGGTACGGAAGCGACCCCATGGCATGCGTGATTGATCCGGTAATGTTCTGGCTTTGTTCACACGTCACATCGATACAGAACTTTTACGGAAACCTCACTAGGTCTTTTGCCGGCAAATTGCCGGCGCGGATATTCCGGAATTTCGACTTCGGCTCTTATTCACACATGACCCCTATCTGGAAATGTTCCGGAAAATTTACGGATAAGGCTGCATGTGTGAAAGGGGTTATTGAGTGTGGATGATTGGATGAAAGTGATAATCAGTGATGAATCTGCATTGGACAAGGAGAAGATGCTGGAACTTTTGTCTGGTGCCGGTCTAATGAAACATATAAAGATGACTGCCTGAAGAAAACAATCAAATTTCCCCAGTCATTTATGATATGGGGTTGCATGTCAGGTAAAGGACCAGGAGAAATGGCAATCATTACCTCAACAGTCAATGCACAAGTGTACATTGAAATGTTGGACACTTTTCTCATTCCATCGATAGAAAATAGGTTTGGTGATGATGAAGTCATTTTTCAGTATGATAATGCATCTTGCCACAGAGGAAAGAGTGTTAAAGCTTTTCTTCAGGAAAGGCATATCAACTCAATGACATGGCCAGCACACAGTCCGGATCTCATTCCGATTGAAAATTTATGGTGGAAATTAAAAAAATTGGTCCATGACAAGGCTCCATCCTGCAAAGCTGATCTGTCAACTGCTATTCGAGAAAGTTGGAACCAGCTTGATGGAGAATATTGTTTTTCATTAGTGAAGTCCATGCCTCAAAGAATTCAGGCCATCATAAAAGCCTGAGGAGGAGCAACAAAGTACTAATTGTGATTTTTTTTGTTGATGATTCCATAATTTTTTCCTCTACCTGATCTGAAAAAAAATATGTCATTAATTAAAATTATTTAATGAAATTAGTTTGAGGTATGTTTCACGAAGCCAGAATGTTCAGCTATTAAACAAAAATTGTATTTTTGTCACATCTGTGATTTGTTTATGTGCTACGAAGTAAAAAAGCTGGGTGAACATCCTCTAAGTGTGGTGATTCCATAATTTTTACCAGGGATTGTACATTGATGCCTGCAATTGGTATCTTCTGAGCTGTGATTCCTATTCTGTTACCCAGTCTCAAGGAAGCAAAAAAAAAAGAAAGGAGACTGTCCACCAAAAGCACTTAAATGCCTGCTGCAGTGATCATAATACACGTCCAACTGAAGACTGGGCTAACATTTTACTTCTGAAAAGAATCACCCGATTTCTTTTCAAAGTGGATTAATTCCACCCCAGTACAGGTATTCACTTGTCTTCAGAGCCAGAAACAAGCTGTATTGTAGTGGATTGATATTCATATTGTATGTACAGCATAAACCTGTCAGTGACTAATCATGTCAGGTCATGTCTGGACATAGGAAAGGTGTTGGAGAATGTGTTCAAATTTCCTTCAAACAAGTGACTCCCCTTCAGCAGCCGACACACTAGAAGTGTTGGCAACAATACTTACTGACAGTGTCCGCAAATCTTGCTCCAGAAGGTGCCTTGTGCCAATTTAAAGAAATATATAAATTTAGCACACAACGGGGGGCTGAGCATATCAAATTCCCACCCAAATTAGGAATGTTCAATCATCTATAACCGCAGTCGTATACATTGAACCCCACTGCTGATTCGTATGAGTGTAGACTTTCATGGTTCTCCTCCGAAACACGTGCTGTTGCCACTTTCCAGCTACTTCTTTTCACACCGCAGACTACAGCTAAACTTGCATAGATCGGAGTCGGAGGAAGACCTTGTCGTCAGTAAGTATACAGTGCATCCGGAAAGTATTCACAGCGCTTCACTTTTTCCACATTTTGTTCTGTTACAGCCTTATTCCAAAATTGATTAAATTAATTTTTTCCCTCAAAATTCTACACACAACACCCCATAATGACAATGTGAAAAAAGTTTTTTTGAGATTTTGGCAAATTTATTAAAAATAAAAAAATAAAATTTCTCATTTACATAAGTATTCATACCCTTTGCTTTAACGTATTTTTAAAGTATCATATTTCATATTTGGTCACATATCCTTTACATGCTGTTACTTCCTGAAGTCTGTGACCATCAACATCAAAAAACTGTCGATATCTTATTTTCAGGTACTGTTACAAGCGATACTATAACCTCTCTGCATTTGAATGGATCTCTATGGAAATTGGGGGGTGAGACTAGATTCAGCTGTAAATTACACTGGTACAGTATGGAACACATGGCTGGCTAAATGGCTGTAAGTTATCAAGGGTCTGAGCTATCAAACGAGCCCCAAACCATCACTCTGTTGCCAGATATGGAGTAGATGTGGATGGATCACTTTAAGGGTTGTTTCTCCTGACTTTTTTCCCCATAGAGTTCTATAGGAAAATGAGTCCGGAGAAATAACCCTTGCAGTGATCCATCCACATCTACTCCATATCTGGCAACAGAGTGATGGTTTGGGGCTCGTTTGATAGCTCAGACCCTTGATAACTTACAGCCATTTAGCCAGCCATGTCTTCCATACTGTACCAGTGTAATTTACAGCTGAATCTAGTCTCACCCCCCAATTTCCATAGAGATCCATTCAAATGCAGAGAGGTTATAGTATCGCTTGTAACAGTACCTGAAAATAAGATATCGACAGTTTTTTGATGTTGATGGTCACAGACTTCAGGAAGTAACAGCATGTAAAGGATATGCGACCAAATATGAAATATGATACTTTAAAAATACGTTAAAGCAAAGGGTATGAATACTTATGTAAATGAGAAATTTTATTTTTTTATTTTTAATAAATTTGCAAAAATCTCAAAAAAACCTTTTTCACATTGTCATTATGGGGTGTTGTGTGTAGAATTTTGAGGGAAAAAATGAATTTAATCAATTTTGGAATAAGGCTGTAACAGAACAAAATGTGGAAAAAGTGAAGCGCTGTGAATACTTTCCGGATGCACTGTATGTGGCTTTGAATGCAATCTATGGGCACCCGATCGACCAGCAAGGGCTGCTACTTAGTAACGCATGCAGAACCCTATCCCACTGAACCCTCCCATTCCCTGGGCAATGCAATCGCCAATTGTGCGTCACCCAATGGAGTTACTGGCCACAGTCGGCACTGGTCCGGATTCGATCAGAGGCTGTGATGGCTCATCCTTGCACCACAGTGTGGTACCTTCACCGAATGGGTCAACCAGCAACTCCTCGCCTTTTACCAGATTTAACACTTTTCAAAATTTATTTGCAAAATGATTTTAAAAGAAATGGTAAGGGTAACATTATATACCTGATGATGTCATGATGATACACTGGGGTGGAGTAATTATGTAACATACTGTATTCCTCATGATGAAAATGTGGCACTTCCCACATGACACAGGACCATACTGGACCTGCTCCAGAACCCACAGCGTATAATCTCAGGCTATAATCAACCACAGCCTATGATCTGCTGCTTCAGTAGCCCATACATTTGAAGATATCAACATGTCAAAAGCAGGAGAGATTGACTTTCCATTGTTTTATATTTAACCCAGGGAAAACCTCACTGGTGTGGTGACCCTGTTAGGACTGATTTACATGTTAACTGTAATAGTCTGCTTACACCCAACGGCAGATTTTATGCAAAGCTCATCCACTGAACATTGCATGAGACATCTGGAAGATGATCCCTACAGAAACCTATTGAGCTACCATGCTCTTCATCAGACATATCGTGTGATGAATTGTGTGGTAGCTCGAAACGTCACATGTTGTAACCCTTCATAAAATTGGGAGCATTTTGCAGTGTGCGGAGTAAGTAAAATTAGTTTCTCATTTTACTTACTAATTTTTTTCCAGCACGTGTTTTCTTTGCAATCTTTTTTCAAATAGATGTAAAACTGTCATCGACAGTGAACACACATTAAAGACTAAAAACGATTCCATGTTAGCATGACTTTGACTGATTTAGCCTTGTGAAAACAGATTTCTGACAGGGAAATTAAACAATGACATAGCAACAAATCATTATTTGCCAAATACAACAAACACATTTTAATTACGACAAATATACAGTGCAGTTTCTGCACAATCGGGATAACAGCGGTCATAACTTTGGGAGCTGATATCAAACAATCACATTCCAAGGAGTTCAGAGGGTAAAATATTGGGCTGCAAGCATCCTGACAATAATCTTGCATATCTGTCATTAAATAATTCAGGAGACAGTGGCTACAATGCAAATTGCAGAGGTGCATTCCTTCAGAACCCAGAAGAGGCCAGACCGACGATTAAGACTCTACCTCCTATAATTCCGTTAAAAGAAATAAAAGACACATTCCAGTTAATATTCAAGGGCCAAGCACTAAAGTTTCTGTTAGGAATTTAGTGGGACACTGTACTTTCATTATGTTTGTTTCACGCTTATTGCAATTTCACTAATTATTCCATTACTTCTGTTGAAAGAGCACAGTTTGCTGCAAATCCGTGTGTAGTTGAAGGCACATTTGCCCGCGGGAGTTCAAGGTCTGTATGCCCTTTGCTCCTGTTTCTAAAGGGACCTTGGTGCCCCAAATCTCATCCTGTTGTCAGTGTTTATTTAACTTCATTTTTTGGAAGCACATTTCTTCCCATTTGTTTAACATTTAGTCTGGATCTGGCCCTGGTAGTGGCTTGGAAAAGGACAACATTATTCCTTCACTGCAATTGAAAAAGAACTATTCGCCCACACTAAAAACAGGATGTGGAGCAGACGGATCAAATCTGAGCTAAGCCCCACTCTGCCACTTCCAAATGAACTTGTGCACAACAATAACTCATGGGTAGGCAGAGTTCATGCTAGTAGTTGTTTTGAAATGTGTTTGTGTTTTCTAGTAAGAAATTAGCATGTAGGCATAAATACAGGCCTTTTCACTTAGTGCCCTGGATCCTTCTAGAATTTTACACAATGCAATTATTCTGTAGACCCTTTTTTAATGTTCACATAATGCCCTCAATTTGTTTTCATTGTCACTGCTTCTTCTGTCTAGACATAATGCATTTGAAATGCCCTTCAATTAAAAAAGGACAGACACAATTTAGCTATCCAAACAATATAACAAAAATAGTACCTAGTAATAGTAATGCATGTTTTGCAAGTATTTTCTCCAGTTGTATTTGGGGGAAAAAAGACAAGCACTGGTCTACACAAAATGTGTCATCATTAAATTCATGCAACAATCAGCAGCTACAAGTATGCTCCGAGAGTTCAGCAGTGGTCAAGATCTGCTTGACCACAGCATTGACCACAGCATGTGAAAAATGCCTTGCTGACTATGGTGAGACAAACCCTCTGGTTTCCACAGACCCATCTACAGTATGTTTGACATTTTAATGCAACCCAACATGGCAGTTTGTATTTTGAGCTGATTCATTCACACAGACAGTCTCGAGCGCTGCATCCTGCTACAGCTGCAGAGCTGAGGCAATAATTAAAACGAATGGTGAATTCATTCCTTTTAGGATTTTGTTAATCTCCTTCCAGATAAAGGCACCAGCCCTATGGAAAGGAAGCCATTCCTCTGCAGCTTAACTCTCACTATATTTTCTGCTGAAATTGCAGTGTTCAATAAACCGGCTTGACAATAATAAAGTTTGGTGACTGACTTTGGTGACTGAACCCAGAGGACAAATCTGCATCCCTTTCTGCATCACTGATTTGCAACAGGAGGTGGAACATAAGGGCAGGGTTTTCCCCACATATTAATAGCGGAGGCGCTGCGCCACGCTGCTGAATTCACGAGCACCTCCGCAAACATCAGAGAAAAATCAATAAAACCTCAGATACACATCTTCATGGAAGGGTGGAAAATGCACGATGGCGCCATTTAACAAAACTGGTATCATGTAGTCATGTTTTCACCTGGTCAGGTGTAGGCTATACCATGTGAATACCACAGCTGGCCGCTTAACGTCACCGTGTCTTACCCTCTGAGGCACTTCCCGCTCCACTAACTATTTTCCTGGGGGAAACAGCTACTGCACATATGCCTGTGATTATACGTTTTCCAGGGTCAAACAAATTCTCTTCACCAGATCAATTCAGGTCAGGGCTTTTATGCCTGGACAGGGACCTGGCCACAGCATTTATTCCATATTAGTTCCAGCATTTATCGATGTAATGGCCGTTCTATTCTGTGACTATATCAAATCCTCTTTTCACCACAGTTCCCTTATCATATATGCAAACGTCCCCTATCATCTATGTGTAATACCAGGTAACACATCTGGTAACACCTAAAATGTATTGTCGATTATGAATTGCTGATGTGGTTCACTGTTGAAATGTTGAAGCGAAGAAAAGAAAGATTATCAAGTAATCATGTAAAGAAAAATATTTAATGATCTTTTGGGTGCCTCCTACTACAAAGAATGCTGACATCTGTGTGTTCCACACTTTAATTAACCTGAGAAAAGAAAGATAATGCATTATACCCCTGAAGAAGATGTGAGCCATATAGTTGGCCATTTATATAAGCTTTTATGCTGTTAAAATGAACACACAAGGGCATTTTTACCTGTGCTAAAACTGAATCTATATGATTCAATTCAATAGCATTTTTACAGAGACACTGCGACAACGAGGCTTTACAGAAAGAGGAAATGGGAAAAATGAGCCAAGACCAGCATGAGCCTGCACCCCCAAAAATCCAACAAGTGAGGTTAATAAATAACCCAGTGGGAAGAAAAAAGAAAAAACACTCAAACAGTGGCGAGAAATAATTCCCTAGTGGGAAGACTCCAACGTAGTGGCTGATTAATGCACTCACTTAGTACACACTGATTAAAGGTTGTATCAGCGATTTTGGGTGGAAACATAAATGATCACATTCATCTGATTTTTCCTCACGATCCGCTAGCTGCCCGCCCCATAAGCAGGCCGTCAAAAAACCGCGTCTCTGTAGGCAGCCTATGCTCCGAGATCGTACACAAAAACAATGGTACTACCAACTACTCAAAACCAAAATAAACAGTATTCCAACCAATCACAATGATCTTCACAAACGTGACGTCACTTCTGAAGCGAAATCCCAAACAAACATACTTATGAATAATTATGTTATGTTTTAAAAAATAGTGTTCAAGCATCCAGAATTATAACCACGTTAATAACGTTTGTAAGAAACCAAACCGTTTGTAAATCCGTCAAGATTTCAGCGAGATAAGAGTATTAGCGTTTGTGCAGATCATTGTGATTGGTTGGAATACTGTTTATTTTGGTTTTGAGTGGTTGGTAGTACCATTTGTTTTTGTGTACGATCTCGGAGCATAGGCTGCCTACAGAGATGAGGTTTTTTGACGGCCTGCTTATGGGGCGGGCAGCTAGCGGATCGTGAGGGAAAAAAAAAAATGTATGTTTCCACCCAAAATCGCTGATACAACCTTTAAGTACACACTGATTAAGTACACACTAAGTATTTCTCATTATATGAGGGATAGGTGGTGTTACTCTCTGCTTTCTGTCCATACTTATGTCACTTAAGCACATGGTTCTTATCAGATGTAAGCAACACTGGCTGAAAGAGGCAAACACACAGCCACCATTAGGTCTAACCACAGGCTTACCTTGTCTCTGTATGAAGACTCTGAGCAGAGGATGGGCACTGGTCACAGCCTTGCAGAAATTATCATCATTATTAATGGGAAGCAGGTCACCATGGACATCCGCATAGCCAATGACCACTTCCATGTTGGCCAGCTGGTGTAAGGTCAGGACAAGAGTGTAGAAATCCTCAAACTTCCCAGGTTTGGATCGGTCCACGGAAAACCGCCGGAATTCTGCCCCAAACTAACAAGAGAGTGGGAGAGGGTAAAAAATACAAATAATACCAATAAAAAAAACAACCAATACAAACAAATGATAAATATACCTGTATCTGCTGAGCATATGCCTTTGGCCAATATGAGATAGAAGCTTACAAAATAAGCATTCAAAAAGCTGGATATTTACTTCAAACCTCAGGCTAAGTACCTTGTACAAGGGTACAACACAGTGTACAGATATATTAAACAGATATAAGGTGGTGATTGACTGGTTAAAGCAGGGCTGCACCAATCCGGTCCTGGCTTTTGTTCCAACCAATTACCTTAGTTTTAGTTTTCTGACAGCTCTATGATCTACGCTGGTTCACTCCTGAACTTGAGCACAATAAAACCTTTAGGATATACTTGCAGTCTGTAGCTGGTGCTTATACTAAATTTCAGATCAACATATGATTGCGCTAATTAAATAATCAAGAGCAGACGTTGGCACAAAATCCTGAAAGGGATCGGCCCTTGTTGTGCAGCTACAGACACAGCGAGACATGCAGAGGCAGACAGAAATGTACACACACAACATGTTTATAGCATTGCTTATCATAGGAACTGCCACTCCTCATGTACAGCCTCAGTGAATGTGGACTTATTTCTCATTACAATTGTCCTCTGATGTCTTGATTAAGTCAGCTGTTTCATGCTTCAAGATGTCAACAGTTTCATAGTAGGGGGACTTGTGATTCAAATATTGAACACCAGGAGCCAATTCCAAAGGGCAGAAAACAGGCTGCCACATGCGATATCCAACTTACACCCAGACACACGTGTTCGTGCGCACGCACGCGCACATACAAAATTCCACAATAGAAGGACATTCCATTCCATTCGCACCCTGTGCAAAATAAATTCTTACTAGATTTTAAAAGTTTGGTGACTAAGAGCAAATTAATAACTGAACTACTAACAGGAAAAAAAGAAACTTTCTTTGCAAAGTCTATTTATCACACGTGAAATACAACTTCCAACTAAAGCTGTACAGAGAGACCTCTAAGACAAAAAGCGAAACAGTGAATCCTTCTTCCGTGCAAAAAATACAATCTAAAAGCTGCAGTAATTGTGATTACATTCAGGACCAGTGCAAAATAATTTATTTTACTTCACTGAATATAGTACCTCCCTCACTATTCCCTAAATTGTCTTCTAATGCACACTTTGACAATATTTGAAAGCCCAAAATGCTAATTATTGAAGTTTCGCTCTTTCAACATTTTGTCAAAATGGCTGCTCGTCTAATGGTTGATCAGTCTTATTCAGTATGCTCTCTGTACAGTTTTACTTGTAAGTTATGTGATAAACAATTTACAACCAATATATTTTAATTCAAGTTAGCTTCGTTATGAATGACACACCTTCAGCACACCCACAAATAATGATCTTATCAGGTATGAAAATGCCTTTTTGGTGGATGTTCTGTGAAAAAAAAAGGTCCTTTAATATTTAATATAAAATTTAAGTTACCCTGTTTTCTGATATAGCTCCGCATATATTTTCATCTAAAGTGATTCATCTTCCATGTCATGTTAACTCAATATAGATTATTTGCTTCATTATAATTAATTATATTTGTGTATATATATTAATTATATACGTTCATGATTTATATCTTATGATTATACTTGTGCTACGCATGTCTGCAAGAGTATGGGTAGCCCTCTATTGATAAACACCAAAATACTACCAACTTTTATCAAAATAAAAAAAACGTAAGTGAAGAGGCGTGCGAACCTTGTCGCATGCTTCCATTTGTTGTGTTTTTGTGCTGATTTAATTTAATATCTCCCAGATACATCAATATTCCGTCACCTCACAGCTGCCAGTAACAGGAATTTCCAGTCCCACTTCACAGATTTTCAAACAAGTGTGAACAGGACTGCTTCAGTGCTCTTTCTCCATCTTCATTTGTGAAAATGCATATCACCTAACAATGACAGTTAGTGTACGTGTGTGCGCATATCACCGAACAATGACAGTTAGTGTACGTGTGTGCGCATATCACCGAACAATGACAGTTAGTGTACGTGTGTGCGCATTTGTTCGCGTGCGAACATTCTACAATGACTCCACTTTTAACATTTAAATAGTTCATGTAGATCCTGGGAAATTAGTTTGAGAAGTATTTCTGCACTACATTATCTCGGTTTACAGTACAGTCGTCCTCAGATGTCAAGGAAAATGGGGAATTTCTGGCAAAGCCCATAAAGGATGAGGGGAGAATAATGTTTGTCATCAATAATGAGGCCACTCATCAAATTATGCTCCCTAAAAGTATCAGAGCCACTCTTTCATAATTAGGCTACCTCTTGGACACAACAAAAATGTGAAATTCTGCCATACTGCAACGCACTGTATTGCATTTATGACCAACATCCCCACCACACCACAAATATTTTATTTGACACCAGACTCTTCATTAGGGGTTGTCCTTCACTAGAGCACAAACAGATGATGATATAAAGATATAAAGTATCAGGTATATCAGGCGCGCACGTGTGTTTCTTCAGACCAAGTAGCCTGCAAGCTGAGGCAAGCATTAGCCGGGGATGGAACAGTAAACCGCAGTTAGATACGTCTTTAAAGCAATGGTTCTTGTCAGTGTGTTTCCCCATTAAACTATTTGGACAGTTTGCTGGATAGAAATGACTTCGATGTTATTTCATAGATCGACTAAGCTTTTTAAATGGTGGGCACAGTAATAAACGGATGTTTCCAAATGCAAAAACTATGAAAAAACATGTTTTACTACAGAGCAGCTACAGTGCATCCGGAAAGTATTCACAGCACTTCACTTTTTCCACATTTTGTTCTGTTACAGCCTTATTCCAAAATTGATTAAATTAATTTTTTCCCTCAAAATTCTACACACAACACCCCATAATGACAATGTGAAAAAAGTTTTTTTGAGATTTTTGCAAATTTATTAAAAATAAAAAACTTAAATTTCTCATTTACATAAGTATTCATACCCTTTGCTTTAACATATTTTTAAAGTATCATATTTCATATTTGGTCGCATATCCTTTACATGCTGTTACTTCCTGAAGTCTGTGACCATCAACATCAAAAAACTGTCGATATCTTATTTTCAGGTACTGTTACAAGCGATACTATAACCTCTCTGCATTTGAATGGATCTCTATGGAAATTGGGGGGTGAGACTAGATTCAGCTGTAAATTACACTGGTACAGTATGGAACACATGGCTGGCTAAAAGGCTGTAAGTTATCAAGGATCTGAACTATCAAACGAGCCCCAAACCATCACTCTGTTGCCAGATATGGAGTAGATGTGGATGGATCACTTTAAGGGTTGTTTCTCCTGACTTTTTTCCCCATAGAGTTCTATAGGAAAATGAGTCCGGAGAAATAACCCTTGCAATTAAGGGCAATGATGTTGCACTGGGGGCGGCACGGTGGTGCAGTGGTTAGCACTGTCGCCTCACAGCAAGAAGGTACCGAGTTCGAATCCCAGCCGAGGACCTTTCTGTGTGGAGTTTGCATGTTCTCCCCGTGTCCGTGTGGGTTTCCTCCGGGTACTCCGGTTTCCTCCCACAGTCCAAAGACATGCAGGTTAGGCTCATTGGAGACTCTAAATTGCCCATTGGCATGAATGTGTGAGTGAATGGTGTGTGTGCCCTGCGATGGATTGGCGGCCTGTCCAGAGTGTATTCCTGCCTCTCGCCCGATGCATGCTGGGATAGGCTCCAGCACCCCCCGCGACCCTGACCAGGAATAAGCGGGTTAGATAATGGATGGATGGATGTTGCACTGTACCCTGATCCTGATTGGCAAGCACCCACTTTGAAAATTAATGTTGAAATCAAAGTGTGCTCTCTTAATATACTCTTAATATACTTTCAGATTTCAGTGCAACACACACACAACACGCACACACACACATTATATATATATATATCCCTAAAAACAAACAGCTGTCCGACATCAGGCTGATACCAGGACATAAAACGCCGGAGGGATTTTCAAAAAGTCTCTCTACAACACAGATCTCCCTTTCACAACCCAGGGAGCATCATGAATACTACAGTCTACTGCAAAAATAGAAACTGTCCAGCAATGCACCCACTAAAAATGTACTTCACCAATAGGATTTCTTCCTTCCAGACTATTTAAAGACCATCCAATGACTCCACTTTTAACATTTAAATAGTTCATGTAGATCCTGGGAAATTAGTTTGAGAAGTATTTCTGCACTACATTATCTCGGTTTACAATACAGTGGTCCTCAGATGTCAAGGAAAATGGGGAATTTCTGGCAAAGCCCATAAAGGATGAGGGGAGAATAATGTTTGTCATCAATAATGAGGCCACTCATCAAATTATGCTCCCTAAAAGTATCAGAGCCACTCTTTCATAATTAGGCTACCTCTTAGACACAACAAAAATGTGAAATTCTGCCATACTGCAACGCACTGTATTGCATTTATGACCAACATCCCCACCACACCACAAATATTTTATTTGACACCAGACTCTTCATTAGGGGTTGTCCTTCACTAGAGCACAAACAGATGATGATATAAAGATATAAAGTATCAGGTATAACTTCAAAAACGACAATACAACTAACGGACTGATACATAATTAGAGAGATATTACAGCTGTATGAAAAATAAGTACTAAAACATGTTTCAGAATTGTACTACACAGCAGAAACTAATGGTGTAACAAAATAAAGCATAGCATAGTGATACAAGTAAGGCAAGACCGAGACAAAATGAGAAAGGAATCATCAAATGGGGGGAAATGTGTTGAATAAATCGTTTTTACTGACTCCTGCCACTAAATACACCGCTACTCATAGTGTTAATCTGAAAACAATTTTGATAGGATAAATCCACTTTATGCAATACGACTCCTATCCTTATAATCTATAATTTACACGTATCGTTAATCACTTGTATCGTAACGTTACTTTGTCACTTTAGCCTCGTGGTTAGACGTAGCCTACTGTAGCACAGGGACACTTAGGCGAGCAAGAAAATCATCACAAATATCCCTTACAACTCTTGCATTGCTGAATGTTTGCAACGGCTATTTTAGGTGGCATTGGAACATCGGAACATTTTGTCTGTCTTTTCCATTTCATAACATGAATTATCAGCTGTCTGGATCTATAAAGCAGAGGGAGTTGGAGAACCTTATTAATACTATAGCCAGCTGGGTTCCACATGGTGAATCACTGTCGCGCGTTATGTCAATGAATGAAATTATTTATCAAATCAAAACAGCTGCCAGTTATTGGAAATGCATGTTGTGCTCTGGACACACATGGGCATAGCAAGACTTTCTCTCATCCGTTTTTAAAAACACAGATTGGAATATAGTTAGCCGAAACTGTAGTAGCTGCAGTCTCTAGCTACTTTATGTGCAAGTTTACACCATTTTCGCCGTATGCTCTGCTTGGCATAACCTACCCCTAGTCAGTTAAAATACACTTTGGTTAATCTGAAACTAGCGAAATCTAGGTGGTGCATTGAAAACCCTGATTAGAACAGAAATACTTCGTAAACTTTTTAACTTGGTCCACAACCGTGTAGTAGAACCTTTGGAAGAAGTAGGCTAGGCTATTTATCCCGTTTTCGACAAAGTTTTTTCTAACTTATTCCCTTCGCCCCTTTGAAAATACCCCATATATCTAAACAATGAGTGACACGCTTACCTTGCTCTTAACTTCGACAGCAGTACAATGCAAGTACCGCAAGGACTGTGTTTTACTAAAACTCCGATTCATTTTCTTCACACTCTCCAGAAAGACTACGCTTTATGATTCGTCCCGTAAATTACTTTGTCCTGCACGATGCGTAACGTAAATATGTCTCCGTTTCTACGGAGTTAGCTAACGGTATTCCTTGGCTCAATGCACTCCCGTCTACCGTGCGCCCCACTTTGCCATAAGTAAAAACTTTAGCGCTGTCTTCTCTGAATGGAGGACTGAAATTTAATTTTACAATGACATCACCGTAACCGTAACTGATCCCTAGCTACAAAACAGTCCCTCCACAGTCATCCGCCACACCAGAGGACGCAATCTCAAAAGCCTTTCATTGATTCAGAAGAAGTCAATGTGTTTTTTTTGTTTGTTTTTGTTTAAGTCAGTTGGTTGAAAAGTAACTAATCATACAGTAGTTTCGTTCCAAATAACCTTACAAAATATTGTTGTTTTTAAATATCCTTTTTCATTTTTTGTAACAATCTTCACAAGAGCCTAAACGGCCTACGCCTACCTATCCCTCAGATACCATGGAAATAGTGCAGTTCACATCAAATTATTTTAAAACATTCTTAATACATGAGCAATGTATAAAAGTTCAGTAGGCCTATAGACTTATTAAGGCTATAACTATAACTGAATAAAATGAACCACCACCTTTCGGGAAAACGATTTAGGCATCAAAAAACACAAGCAAAGAACCAAGGATTACTATTAGGCTTTGACTGCCTCCAAGTGGTCACTCTATGCACAAGTAGGCCTACAAAACAGAAACTAAAGACAAATTAAAATGCATACATATATTACTTCTTAAATACTATCTTTAGAAGTTGGGCAAAAATGTCAATAGTATTCAGACATATTTTTCCATTTTAGTCTGCCAGATATTCACACAAGAAACCAGATCAGTAAACATTTTATTCAAGTCATCAAAAGATTTGATTAAAGCCATTTTAAAATAAACAATGTTATACATCCTATGGTCGTTATAAGCATAGACTGTATAAAAATAGGTTATAAGTGACTACTCTGATACATTAAACAGACTAAACAATGACGTATTTTGCTAAATGTAGAGGGTGCTGAAGCAGCCGATGGCTTGGGTGTTCACTGCTAATTCACAGAAAACCTCCCTAAAAACAATAGGATATTTTATTGAACACTCAAATGCTCCAACAGTACATTTTCAAGACCAAAATTACTCATGTCAGCAGATATTTTAAAGAAAAGTGAACTATGCTGCATAAATAATCAAACCTTGCACATTAGAAAAAAATATATATATTTGGTACTAGAGCCACCATATGTTGCCATAACAGCTCTGGGGTAAGTATCTTCCAGCTTTGCACACTGGAAGCAAGTTTTGCTCATTCTTGAAAGATTCGCTCCAGGTTGTTCAGATTGGATGGACGACGCTTGTGGACCGCAATTTTAAAATACCACATATTCTCAATGGGATTGAGATCCGAACTTTGACTCAGCCACTGTAGCACATTCACTTTTTGGACTTGAGTCACTCCAATGCTGCTTTGGCCTTGTGCTTGGGATCATTGTCCTACTGAAAGGTGAACTTTCTCCCAAGCTTCAATTTAGCAGATGGAAGCATTATTTCCCTGTATTTTGCTCCATCCATTCTTCATTCAATTTTAAGCAGATGCCCACCTAGTCCACGCTGATGAAAAGCATACCCATAGCTTGATGCTGCCACCACCATACTTCAATGTAGGGATGTTGTTTCTTGAGGCATGGGCAGTGCTGAGGTTTGCACCCCACATAGTGCTTTGAATTTTGGCACAAAAAGTTCTTAATCGCATCTGACCACAAAATCTTTACCCACCTCAGAGGCCAGTTTTATGCAGAGCTCTTCATATTGCTGACTGCTGCACCTTTACTCCACTTTCAGCCACTAAGCTCTCCCTAACAAAAATGAACTATGGTATTGCTATAGTTATCTTCTATAAAACTATAAGAATATTATAGTTTTTTCACCCACTATAATAATGCTATAGTATTTGTCACTATAGTACAATAGTATCACTATAGTATTTTCACCCCCTATAATAATTATTTAGTATTTATTCCAATAGTATGATTATAGTGTGTACGAAAACCTACAGTAATGCTATAGTATTTGTATAGTATTTGTATAGTAGCTGTCGACATACTATAGTTTTACTATAGTTCATTTTCGTTAGGGCTAGCTCCTTCAAAGTGATTTCTGGTCTCTCCGTGGCTTCCCTCACAAGTCTCCTTCTTGCTTGGACACAGTTTTGAGGGATGGCCTTTTACAGGCAGTGCCTGGGTGGTGTGATGCAGCTTCCACTTCCTGATTATTTATGCAACCGTGCTCACTGAGATATCCAAACACTTGGATATTACTTTGTACCTTTTTCAAATTTATACATTTATATTACTTTATCTCAAACTTGTACAGAATTATATTTAGCCTTAATTTTGACACCTTTCCTTAAGATTCACAGCCTGAACAATGATCCTTAAACAGTGTGGTATTTTGTCCAGAAACCGTCAGTTACTTTAAATGTTCACAGGTAGAGGCCAATGATGAGGCAATTGTGTCCTCATTTTAGCAATCTTTTTAAAATCTGTGTAAACTTGGAGCTTCCAAAGCACAGGGGTTGAATATTTATGCAAACAGCATATTTCAGTTATTGTATCTTTCCTAAAAATATTTTCAAACATAAAACCAATACCTTAAAATTATTTATAACACAAAAAATACCACACAGAACAAAATTCCAATGTATCATTTGTAATTCAATAAAATGAGAAAATTAGTCAAGGGCCTGAATACCTTTGCTAGGGACATTATCTAACCGCAGTATCAGAGCCACATCTTTCATAATTACCACCTAGACATAGCATAAAATAGAAATTCCATTTCTACAGCTGTGCTCAATTTCTCACTTTAATAAGGTTAAACGTTGCCTTTTAGTTGGCAGAATTATGTGTTAAAAAATTTTATATTTTTTTTTCTTCCAAGTTTTCAAAACAAAGTGGCATATGACCATAGACCCTAAAACCAATCGAAGAGATAGGCCGGTTCACACCGCAAACCAGTCAACAGTGAGATTGACCTTGCCAGTTCACCAGCTAGAAATTTCACAGCGACCTGTTACACCGGCGCTAGTTCACACAAAGAAAAAGAAAAGGGAATAGGCCTATTTCACAAGATGGCGATATAGACCTTTTTTTTCCCACCTATCTCCTCCTACACCATTCACACCATCGACACCATTCATACCCCATATTATACCTTTAGACACCCTCAAGGTTGCTATTATTTTTTACCTTTATACCATATACACCTTTTCAGATAATTGACCCTTTATTCGCAAAAAAATGAATAGGAGTCAATGGGCACATTTTGAAAACCGATGCAATAGAATGTGGATGCTGTAACATATTACACTGCTTATGACATCACAATGCCTTCCTCTACAACACTGTTATGACCTAACAATACTATCCCAGATAATTTGACATTACCTTTTTGTATGAGGGGCCGTTTAGGCCATAATTCACGTTGGACCTCTCACATACATATATTCTCACTCTCACATACATATATTCTCACTCTCACATACATATATTCTCACTGTCACATACATATATTCTCACTCTCACATACATATATTCTCACTCTCACATACATATATTCTCACTCTCACATACATATTTTCTCACTCTCACATACATATATTCTCACTCTCACATACATATATTCTCACTCTCACATACATATATTCTCACTCTCACATACATATTTTCTCACTCTCACATACATATATTCTCACTCTCACATACATATATTCTCACTCTCACATACATATATTCTCTCTCTCACATACATATATTCTCACTCTCACACATATATTCTCTCTCACATACATATATTCTCACTCTCACATACATATATTCTCTCTCACATACATATATTCTCACTCTCACATACATATATATTCTCTCTCTCACATACATATATTCTCACTCTCACATACATATATTCTCACTCTCACATACATACATTCTCACTCTCATATACAGATCCTTTCCAAAAAATTAGAATATCATGGAAAGGTTTTTTTTTTTTTCCATAATTCCATTGAAAAAGTGAAACTTTCATAGATTATAGATTCATTACACACAAAGTGAAATATTTCTAGCCTTTATTTGTTTCATTTTTCATAATTTTGGCTTACAGCTCCAGAAAACCCCCAAAACAGTATTTCAAGAAATTTGAATAGTGTGTCGAAAATCAGCATTTACTTCAGTTATTTCAGAGAATTAATGTTTTAGACTGAGTGTCACACTCTGTACGTGGTGGTTTTTGAAGCACTGACTCCAGCCTCAGTCCTCTCCCTCTGCATCTCCGCCAAATTTTGGAATCGTCTTTGCTTGACAATCTGCTGAAGCCTACGGTCATCTCTTTTGCTTGTGCACCTTCTCCTGCCACATTTTTCCCTTCCA
Organism: Synaphobranchus kaupii; assembly: GCA_029718625.1. Classification (NCBI taxonomy): domain Eukaryota; kingdom Metazoa; phylum Chordata; class Actinopteri; order Anguilliformes; family Synaphobranchidae; genus Synaphobranchus; species Synaphobranchus kaupii. The sequence continues at coordinate 60,062,844 of CM056382.1, forward strand.
CTAAATTTTATCTTGATATGCTTGGACACTGCACTCTGTGAACAGCCAGCCTCCTTAGCGATGACCTTGTGGCTTACCCATCTTCTGGAGGGTGTCAATGATGGTCTTCTGGCCAATTGTCAAGTCTGCAGTCTTCCCCATACTGAACCAAACTGAGATAAACTTTGCAGGTGTTTTGAGTAAATTAGATGATTAGAGTGTGACACTCAGTCTAAAACATTCATTCTCTGAAATAACTGAAGTAAATGCTGATTTTCGACACACTATTCTAATTTCTTGAAATACTGTTTTGGGAGTTTTCTGGAGGAATCCAGTAGGAATCCAGTAGTTGTTTATATCTATGGTACTAGCCAGCTTCTGAGCCAATCACGATTCCATAAACTAACCTCCTTCCGTTTCATGTAAGTGCCTTCCGTTTCGTGTAAGTGCCTTCCATATATACGTATATATACTTTCTCTCACATACATACATTCTACTCTCACATATATATATTATCACTCTCACATACATACATTCTCTTATGAGAATATATGTATGTGAAAGTGAGAATATATGTATATGAGTGAGAATGTATGTATGTGAGAGTGAGAATATATGTATGTGAGAGTGAGAATATATGTATGTGAGAGAGAATATATGTATGTGAGACTGAGAATATATGTGAGAGTGAAAATATATGTATGTGAGAGTGAGAATATATGTATGTGAGAGAATATATGTATGTGAGAGTGAGAATATATGTATGTGAGAGAGAATATATGTATGTGAGAGTGAAAATATATGTATGTGAGAGTGAGAATATATGTATGTGAGAGTGAGAATATATGTATGTGAGAGTGAGAATATATGTATATGAGTGAGAATGTATGTATGTGAGAGTGAGAATATATGTATGTGAGAGTGAGAATATATGTATGTGAGAGAGAATATATGTATGTGAGACTGAGAATATATGTGAGAGTGAGAATATATGTATGTGAGAGAGAATATATGTATGTGAGAGTGAGAATATATGTATGTGAGAGTGAGAATATATGTATGTGAGAGTGAGAATATATGTATGTGAGAGAGAATATATGTATGTGAGAGTGAGAATATAGGTATGTGAGAGGTCCAACGTGAATTATGGCCTAAACGGCCCCTCATATTTTTGTGCTTTCATCACAATTCATTACTTCTTTGTATCACTTCCAGGTTCTTTAGACTACCACAATATATATCACCATATTTTAACACTTTCACCTTCTTTAGATCCCTTTATACCGCATTACCACATCATACCATTTCCACCTTTTATTTACCACCTCACACTATACCATATTACCATCTTTCTATACCATTTCCAGCAATTCATACCACTGCGAAGCAACCACACCTACAATTCACTTAGGAATTGTTAATCTAGTTTTTACTAGAAGCGAATAAGTTAGCAAATGAAAGCGTCTTTATTGCAATCCACCACTCAAACATTAGGCAACATTAGCTTGGAGCAGCTCTCATAAAAACCTTTTGCTTGTTAGCTAGCCCCTAGACATGGCTGATACTGGAGCACTGCCACTGAAAGAAACTTGGAAGCTAATTTCCTAGTTTATGTCTGGGTTATTTTCTCTTGGAGATGAAGCAGCGAGAAACACTGCAAGCTGTGTTGCATCTGAACGCAGCAATGGTCAATGAAGATAAAAGCAGAACCAGAGATCGTATCGTAAGTTTTCTCTCTGTATGGGCTTTGGCAGAACCACAGTTCAGTGGGCAGAACCCTTAGGCAGAACCAGAGCAAATTAAGCTACTGGAAAAAAGTATTCAGCCCTTCCGGTTTGCCTAGCCGGAAATGTGAGATAGGCCTATTGGAGCTCCCATATTCTACTGGACAGGTAGGTCAAAAGTTTTAACATGAATTTATCTTGACTTTATCTGCTTGCCAGCCAACTGTAATTAGCCTACCTAACGTTATAGTGAATAGTAGCTAGGTTGCTATTATTGATAACATTACTTTATTCGGATGTGCCGCGGTGGTTTTGACAACAAATGCGACTTTTGGGAAAAAGTTGTAGCCTACTCTAAAACTCTAGCTTTAAATATAAAATGTTATACGTTTTACTCCTTGCGTTTCTTTAGAATGTGGTGTTCAGTGATCTCAATGTTAAGCAAATTGGAGAAAGTAAATTACAGAGAAAAAAATAAGCCCATCCCGATTCTACCAAAACAAATGCTAAAAATACAGTCAATGTTACAACCACCTGGATGGTGGCCTCAGAGGACCATATTAGTGCTGCTCTGCCCTACACCTTCACCTCATCAGGAGGCTGTGCTCCGCTGAGAGCTGCCAGGGCATTGGTCGCCATCCTCTCCAACATCAGACGAGTTGTCTCCACAGTGTGAGTGCCCATGTGTGGCAGAACAATGACATTTGGAAGAGAAAGTAGGGCATGCCCCCTGTCCAGGAAAAAGCAACAGCACAAAACAAAGACAGACAGACAAGCTAATTAAATTGGCTCATCTAGGGTGTACAAGAATATGACTGACTGAAATCAAGAATCACCCTAATATCACAATAGCTCCATGCACCTTGTAGTTCATGAGGCTTTGCTCCAATCACCACATATTACTAAGTTTAAGAAACAGTGAAGTAAGGGGAATATTGACAAGCACAGCACAATTCTCCAGGACTTACCTTGGCAAGGGTTCAGGGTATGTCACATCCAATGCTGCCGCTCGGATCACCCCCCTCTGGAGGGAGTCAATGAGAGCATCTTGGTCTACTACCAGACCTATAATGAAAACAGTTGCTTGTCATTTTCCATCACACTTTGCCTCAATACTGAAAATACTGTAGAATGATCATTTGCAATCTTACAATTTCTTTTATGTGTTTTTGCTTGAAAGGCATTTGTAATTTTGGGTCTGAGGAACTAAAGTAGTTTGCTTATTTAAAAGCTGAGCAAATGAATTCTGTAACTACAGAATTATACAGCTATACAACACAAAATGGCACTGAATGTACAGGAGAAGAATATATAGGAGGTAACCTTAGTTTCAATTGTACAGTGAGACTATTTTGTACAGAGCTCACTAAAATATAATATGTACGGACCAATCAAAAGACTATTCTCTCAAAACAGCAAAACACAACAGGTTCAAATCAGTGAGTCACTGATAACACTTGGGTTCCACCAATTTTGGGGGTCATGAAGTCTTTGCCTAACATTACTAAAAGTTAATTGTCAATATTTCCTATGGCACATATACTCTCTCATGTTTTGTTCAAGCCATTTCACTATGGTACCTCTGCTGATGTTGATGAGTGTGCCTGTGGGCTTCATCATGGCCAACTCCCTGGCACCAATCAGCTTGTGCGTTTGAGGCGACAGGTTCACCACAACCATGACAAAGTCTGACTGCTGCAGCAGCTCTTCCATCTTTTCACAATACTGTGCTCCGACTGCTCTTTCATCTTCCTCTTCCCTTTGCACATGAAGAGAGCCAGATGAGCACCACAATTCAGTCCACTCAAGTATGTCAGTACTCTCAAAATGATGCAAACTTAAGGTGCAAGCCCCTCTAAGGTGGTTCTGCCCCTATTCTTATGTAAAGATTGCATCTTGGTTTCAAAAAAGTCTGGCATACATTTTAGTCTGCCAGACATACAAGTGAAGTCAGAAGTTTACATGCACTTAGGTTGAAGTCATTAAAACTCATTTTAACCACTCCACAGATTTCATGTTAGCAAACTATAGTGTTGGCAAGTCAGTTAGGACATCTACTTTGTACATTACACAAGTAATTTTTCCAACAATTGTTTGCGGACAGATTATTTCACTTTTAATTCACTATATCACAATTCCAGTGGGTCAGAAGTTTACATACACTAAGTTGACCGTGCCTTTAAATTTTTAATATTTGGTCGCATATCCTTTGCATGCCATGACTTCCTGATGTCTGTGACCCAACAACATCAAAAGACTCTTGATATCTTATTTTCTGGTACTCTTACAAGCGATACTATAACGTCTCTGCATTTGAATGGATCTCTATGGGAATTGGGGGGGTGGGACTAGATTTAGCTGTAAACTGCACTGGAACAGTATGGAAACACATGGTTAGCTAAATGGCTCCAAGTCATCAAGGGTCTGACATATCAAAAAAGCCTTAAACCATCACTCTGCTGCCAGGTATGCAGTAGATATGGATGGATAACTTGAAGGGTTTCTTCTTCTGACTTATTTTTCCATAGAGTTCAATAGGAAAATTTGTCAGGAGAAACAACCCTTAAAGTGATCCATCCATATCTACTGCATATCTGGCAGCAGAATGATGGATTGAGACTTGTTTGATACCTCAGAACCTTGTCTACATTCTACATTATGTTAAAATGTCCAATATTTTTTGATGCCCATCGCTGAGGGACAGGTATGTGTTTTTTTTTTTACCGTGCTTTGTAGGCTATGCGTGAGTAACTTGGCATTTATTTTTATGTTGAAAACATTTTTTTGGAGAGATAGTAAATTACAACTGCAATAGCCTACGTTTCACCACCGTGTCACTAGTTAGCCAAATACAATACTCTTTACTCTTCCTATATGATGCTACACATTGCGATGAAATGTCGTGATTTGCACCAAGATCGGGTGAACCGTGTAGCAATTGTAGCAACCACACTAATTATCTTTGATCCGTCATCTTCATACCCATTCCCCTCCCATGACGCATAGTTTGGCAACCACTGCCCTACTGTATCTTGACGTGATGCCCGTTTAAGTTACTCTAAATAAGAACATTGCAAATAAATGATAAAAAAGAACAAATAATCATAATACCCTACCTACGGTTTCGATTATGGTATAGGATCCTCATCTCAAAGGCCTGGGCCCGTTTGGCAATCCTGTACCCGATCCGGCCCATCCCAATGATGCCCAGCGTGGCACCACTGACATCAGTGCCCATCGAACTCTCTGGCAAATCGTCATCTTCATGAAAGTGGGAGAAATTGTGTCCTGCAAGAGACGGGGGTAAAAAAACAGCAGGACTATCATGTTGGTCATACAGTGACTCAGTGTGGTCCCAATGAGATGGTGGATGGCTACCTAGCATAAATGAGCTAGTCTAGTCTAAAATTTTAAATTTGCCATGCAGTTCTGCAAAAGGTTGTCTAAAATTGTTGGCTTACAGCAGCATTACTTCCCTTTTTTCCTCAAGATATAGCTGTTATGAATGGAATGATGGCCAACTATTCTCTAATTGGACTACTCATGGTTTATGTAGCCTACTGTACAAAGAGAGTAGTAGTAAGAGAGATTGGCAGTGCATCATAGATATGACTGAGCAGGGTTATTGTATAATAACCTATTTTCAAGGTAAAAATCCAGCAAATCCAATTAGGCCAACTTTTAATTTTTACTTTAATGGTAGGCTACTTCTTCCACCACTGATTTATTGGAGTATGAAGACCAATTTATATAATTCCTGGATTTATCTAATTATATGATTTAATTGCCCGACAGATTATTTGGGAATTGTCAGGCTTAGGCTATTATTATTTCATTTTAAAAAAAGCAAAACTGCCTAAAATACAACGTGCCGATATCTCTAACCATAGATGAGTTTCCGCGCCGATGCGAGCATCAGAGCCATCCCAATATCTGCAGTGGCGTTGTCCACAACCTCCGGGGTGTTGCACACTTTCACACCGAAGCTGTTGATCATGGGTATATCCAGGTGGTCCACTCCCACCCCGCCGCTGACGACCACCTTCAGGTTAGGCAAGAGCTGCAGCAAACTGCAGTCTACCTTGGGCGTATTGTTCCATAGGAACACCGCACGGATTTGGTCAGCGAAGCGCTCTCTGTTCTGAAATAATTCCTCATTGGAAATAATGGTGAAGTACTTCTCAATGAGAGGGGTAAGACTGCGGTATATTCCTGGTACCCCCAAATGCGCCAATATGCACGGCTTCTCTGTAGTCTGAAGAGGAATGGAAACTCATGAGCACTTTATTCACATTGAAAACGGTGTTCATTACCTATTTACATGCATAAAACGGCGAATGCGAAGCAGTGACATGAGCATAATACAAGGCTGTCAGTGTCAATAGCCTACTACGTTTGGTAGGTATGATGAGAATGAATAAGTTAACTGCAAACTGGCCAGATTTCGCAACGTGCCACGCAAAAATTAAAGTAGCCTTTTTATTCAATGTTGTAAGGAACCCACACTTTATGCCCTTACCGATTACCACTTGCCATAGCCTAGATCTACATAGGGCCCATTAGGCTAGTCTGGCTCAAGGTTACAAGCAGTTCGAACATACTTTCAGAAAGACACGCAATAACCTTGATTGCGTTATTACCATCTTACCATTTTTGTGGCCGTGTTGTGCTTTAATCCTCTTCGTAACAGAAATGGGACTCCTTTGTCCAACAAACGCAACATTAAAGTTAAATACGTAGCCTATCACAGAGGCCGTATTGTAACTGTATAGTCATTCCACAGGAATGTTGCTTATGCGGTATGTTATGTTAATATGTAAACCGGTCAGTCTCGAAGTTATTCCATATACAAACAGTCAGTAAACCTAGGCTAGATATGACATGTTTAAAACAAAATATAATTTAGAAAGTAAAATGGCGCGAACATGACATTGCAACAGTGTCATACTGTAGGCTATATCAAGGCATGACAATTGCGAAGACTAACAAATAAAAAATATGTTTTTACATAGAGAAGCCTCACGCGTGATCAAGGAAACGTGCGCATGCGCGCGAATGTAGCCAAATCGCGGAGGCAAACCACGCGAGAGCGAAGCCTTTTACATGACCCATAGCCATCAGGGGTGCATCCCACAGAACTATATATAGTTCTATATATAGTTCTATATATAGTTCTGTGGTGCATCCCAATGGTTGATGCTAGATTTGATAGCCCGTCAATGTGCAGATGGAATGACCGCAGTCTTGGAGGTTTGATGCGACAGTAGGCTGGGCTACATTGTGGTGTTTTTCAAACGTTCTTTGAAGCAGTCGTAGTAGGTCTACTAGAGATGTTTATTTATATAAACTTATTTTTCCATAGGGGCGCCACGGTGGTGCAGTGGTTAGCACTGTTGTCTCACAGCAAGAAGGTACCGAGTTCGAATCCCGGCCGAGGGCCTTTCTGTGTGGAGTTTGTATGTTCTCCCTTTGTCCGCGTGTGTGAGTGAATGGTGTGTGTGCCCTGCGATGGTTTGGCGGCCTGTCCAGGGTGTATTCCTGCCTCTCGCACCTCCCGCGACCCTGACCAGGACTAAGCGGGTTAGATAATGGATGGATGGATGGATTTTTCCATAGAGTTCAATAGCAAAATTTGTCAGGAGAAACAACCTTAAAGTGATCCATCCAAATCTACTGCATATCTGGTAGCAGAGTGATAGTTTGAGGCTCGTTTGATACCTCAGACCCTTGATGACTTACAGCCATTTCCCCAACCATGTATTCCATACTGTTCCAGCATAATTTACAGCGAAATCTAGTCCCACCCCCCAATTCTCATAGAGATCCATTCAAATGCAGAGAAGTTATAGTATTGCTGGTAAGAGTACCAGAAAATGAGATATCAAGAGTCTTTTGATAGTGTTGGGTCACAGACATCAGGAAGTCATGGTATGCAAAGGATATGTGACCAAATGTTAAAAATGATTATTTTATTCTACGTTATGTTAAACTGTCCAATATTTTTGATGCCCGGAAATGGGGGGGGGGGGGGGGGGGGGGGTATATACGAAAGGTTCTATAATTTCTAAATGGTGCATCCGATATGGATGAAAATACCCTCAAATTAAAGCTGACAGTCTGCACTTCAACCCCATTGTCATTGTATCCTTTCAAACTCAAAGTACTAGAGTACAGAACCAAAATAACAAAAAACGTGTCACTGTCCAATGAATTATGGTGCTCACTGTAGCTACAGAACTGTATAGCAGTCAGATATAAAGAAAAATGAGTACTGAAAATACCTGATTGTACCGAGAGACATGTTTGTTTTCGTTTTTTTGTGGTGCTCATTTGAATTTCCTGACTTTTGCGGCTTTTAATCAAAACAAAAGTCTCACTTAAAACGTAGTGTTTTGTCATAAATTGCATATTCTGTTGTTTTCATATAATCATACATATAACACATATAGTCACATGCTCATGCTTATAGTTTCACACATATGACTCATGTTAATGTTGAATAACCAATGTGTAATTGGTGTAACATCACATACTTGAATTTCAGCCAATTTCTGGCTATATAGGTGAATGTGTCAGGATGTTTCAGTTCTCTTGAACTGCCTTGAGATGCTCTCCCTGTGTGCACATTGATGAATAAATTGTCACTTATTGGATCTATTGTTGCGGTCTCGTCTGTGGTATATTGGTAACCACATCAGTTAAGGTAACCGGATTTCATTCACAGCTGGCATTAACATGCATCTGTGCCTACATGGAGATCGGATTTATTTTTCACAAAATGCAGATAGTTGGGCATGTCAGTTCCCCATAATTTTGACAGCTAGCTTTCTAGAGATAGCCCATACTGTGGTACATGGATGAGCCTCACGGCCTTGGATCGAATCCAGACCGTGCCAGTGCCGACTGTGGTCGGTAGCTCCATAGGGCAACATGCAATTGCCGATTGTGTCCCAGGGAATGGGAGAGTTCAGTCGGATAGGGTTCCATGTGCATTTCTATCTAGCGACCTCTGCTGATCGATCAGGCGCCTGTAGATTGCAGTCAAAGCCACGTATGAAAGGTCCCTCCTCCGACTCCGCTCTATGCGATCTTAGCTGTCGTCTGGGTTATGAAAAGAAGCAGCCTTCCAGGCTACGTTTTCTCACTTTACACTGCAATTGGCCGCAGAAAAACAAAAAAATCTGTGAATGTCATTTTGGCCCACTAGTTGAAAGATTAATGTATTGGTTGTAAGCTTTATTCAAAGCATTGTAATGCATTTTTGTTACCCTGGACATTATTGTTTGTTCCATTTCTGTAAATGCGTGAGTGAGTTGCTATGGCTACTGTAGACGCACAGCAATTTTTGCTCCCCTCCATCGTTCTGTCAGATAGTTCAGAGGACCCACCCAAACACGCACTCGCAAAGTGAAATGTTCTTCACTGCAGAGATTGATAGGCTAGGCCAGAGATGGTGGATATAATAATGAACAGTCCAATGAAGAGTCTCCGGATATAGTTTTCATTCAGTCACAGCTACTGTTATATTAATTACATATTTTTGTGATTTAAAGTTTTACATTTTGACAACCTTGGCAGTGAAATTGTTTGGCTCTATGAATGTTGTTTAGGCTACCCTGTAAGTCTGTTATAATACTGTACCATGAAGCTGAATGTGCTTCTCTGCTTGCCGTAATTCTCATGCCTAGCAATGAACTGATGGAAAATTATGGTAAATGAATGTCCTCTTCAGGCTATGTAGTTCAAGGCTCAAGGCTCATTTGTTATATGCCCCATTGGACTCCATTATAATGGAGTGGTTCTCTGGGTGATCAAAGCTCGACAAAGAAAGATGTGACAAAATTATTATCGTTACCAAGCATAGTGGAAATAGTTCGGAAAAGTTACTGTATTCTTTAAACCTGTTCCTGTATTATCAGGTGTTGATTTTTTGAGCTTTGAAATGATTTATCAGGCAGAAAAATACCACAGTGTATTCATGACACTATGAATAAATGATTAAGCAGGCCCCAAATCTAAACTGGCTGTTAATGGAAACTTAATACTTGTCCAGAAAATTCAAGCCCAGTCCATCCTTTCATTAGCACATTATCTCCAGCAGAGGGCAGGTACTTCACACCATATAGAGCATAATCCATAAACAATACTGTAGTTTTTAAAAATATGTGTTGTGAGGGAAGAAAACTGAGGTGGAATATTTTTGCTTGTAACTTGTATTGTAGACTCTCTTGACATTTTCAGATGGTGCATAAAATAAAAAATAATGGGGCAACTGAACTCGTTTGTGGTTTAGTTGATGGGTCATAGGACTTAAATTTCAGGTGGAGCACTGATTTGGAAGTGTAAGTGAAATAATTTATATAGGTGTATAAATGAACAGTATGTGACAGGTGCAGCATGTTTCTGAGTTGCCCCTGATTATGATATGCTAAGCAAATCAATAGTAAATCATTTCTAGTTGAGCAGCATTGAAATTGAGTGTTAAGTGAGACCAACCCTTCAACTGGACCATCAGTCTGAAATCCTTGCAGTGGATTGTTCTGTTATGCCTCTTTTGCTTTTCTTTTTTTTTTTTGGAAATGGAAATATTAACTTCTCAAATTACAGAAAAAATAAAGAAGTGACCAGCTCTGGGGATCAGTGAACATCCTACATGAAAAAGTAGTCAAAACCAGCGGCATATCCCTGCTGATTAAAGAGGTCTTGGCATGAGATTTAAAGTGTAAGTCAAACAGATGTTCTTAGGTTGAACAAACAGGGATTCTGCAACACAAATGGGCCTGCACTCTAACAGACGTCTGATTAATACCACATTTGTCTGGAGTTTGTACTGTCTGTTGGGGAGCTTCTCTTACCAGCCATGTGTCAGGCCTGACTGAGTGAGTTACGGCTGACACCCAGTTGGCCAGCAAGGGCACTGGTTGTGTGCTTCCACATTCTCAAGCTGTGACCAACAATTCCTGGTAGGGTGCGCTGTTTGGCCTTACTTGCTTACTGGCTCAATGTTTTGATCATGGAAATGCAGCAAATGTTTTAAATGCTTTTTTTCAGTTAAAAAATGCGATAAAGTTGTGAACGGTGAAGCTATAGCCTGCGTCCTGTGGCTGCTCAGTTATATGGGCATTTCTTTATAGAAAACAGCACCTCATATAACGAAAGGGCTCTGGATGCATGTGGTTTACTTCGTTAAGTTGCACAATACTGCTACAAGATTCTATTGGAATTTGTAGCTTTCTAATGTGTGCAACTGCACGGCCTGTAGCAGAAGTGATTTTCAGTGAAATCCTACCTTAATAAATTCCTCTTGAAGTCCCCCTCAGTCATTTGCAGGATATGAAAAAGGGAGTGACAGGGATAACAGTCTGTGCATCTGTCAGTAGCAGAAACTGTCATTACATTTTATATGCTTTCAGAAACTTTAATACAGTCTGTATTCTGAATGAATCTGTGACCCAGCAATGCTCAATCCAGTTTCTAAAGGAATATACAGACGAGGGCGACAAATTAAAGGAAAAAGGCGTCACTGAATGGTTTGATGAGTGTGAAAATGATGTGAATCATATGCTATGGACTTCGCAGTCACCAGATCTCAACCCAATTGCACGCCTATGGGAGATTTTGGACCGATGTGTTAAGACAGCGCTCTCCACCACCATCATAAAAACACCATATGAGGGAATATCTTTTGGAAGAATGGGTTCCATCCCTCCAGTAGAGTTCCAGAGACTAGAATCTTTGCTAGACTAGATGTAGAATCTATGTCAAGGCGCACTGAAGCTGTTCTGGCGGCCCATGGTGGCCCAACACTTTACTAAGACACTTTATGTTGGTTTTTCCTTTAATTTGTCACCCATCTGTATGGAGATTAAGCACCCTGTTGTTTTCCTGTCTGTATAAATCGGAACATATTACGTGTTTATTGCGGATGTAAGACTGAATGAGTACAGATTAAACATTTTCCACAGCCTTGAGGTAGTACACCCTTTGTAAGACTATTTACATGTTTGCAACTTTTGGGCAGACTCTAGCCACAAAAATACAAGGCAGCTGTGTGATCTACTAATAATGATTTTCAAGAAATGATTGTGACTAATGTGGTAGCATTGCCATTTTTGTACTTCACATGAAGCACATTACCACAACGAGATCAGGTTACAAAAAGCAGCTCTATACTCATCCTTCATCACAATCAATCATTTTCATTATATCCAAAGAGATTACACATTAGTTTTTAACTTTTTGTCATAAGTAAAATTATTTCATGTTGAACGTACAAAGGGAGGGCTGCTGCATTAGGTACAATCAGTAAAACTGTAAAATTAGTAAATGGGTGATCTGTATTATAACTCTCATTCTTGTTAATTTAAAACCAATGAATAGCAAACACTGGATCTTGGGCCAACTCCACAACACCATTGTCTTCAGATGTAATGTCATATGCCACAGACAGGGGGCATGATTCATTGTGGAATTGTAGAACTGCTTTGTTTGAAAACTTTCTCTCCACATATTAGTGACATTGACAAACCATCTCCAAGCAATACAAATGGTATATATTTAAGACTCAATGTATTTCTTTATTTATTTTGATGCGGCACAGTGAGCTTTATAGTATATAGTAATCTTTGTTGTTGGTGGGGTGAGTAGCAGAGGCATCCAGGGGCCACATGTATCAAACTGAGTAAAAGAATGCGTAAAAGAATGCTTAGGGTGAAAATCATAAATATGCTTTAAAAAGTTTTGCTTATTCTACCACTGCCTTTCGGTCACTGTCACCATATCACACTGACGCCAAACATTGCCTACATATGGTGTCCAGTGTGTGCAGAGGTACACAGATTCTAACAGCACGTTATTTTATACATCTGAATTTCAGCATGGAAACTCCCTTTCTGAGGGCATTTTTCTGCTCAGCACTGTTTATACCCCAGATGTTTTCAAATCTACTTATGCATCATTCTAATTTTTTCTTTCTGATGGGACATTGAACCAAAGTTGTTGTTATGTTTTCATAAACAAAAAGTTTATTAAAAATCTCATGCCAGTTATCACAATGAGCAGGGTTTTCTCTAATTCCATAAATTCTCAAGCTCTCATTCTGACAATAACAAAAGGAATTATGCGTGACTAAGCGAATCTGTTTCACACCGTCATCTGATGCGTGGTGAACAGTCTGGATGCTGTGCTTCGCCTAGGTAAGTGCTACATATTACTGGTGATTGACATCTATGTAAGGACCTATATACAGTCAATGAAATTCTATTATGATTATAGAATATCATTAATCCATAATTAATAATAATAATGATGATAATAATACGTATTATTCTTCTTCTTATCATTATTATTAACCCTGCAAATGGGGCTTGATGCTTATTAATCTTGGGCCCTCAGTGCTGCATGGTTCCCCACTCCTGTTCTCTCCAGCCTCCCTTCCCCCAAGCTCAGGCTTGTCACCCTGCTTAGTGGTCACCAAGTTCAATAGCTGTCAGCAGGCCCCACCCCTCAGCCGCTTGCTCTGCGCCTGCCCTCCGGCCATCAGTGATTGCATCTCAGCCTCCCCGACACCAGGCCCCTAACTAATTCAATAGTCCAGGACCAGTTTTTTCTAACTTACCATTAGCTACCGCAAACCCCTCCTCCCTGCTCCAATTCCAGCCTATAGGCTCTGGGTCTTTGCAGTAGTAGTAAAATACCTCTGCTTTCAGGGGCTTAGTGAGGTCTGAATGGACATTGCAGGAGGTTTAAGAAGGGTGATTGGGTCAAATGGGCTCCAGATGTAATTTGTGAAGAGGGATTTATTTGTGCAGGAAAAAAAAAGCCTCTGGAATCAGACAGGGCCTCATTGATATTGAAAAGGTTGTCACCACAAAAGGATACAATGTGGTTCCATTATATCCAGAAACCATACGTACAATTTCACTTATTGGGGCATTGAGACGTGACCCTTCAGCGTGCAATATTTCTTGTTAACATATTCATGTCCGCAATATTTAGTGTCATTTCTTTTGATTTATCCCTTACATTGTCAGACAAGTTCATAAAAATATCACAGACAGGATAAGAGGTCACATATTCTAATTATGTCATGGCATTGAAGTGTTGTTTTGATTTACTTTGAGAATTCCTAATCATACAAGGCTGTGTCTGTATGAAACACTCCCCCCCCCCCCCCCTCTCTCTGCTGTTCCACCTTTAATCAGTCTCAAACAGTGGCTGGGCTCCCCTCACCCAACCCAATTGTCATCATTTAGACTGTGATAGAAAATATTATTTGAGGTGAAGATTAATTATACGACCCTTTTTAAAGCATTTCATAAATTGCACAAGCCATGGAGTACATACAGTGCCTTCTACTTGTAGAACCATGGACAAGCATGAACTAATCACTTGACTGGTTTTCATTTCAGGTCATTTTCCCATTTTTTGTTATTTAAAGAGGCACATAGAATGTGATTAGAGCGGTTTGTCAGGACTTGCTTTTATCATTAATCCTTAATCCCTCACCCCATATCCACAACAGCCTGTCTCTAAAGCTCTTTCATTTTCATGGTTAATTACTGATTAAAATATGTATTTTTTGTATTTGGTATTGTTGTCTGCAGTTTCCTTTGATGAGACAGATCAGAAAAAACACTTTCTACTAAGTTGTTCTCAGAAGCATGAAGTTAACAAAGTTTTCTGGTGGGTACAGTGGGCCATTTGTTATGGGGAATGAAACAATCCACATTTCAACCACAACTGTAAATTCAGCCATGGATATTTTCATCAACAAAATAAAAAGAAAAAATGTTTTTAAAAAATAGTTTCTTATTTTAATATGTATTTACTTGCTGTGATAACACATAATTCTGAACAGGCCTTTGTATTGCACTGCTTGGATTTACCAGAAGTTGATAAAGCCAGTGAGCTGCAGTATGTAAAAAGCACCTTCAAAACTCACAGATGCATTAAAAAGATACATAACCTGCGTGATACATCATTTTTAAGGATGGATAGAATAGAATAGAATAGAATAGAATAACTTTTATTTTCCTGTGAGGGAACCTGAGTTGTACAATTGTTGAAATGGATATACAACAAGTATCCAGTTGTAAAACAAAAATTTTCTAAAATCATCTTAACCTTTAACTAGTTAACTACATGTGCACCACATAAGGTCTACTTTTATTGCTAAAAAATACATACTATATTTTTCATTTATAAGCAATTATCTGCTGTTGATTCGTTTATTATCCAGCAATCCATTTATCACTTTGTAGCCACATTAATCCACATTAGCGTTTCATTCATTTAAGATTTGGCATGAAAGACTAGAAAATGTACCCACAAGGCAATGTCCATGTAAACCAATCATTGTATCCCATTATTAAATATGGGTCCCACAGAAACGTATATGAGATCAATCAATTCCCATTTAGTCTTGCCCCAGGACAGCTGCATCTCATGTTTCACATGTCATCATCTGCGATTATGATCTTTTTATCTTTGGGAATGAAAATATTTTTTTTCTATATACAACTATTTCAAAAGGCAGCAGCAATTTACCACACATAAATGCATCTACTAGGCACCTATGTCCCTTTAAAAAGTGCAACAAAAATGTAGTTTGCCATTTTAATGCAAAGCTGGGCTTAGGTTTACCATTAATTTGAGACACACAAATTAAACACAAATATAACATATTGTATATGTTTCACAGAAAACCTGGGGTTTCAGATGTTTATGAACAGGGGAAGTTTTGAAATAGTGATTCTAATCTCAAGACTAAATAAGGAGCAAATCAGAAGTACAATAGACCCATAAAAGTCACAGCTGGCAGACGTCAGTGTGACAGGCATTCACTTAATATAATAATGTGGACTGCATGCAATTATATTGTCAAGGAGAGATGGTGAAATCGGCCAGAGACAAACTGTGATCTGAACTGTGCCCAGACATTAGCAATTATCTATTTCAGCAGAACTAACCAGCAAAGTTATTTCACCCATTTTACAAGTAAAAACTAGAATGTAAAGTTTATGAATGAACTTTAGTGTGGTTGCTTGAGCAATTGTTTAGCAGTTTGTTTACCAGATTAAAAAGTTAGAGAGCTGTAACATCTTAAAACTTTGGCAGTGTAACCTTATGCAAGCGCGGAGCTAAAGGGGTGCCAGGGTTGCATTGACTACCCTTGAAATATTATTGATCATCCTGTGTGCAACCAAGAGTTTTATTCCTGTCATTGGCTATTTGTCAATGACAGACACACTGACAGCGCTTCAAGTAAAAAACAACTGTTTTTATATAACCTAGATGGAGTAGCTCCAGACTGGAAAACGAAGACACCCTCCCACTTTGGAGTAGAATATTCCTGAAACTGAACCTTTCACACAAAACGTGAACATTCCACGCATCAACAAGCAGTGGAATACATTACATTTGTACTCTGCAAGAGGATAGCCAATCTATTTGATTGTGCCACTGTTGAGGTCTCGGTTGGTTATATTTCAGTATTTAGTAGTAGCGATTAGGTGGCCTATATGTGACAGCAGGGTGCCTCTCAGCTGTGAATGCAACTGGAACTGCTAACGTTACAGGCTTGGGTCTGCTTGTCACAAGCCAAATGCTGCTGGCTTATTCAAATGGAGAAGCGTTGCAAGCGTATAGCCAATTGAAGCAATATAAAATTGAAATAAAAAATAAATACAAGTATATACAGTATATAAAATGGACGTTCAGAAGAAGCAATGTAAGTATATAGAGCTGCTGTAGTGACCTGTGACAATACCAGCTGGAGAGTTCAGCTGCTAGAGAGAGAAAAAAAAGGCATTGTGATGTCACAAGACTCAACATTCCACCATTCATTCTCTATGGGAATTGTTGGGATAAAAAGGTGAATATCTAAAGAAATTTAAAGGATATCAAAAAGATAAATACAAGCACACTACTCTGAGCCTAGATGAATATTATAAAGTTGGTATGGCATGTCTAGCTTAAATGCTGTAGGAGGAGTAGCGTGCAGACATTTTGGCAGAAGAACAAGAATAAGAAGTATTCAAGAGAACAAGTCTTTTACACTCTACAGCAGTGGTGCTCAACATCTGTCCTGGAGTACACCTATGTATGCTGGTTTTCGTTCCAACCACAGTTTCAATCCCAGAATTTTAACAAGCTGTTAATCTTTCTTAATTGGGTGCTTTTCATGTTTAGAGGAATTATTTACCCTCTTAAGCCACATTATGTTAGAAATAGCTATGCATGCCATAAAGAATACAATTCCCATGTTCCCATTGTACCTATTGGGCTATATTGGAAATAATTACATAATTATTTTAAACTGATCAAATTAAAGACTGAGGTGAATCAATAGGCTCCTAATTTGGTAGTTGAACACATTGTTTAAGTTTTTTCATCATTTTTTCCTTAAACATATCAACACAATGCAGGTTTGGCTCATTGTCATTTGCTTTGTCTTGTCTTCATTATTTACCAAATGATTAGTTTTAGTGGCCATGTGTCCACAATTTCACCAATTAGGAGCCTATTGTTTCACCTCAGTCTTTAATTTGATCAGTTAAAATGTTTTTTTTTACCTCTCTTTTTCTAATTATTTGCAATATAGCACAATGTGAATATTTGACTTTTATTCTTCAGGACATGCACAGCTATTGCAAACATAATGTGGCTTAAGAAGGTAAATAATCCTCTAAACATTAAAAACACCTAATTAAAAAAAATGTACAGCTTGTTAAAATTCTGGGATTGCAATTGTGGTTGGAGCAAAAACCAGCATATGCAGGGGTACTCCAGGACCGAGGTTGAGAACCACTGCTCTACAGAATGACTTGCCGCTGATTTCATGGATTCATCATCTTTCTGTATTCATATGCTTTCTGTAGTTGGAGCATCAGTGATCAAAGTGAGGTGGTCTGTCCTCATTATCAGTGACGGAAAACAAACTCAGAGGTTCCTCAAACACATTCTCCACATCCAAATTACCTCAATTACACAGAATAACAGCAAGGAGGATCACCTCCACTCAGAAGATGTTATCATTTTATTTGAATAAAATTATACCCCTTGAGTCCCACACCGAACATGAAATGTACAATTTACATATTTTCAGCCTGACTACCTTCAATATGCATTCACAAGAATACAATATGGTGATTTACAGCTGCTGTATTTTCCCCACACTATAAGTATAGTGAGAGGCCCTAAATTATGTGTCTGTTTTGCTCTGTATTAGCATGGTCACCATGATGGCTTAACCATTCCTGTTCCTCTGTGACACAGAGAATTTGTACATGATATACATTTCACAGCCACCAAGGTGCGGCATAAGATTATGGGGGTTACAGAGGAATTCACTGATCCTGTTACACAGCATTTTACATAAACTGTAAACCTGTCCCACAAAGCCAGGCTGCATTACAGGTTAAATAAAGGTAACTTTGTTTCACAGACTAAATGTTTCCATATGCAGAAGAAAAAACCTGTAAATGCCCTAATTTTAAAATGCCAATAATCCCAACAGGATGTCATTTTTTAAAGATAAATATGTATTGTAATGCGCACCAATAACAATGATGTGGATATTTGATATTTCACTTGATATTTAATGAGTGACATATTCTGTTTTGTGGATCGTGAGTTTGAGTCCCAGTTTGTTTTGTATGTTGCTGTGTGTGTGTGTGTGTGTGTGTGTGTGTGTGTGTGTGTGTGTGTGTGTGTGTGTGTGTGCATGTGTGCGCATGCATGTATATGTCTGTCTGTCTACTGACTACATATACTATGTTGTGCCAGACATTATAAATTGACATATCTATAGCTACCCCTGAGCAAATGTTCCAAAAGATATGCCCCTCCTTTTTTTTGATAAGGGGTGTTTAAGAAATACAATAATGCATTATATTGAGATTACAATTTTAAAATAATTAAGTATTAAATTAAATTAAATAACATAAATATTTTTTCATGTTAATTAGGTGTGGTTGTGAAACGACACCTTCTGTTACTCTCCATACTTCCACCACCTATCTCCTACACCATTCACACCATCAACACCATTCATACCTCATATTATACCTTTATATGCCCTCCAGGTTGCTATTAGTTTTTACCTTTATACCATATACATTTTTTCAGATAATTGACCTTTTATCGGCAACAAAATTAATGGGAGTCAATGGGCACATTTTGAAAACTGATGCAATAGAATGTGGATGCTGTAACATATTTGGGAAAAATGGGAATTGATTGATCTCATATACATTTCTGTGGGACCCATATTTAATAATGGGATACAATGATTGGTTTACACTGCTTCACAGTGCCTTCCTCTACAACACTGTTATGACCCAACCGTTACACTCTCCATTCCCTCTCAGTCCCCATCCCTGTTTTCCCCTTTTCCTCACGTTTCTTGTCTTGTTTTTACGTTTCCCTGTCTGTCTTCCTTGTTGTGCAGGCTGGGCGTGGTTTCCTGCTTGTTTCGCCTAATTCACCCTCGCTATTGCTCTGCCTATCAAATTCCTTTCCCCGTTTGCATACACGCCTTTGTCTCTGCTCAATCACTCTCACATACATTCTCACGCTGCAATCACTCATTAGCTCATTGACTTCACTATATATTCTCCCGTTGTTCTTTGTCGGGTGCCAGTTTGTTAAGTCTTGTTCGTTGTAACTCTGGTCTTGTCTAGTTTTGGAATCTAAGTCATAGTCTCGTTTTGTCTTTCTGAAATGAACGCTTTGTCTGATATTCTGCTTCCAGCCTGCAGCCTCCTGCCTGTTCTACGCCACGCATCCCTGTCTCCCGCATCCCGCTCTCCCTCTGCTACGCCAACCCAGGATTCAGCCACTGTCCAGCCCCTTTGCCTGCTCCCCACACCCACTCTGCCCCCCTGTTCTCACCAACCCAGGATTCAGCCCCTCTCCCTTTTCTCCCTATACTTCCGGAGTTTTTGGCAAAGCAATACACGCTCCCCGCGAGCATTATTGTATTTCTGTCTCTGAGTCGTGCATTTGAGTCCAGTCCCTACCCGGATCCTTAACACCAACAATACTATCCCAGATGATTTGACATTAGCTTTTTCTGCTTTCATCACAATTCATTACTTCTTTTGTATCACTTCCAGGTTTTTTAGATGACTTACAACAAAATACATCACCTTATTTTAACACTTTCACCTTCTTTAGATCCCTTTACACCACATTACCACTGCATACCATTTCCACATTTTATTTACCACCTCACAATGTACCATATTACCATCTTTCTATACCATTTCAAGAAATTGATACCACTGCGAAGCAACCACACCTACAATATTTTAGGAATTGTTCATCTAGTTATATGTGTTGTTAGTCATGCCTGGCCCTAAATAGGACAGTGTTCATCTTTTACAAATTACTTATGAACATTAATCAAATATCAATAACTCTTATGCTATAAAGCATATGTGACTTCTTTCACAGCACCTGCCATTTGTAAAGGAAGAATGGTGACTACCTTAGAACAAGCACAGCAATAATTGTTCACATTTAAGAAACGTAATAAATGGTAATAATAGATATAATAGATGGAGCTGTAATATAAACTGTATCCAAAGGGTTGAGTGGCGATAACAGATATGGAGAGGAGTTGGGGTGAAGTGTTGGGTGGAGATGACAGATATGGAGAGGAGTTGGGGTGAGGGTACTAGGTGTGTATCACATGTATCTCTGTATTCTTAGCCATTTCTTAGTCAAGTGTTCTTGCCCACATTTGGTGCTTCGATGCTTCCTCTTACCCCTTTCAAGACTGAGGCTGAGAGTTTCTGCCGGAACTTTAAACCGTTTCTTATTATTCAGCTGGGAAAAGATCAGATCACAGATTCTAAAATGGACATCTAGCTACCACATAACAGAGGAAAATGCCAAGACATTTTAAATGGTTAGAAATTATGATTAGACTAGTATGTACTCAGGTGCGAGGGCTAATTGAATAACTGAAAGGAGTGCGGAAAATGTGCAAGAGGGAGAGTGATAGGCTAACCAATAAGAGGAGAAAAAAGGAACTAAACGGGGACCACGCCCAGCCTGCAGCGAACACAGAAACGAGACAAACAGGGTAAACTGAAAAACACAACATGAAACATAAGGAATGGGAAAACGAAGGAAACAAAAGGGAGGTGGACTGGAGGGAAACGGCGGATGTTACAGAAAATCCTATTCTGGTATCGCCAGGCAGCACTGAGCCCATTGATCTGTTCCAGAGCACAGTGGTCTCTCATGACACACCTCGGATATGCAGGGCTGAGCTAACCAAACCTGAGAATGATCCAAAAGAGGACACATGGTTAGTGACAGACCATGGGAACATTGTGTTCTAACCAGCATTAATTACTCTGTTATCTTTTGGAGGTCTGGAGTTAATTAGGTTAATGTGCTTTATGTTACTGTATATGATTCTGATGAAAGAACACCTCAGCGGTAACTTTTACACAGTAAGAATGAAATAACGCTGGATGAGGGCTACTAAATTACTCAATAATAAATTGTATCATTGATAATACATGTGCACAGTAATTAAAATGGCACTTCACTTCACATTGGGATTAAAGGGAATCATGTTCCCTTGTCATGCCCTCCTATCCATTTTTTTTTCCAAAGGCTGAAGTTCATTTATTTCATTAAACATCCAAAGGGCTGAACTTTCCCATGCTAAAGACGCAGATTTATGTTAATAATGCAACCAAAGGTGGATTCTCCCTTTAATATCAAAGGACAGAGATTTGTCCCCTTTCATCTATTTTAGGGAAGACTAACTCATCCATTTTGGCCCTGTAACCTACACTGGTGGGAATGGTTTCTGCAGAACAATGTTGCCAGGGCAACAGGTTCAAGACCTTTGACCTTTATGAACTGCTGGAGGGTCCCTATCACCACTGATGTCATACATTTTGTGTGAACACTAAAGAGTAAATGAAAATGGATGGTGAACAATGTAACCATTAGAACAACTTATGAGAAAAACTTCAGTGGGTCTGTATTAAAGCTTTTAATAATTATGCTCAAATATGTTTTTTTTTCTCTTTAATTATAAAGTAAAGTGCAGTAGATTGTTTCTCATCATATTTAATGTCTCAAAATTTGAGACATTATTAAATTATGTCACAAATAATGTCTCAAAATTAGAAATCTCCAGACGTTCTATTTGCTCTACCACTGAATGTCACTAAAACTAAAAAAAAAAAAGATCATCATCCAGAGGTTGGCGATTTCTGGAGAGGGAGAATCAGGGATTTATCTGCATCATTTCTTAAGAGAGACTCCTGGTTGATCTAGTTTATATACGCAAGTGATCTGATCCAGTGATGATTATGATTGTACACATTGTTACACCATTGATTATTCATTATTTTTACTAGATGGTAAATAGGGTAGAGTTAGGTATATATATATATATATATATATATATATATATATATATATATATATATATATACAGTGAGCACCATAATTTATTTGACAGTGACACTTTTTTTGTTATTTTGGTTCTGTACTCTAGCACTTTGAGTTTGAAAGGATACAATGACAACGAGGTTGAAGTGCAGACTGTCAGCTTTAATTTGAGGGTATTTTCATCCATATCGGATTAACTGTTTAGAAATTATACAACCTTTTGTACATAGTCCCCTCCATTTTCGGGCATCAAAAAATATTACACAGTTTAACATAATGTAGAATAATGTTGTTTGATACGCCAGACCCTTGATGACTTACAGCCATTTCGGCAACCATGTATTCCATACTGTTCCAGCATAATTTACAGCTAAATCTAGTCCCACCCCCCAATTCCCATAGAGATCCATTCAAATGCTTATAATATCGCCATTTAGCCAACCATTGTAAGGGGGAGTGTAAGGTTCGGAGAACCAAACGCGACCGATAAGGATTTCTATAAGCGTATATAAAAAGATACGCCACAAAATGCAGAAGTAGCCGTACCAGGACTGAGATAACACAGGATCGGGAGCAAAACTTTCCTAGCACAAGGCAAAACAAAGCAACCTCCAAAAACTGAGGTGATCTCGATAAACAGTGAGAATAACTAACAAAAGCACCTCACGCACTAAATAATTAGGCGTAACAAGAGGTTGTGAAACAAAACAAAACTTGATAAAACGAGTGAAGGAAAAGAATATAAAAGACCTGTTAGCCAAAGCTCTTGAGGCAAAAGAGCTGAACACAACTGGCAACAGGTGAAAAGAATAAAGGATAAAGAAAGATTGGAAAGGAAAGAGAAAACCAATCTAATCCTAACCTGGGGGTGGTCCTGGACGACCGGCTGGACTTCAAAGAGCACATCAGGGCGACGGCACGGTCCTGCAGGTTCCTCCTGTACAACATCAGGAGGATTCGACCATACCTGACCACCTACTCCACCCAGCTTCTTGTCCAGACCATGGTCACCTCACGCCTGGACTACTGCAACTCCCTGCTCGCAAGCCTACCGGCCTGCGCCATTCTGCCTCTTCAACTCATCCAGAATGCAGCTGCCCGGCTTGTGTTCAACCTCCCGAAATTTTCCCACGTAACCCCCCTGCTGAGGTCTCTCCACTGGCTGCCAGTTGCAGCCAGGATCAGGTTCAAAGTTCTGACCCTGGCCTACACTGCAGCCAATAGGACAGGCCCCGCCTACCTGCAGGACTTAATCCAGAACTATGTTCCTGCTCGACCACTTCGCTCTTCTACAGCAGGGCGACTGGCACTTCCCCCCCTCCGTGTCAAAGGCTCTCGCTTGTCCCGACTGCGGAGTTTTTCCACATTAGCACCTCAGTGGTGGAATGAACTTCCCATTCCCCTACGTTCTACTCCAACCCTGCCTGCATTCCGTCGAGGCCTGAAGACACACCTCTTCAGACTCCACCTTGACTGATATCCTCACCTAGGAATATCAGTTCCCTGTTCCCTGTGTTTTCCTGTCTGTTTATTATAGTTTATAATAGTATTTGGAATGTTTTATCATAGTATAGTTTATAATAGTATTTGGAATGGTTTATAATAGCATAGTTTATAATAGTATTTGGAATGGTTTATAATAGTATAGTTTATAATAGTATTTGGAATGGAAGTGTGGTGTTGCTGATTTGCCCACAGCTTACTGTGAACTACAGTCAACGTTCATTGCTAGGGATAGCTGCTACATTATGCAAAGGATGTGCTTTGCCTCGTCTGTTCTGTAATGATGATGATGTCACTGTACGCACTTACTATTTGGGACATATTGTTGGGACACAGACATCAGGAAGTCATGACATGCAAATGATATGCGACCAAATATAAAAAATGATTCCTTCATTCTACATTATGTTAAACTGTCCAATATTTTTTGATGCCAGAAAATGGGGGGACTATGCACGAAAGGTTCTATAATTTCAGTTCATCCGATATATATGAAAATACCCTCAGATTTAAGCTGACAGTCTGCACTTCAGCCTCATTATCATTGTATCCTTTCCACCTCAAAGTCCAAGAGTACAGAACCAAAGTAACAAAAAATGTGTCACTGTCCAATGAATTATGGTGCTCACTGTACATACCTAACTCTACCCTATTTACCATCTAGTGCAAATAATGAATAATCAATGGTGTAACAATGTGTACAGTCATAATAATTACTTGTTCAGATCATTTGCGTCCTGAATGATAATAGGGGAATAAACATGTAGATTATATTCAGCTGCTAATCAACTAGTCAACTAGTGCATTGAAGTGTAATTCCAGTCCTGGAGGGCTGCGTGTGTGACAGCTTTTATGTGCTTTTGTACCTCAATTTAGAAAAGTTTTTTTTTTAAAATCTGACAAGAAGTGTTCACGTTATGAAACAATTAATTAGGTTTATTATGTTCTCAGGTGTAAGGAAAACGAAACACTCACAAACCAAACATTCAGGTTCCCACATAAGCTTTAACATTTCTTTTTGTTTGTTTTTTGTTTTTGATTTAAGAGCAGTATATCTCCAAGGCAATGCAAACGTTGAAACATCCATATCTCTCACATATCAAAAGGAGATA
Organism: Synaphobranchus kaupii; assembly: GCA_029718625.1. Lineage (NCBI taxonomy): Eukaryota > Metazoa > Chordata > Actinopteri > Anguilliformes > Synaphobranchidae > Synaphobranchus > Synaphobranchus kaupii. The sequence continues at coordinate 60,087,590 of CM056382.1, forward strand.
CTGCAGTTGAGACTATCCCAGATTGGAACTGTACAGAAAGATTTGTTGCCCTAATGCTATGCATGTTCTTGTTCTTGGCTTTGGACCCTTGCTGGTCTAATCCAAGTTCAATGCTTTAAATGAGCAATTCATCCCTCTATTCAGTGCTTTGAGATCTGCGTGTGTATCAATGCCGAGCATATCCACATGTGCTCTGGAAACATAGCACATTCTGGAATCCCAGCCCTTATCTCAGAGAAAAAGAAATGGCAGAAATAAAGAGATATATGAAAGGACATGCAACTCTGAGGTGCCTGTTTAAAACACAAGCGACAGGCTACTCCTAAGCTGCTTTGTCTCAGATATAAAGAACTTTGGATCACTTGCCTTCCGATTCTTAATCTGTTTATTTATACGCTGCCTGAAGCAAAAATGTCAGACATCCCTTTCAATGCTGTATTAAGGTTTGTTCTTTTTTTTTTTTGCTTGTTTCAGTGAATCAGCGTGAAATGAAAGTGACTTTATGTGACATGCTCCCTTTAAAACAAATGCCAGTTCTCTTAAACAGTGAGTCTATTCTTATATTTGATTTTTAATGAGTGTGTTAAAAATATCTCTCACAATTAGCACAGAAAATTGTCACTGTTTTGACACTTTTGCTTTTCCACAGTTTGTATCCATATATTGCCTCATATATTATTTTTAATGATTGTGTTTTAGGATGAGAATCTCCTTACCCCTGAAAGTCTTGGCAGTGAAAAGCACCCTAGTTAATTATCTGCATTTTTTTTATTTATTACCAAAAGTACTGATTTAAAGAAAATCTTTTCTCAGAACACTCTTTTTTGACTCCACCCTTTTATGACTAGGACTTGTGACTAGGACTTCACTTCCAAGACTTGTCAGGCTGTCTTTGTAACTAAGAATGTGTTTATAAGTGACCTGTCTGGTTAAATAAAGGTCTTAATAATTTTTTCTCCAGTGCATATCATTATATTTAGTCCCATATCATATTTAGTCCCAGTGCATATCATTATATGTAAGTAGAATATCGACAGTCATTTGCAGAGAAAACTTAAGCAGTTAAGGTGTACATTCATTAAAACCCAAGATAAAAACACTAAATTTTTATACCTGGGATATTTTTCATTTATATCCACATTTCTCCCTTTTTGTTCATGCACTTGGAGGTGATATGCATAGTTGGCCTGTTGTAAATCCAAACAATGTTAACCTGCCTCTACCCCATGTCCATATGTCAGCTGTTGTTTATGCATACTTGTGAAGGCTTACAGTTTATGTTATGCAGTGATTAACACAAAGAGTCAGTTGAAAGAAGGCATGTTTTTACAGCAATGCCCTTCAACTATAATGTTCTAAAATGGACAAATTATACATGTATGTGTGCCCTCGCATATGCATTCGCGATTGTGATTGGATCATTAAAATGTCCAACGTCTGAAATTCTAGCAGAACTGAGGAAGTTACAGTTCCTGCTTTTAAATTATTTCGACGCTCAGAGCACTACTGCTAATCAAGAACTGCCTGCAGCCTGCCTTGATGAGAAACAGCCCAGGCTGAAACAGCACTGGATGGAGGTGACTCTAATAACACAGTGACTCTAATAACTTGCAAAAGGACCATGCTGCTGTCAATACTGCCTGAAGTGGCTTGGGACAAAGGAGCACCTTTCAGTAGCACTTCCTTCTCTGGGTACAAGATTCTCTGGATAGGTCACCCTTGCTTATTTTATCAATGTACAGCATATCTCACATTCTAAGCCAGTTCATAATGCAACTACTGAATCAAGAGACAATAAATGTAGATACAGACCTATGAACTCAAGGCTTGATATTAGAGCAGAGGCAAGCACCATCTCAATGAAAACTCCTGCCATTATAGCTATAATCATTATATTACATTACAATCACTTAGCAGAAACTCTTATCTAGAGTGACTCATTCAGCATTTTGTGAACATATAAAATATTAATCATCATGGTTAATTAGCTGGCCTGAGAATTCCACAGAAGTCAAATTCAAAGAACATACACCCATGTGCTCAGTCGTAACCAGCAACAATTATCTCAAATTTGTTCCAAATATACGGAATCAATAGTGATAAAGATATCAGATTGTCTGTACCGTATGTCTTATTGTGACTCCTGCTTGTGCACCTAGTCAAAGTAGAAGAGATGAGTAGAATAGAACAATAGCGATAGGAACTATTTAACCGGATAAGTAGGAACATGGTGTGTGGTCTCCGTAGAGTAGGAGCTCTTTGATCGTTTGTGAACAACAGTTCCATTCCTCTGCCTGTGTTCTGGAGTGATCTGCAATAGTCTTTCATGTGTCAAATCTTTCTCTCTACTCTACAGTTCCCAAAGGGAATGAAGATACATTTGGCAGTGTGTAGCTGTCTATCGCCACAATCTGGCACAATTTACAAGAAAGAAGCCAGAACTTCAAATTAAATGTATAAAGAGGCAGTGTGGCATAACAGCTACAGTAGTGAATTTTGTAACTACTAGGTTGCAGGTATGATGCATCAGTGAGACGCTGCCAATGTGAAGTACCTTTAAGCAATGCCTTGCTATTTTTACTTTGAAATTTATGGTCATGATAAACTCCTTGAGCTGGGACATGTAACTTTCCAGAGGATCCTGAAAATAATTTCTGGAAGTGCTGGGATGACCATGATACAACCTATGGTGAGCTAAAACGAATCTATAGCCAGTGTTAAGATATAGTAACTGTAATAAATGTAATGAAACAATCATAGCACAGTGTTAAAAACACAGCTCAAAAATAAAATAAAAAAGGTTAAATAACAATGACAACAACAATAATAATAATAGTTTATAAACAAATAGATTCCAATACAGTACAAATAAAAGGTAAAATGAAAGGTTGGATCACATGAAATCTTTCAAAACATAAATTGTGAGTTTTTAAAAGATGTGTAATTTGTGATGGATTTCAGATTAGATAATCTGTTCCAGTTGTCTGGAAAACTGGAACAGAAAATAAAAATAATAAAATAAAAGAACTGTATCCTGAATCTTTGTATGCCCAGTTCAGTATATGTGTATGTATATACAGTGAGCACCATAATTCATTGTACAGTGATACATTTTCTGTTACTTTTGTACTCTAGCACTTTCAGTTTGAAGGGATACAATGACAATGAGGTTGAAGTGCAGACAATACCCTCAAAAATACCTGACAGTCTGCACTTCAACCTCATTGTCATTGTATCCTTTCAAACTCAAAGTGCTAGAGTACAGAAGTAACAGAAAATGTATCACTGTACGATGAATTATGGTGCTCACTGTATATACATACACATATACTGAACTGGGCATACAAAGATTCAGGATACAGTTCTTTTATTTTATTATTTTTATTTTCTAAATTTTTTAAGTGCTAGAGTACAGAACCAAAATAACAAAAAATGTGTCACTGTCCAATGAATTATGGTGCTCACTGTAGATGGCCACTGGTAATCTTCACACTATTCCTTTGTTTTCTTTGGGGAATTATTGGGTGGTGTACAGGCATGGTAAGCTCTCTGGTCTGTTCTCTAGTGAGAAAGGGTGGGATTTATGTAAACAGGAGCAAGGGTCACATGCCCCTAATCTGTGAATGCTATCACCCATATCTTTGATGGGTTGTTCAAAAGCATTTTAACTTCACATAACTGCTTTTTAATAAAATAAATGTTTTAAAAATATTATGCACTAATATTATACACTAATGTCTTTTGCACGTTTGTCTATGAGAAGAAGAATGTTCTTCTTCATGCTCAAAATAGTTTTTTAAACATACCATGAATGATCAGTTCTTCATTTTGGCTGTCAGGTCCTGTCCAAATACTTGGGAGGTATGTGAGCCTAAATTAACCATAAAATATAATGAGATAAGAGAGCAAGAAACATCTGGGGACAGCTGGAGCTGGGCTGTTTGGGAATTAAGGCTTCAGAAAATCAGAGGGGGACTTCTAACGCCCCAGTCCTTGAGCCCTTAAGGTCAAAGGCCATCATCTGGTTTCTGTTTCAAAAAACAGCCTGTAGCACTGTTAAAAGTGACCTTGAACCTTCTTGGAATAGTTTTGACCAGTTTTCATATGTTTTTTTTCTTGGTGAGCTGATATCTCTACTGAAATGCAGGTGGCACGCTGCAGTTGGCAGGCGTCTTGTGGAAACCTGTGAGCCACATTAGACCCACAGTCTATAACTGACAGGACTGTTTTCACCCAATTCTTGACCTCTGGCAATGCCTCCTCACCTCCCTCCTCATGCCTTGCTTCAGCAGTACGGAGCACTGTGTAAATAAAAAATTGTCAGTCCTGGGGTTGCAAAATCCACAATAAAACAACTTTAAACTGCCAAAGAGACCAATTATTTCAGTGTCCTCGTTCCAACTTCTTAACTGTACATATTATTGATTTATCTGGTTAATTTATAGCTGTTATTAAAATGTTGCTCACACCTCCTGTCCTTGAATGACCATGAGGCCAGACTGGCTTTTATACAGGATGCTTGTCAGAATAGGGCCATAAAAAGTGTCTAGCCATTCAATTTGTTTTCTACCCATCTTAGATGTTCCACACCCGGCCAGGTTTTGAGTAATGATTTTAAAAAAGAGGTATCTGTGTGCAGCCCAATTTTTTGTTCATCTTGGCAACTATCAAACTCCTGGTGTTGTTTATGCTTTTAAAAACATATAACATTTATTTAAATAATCTATCTTGCCAAGACATTAATACCAGTATATGAAGCTATTACTCAACTGAATCTCAGGAGCTGGGAAGAAACAATGTAGGCCAGGCATTTGTTGAGCATACAAATCTGTGTTCCAAGTGAGCACTGTACCACTGAGCTGAAACTATAAGTATTAAATTTGATTAACCCTCATATTATCTTTAGGGTCAATTTGACCTGAATTCAGAATTCAGTGTTTGACATCTTTTAAAAACCAGTTAACCTTATTGTTTCATCTTGACACTATATATGGCTTTTCCTAATTTGTTTGAAATTAATAGTAAACATGCAATACATATAATGCTATGTTTTCAAATTTTGTATACAAAGGTGTTGTGTGGAGTCATTTTTGGGGTAGCTATATAAAATGTAAAAAAGTATACAACCTTTTTTATTTTTATCTCAGATTTTTTGTGGGTGATTCTGGTGGCACTTTCCCATAGAGGTTTTAAACTTCACAAACCTTCACTTACCTCAGGCTCTAAAACTGTTTCATCACTGATTTTTAATATTTATGAATAAATGGCTACTCACTTGGGAGACACACAAAATGTGAAACAGAAGATGTAAAAATTTTTTTATTACAATACTTTTGTGTCAGTTTACACTTTTGGGGTCAATTTGACTCCAAACATAAAAGACGTCATAAAATTTCAAGATAATATGAGGGTTAAACAGGCATTTCAAATGAAAATGTTCTCTTGATCTGTATTTGAGCCAGGGAGCTCTTTCAATTCACTGCTAGTCAATGTAAGTACGGTACCATAATGATGAAAAGATGAATGTTGCTCATAGGGTAATCACACAGGGAATCTTGCTCTTGTACAGTTGTTCCATGCCTTTTTTGTTATTGTTGAATTTGTGCAGTGTAGTATACTGGTACTTTACAAGGAACTGGCCTTGTAACCGAATGGATGCAGGTTCGATTCCCAGGTAGGACTCTGCCGTTGTACCCTTGAGCAAGATACCTAACCTGAATCGCTTCAGTATATACGTATATACAGCTGTATAAATGGATAATACGTATGCTAAAAAGTTGTGTAAGTCGCTCTGGATAAGAGCATCTGCTAAATGCTTGTAATGTAATGTGCAAAACCTCTTAGCACACCAAAACCAAAAGCATAACCAATGATTGGTCATTGTATTTGTTTTGCATCAATCATTGATTATGTCATTGCTTTTGCATGCGCTAAAGGGTTTTGCACACGCTAAAGGTCTTAGAAAGTCACCATGGTAAAATACACTTAGGGCCTGATTTTATAATGGAAGGGGGTGGTTCGGAGGACCAGGTGCGACAATAGGGAATCTTAAAGTTTCCAGTCGTGGAAACCACTACAGCGGAGAATACACCGTAGGAAGGGAAGGAATAAAAAATCGAGAAAAGAAACAGGCTCCCTGACTCGCACAAGCGAGTAATAAAGGGGGAGGCTGGATAAACAGGAGAAAATAAAGTAATTCCGGCGAGGGCTCGTAGCACGAGAGTAGAAAGAAGGCCGATTTGCTCCAGACTCTCAATAAAAGAGTGGAAGCTAAGGGAAGGCGAATGAAAACAAAAGGTAAATAATAGCAACCCGGAAGTGGGTGAAAAAAACTTGAAAACACAAGTTTAGACAAAGATAAGGAAAGTAAAGGTCTCTCGCTCTCAGAACTGAAAGCAGGCAAAGAAAGGTAAACAGAAAAAGAGCAAAGACAAAATGTCTGAGCGGAATGGGAAAAGAAAGTCCTAATGAATAAACAGAAAGTGCAGAATAGAGAAGGATGAAATCCTACAAAACTCTAAACGCACAAAAGGACAGTCCCGTGTTACTCCAAAGACTCTTTGGGTCTAGACGCGCCGGAATATGGAAGTACGGGGCTTAAATAGCCGGCAGGTAACTCAGAGCAGGTGCGGTGACTAAGGCTGCCTTTACACTACCTGGTAAAAGTGACCCAATTCCGATTTTTTGCTCACATGTGGCACAGATCGGATATGTATTATGAACGTGTAAACAGGAAAAAAGCACATGGAATCGGATATTCTCAGATCCGTTTCAGGCCTCAATCATATGTGGAAATAAATCTGATATTAATCGGATATCTGCCAATGCGACTGCCATCTAAACGGACAGATCGGATATTCCCTGTCATTGTGATTCTCACGTCATTGAAAATGCGACGATCTTGTACTTTTTTGCATTTTAATGACGTACATGTCGAATGTTTCTCTCCGCATTCGAAAGTTGTTGACCCATTGTTCCTGGTCAAAGGTTCCAACAACACGATCCCACCAATCTTGAGTCCTTTCCCGCATCCACACATCCCTCTGAACCGATGTAGCAGCGATCATTGCCGCATACGCCCAGGCTGCAATAAGGGCTCTCCTCTTTCTTCTCCGCCTTAAAATCTGACCAATATTTTGCGGACCTCTAAAGATGCTTCGGAATAAGCAATTGTTTGAATTATTATTTCGGTCTCGTTTGCGTCCATTGCGAGAAAGTGCCGGCTGGTTGTTTACTTTCGTTTTTTCCTTTCGGTAACCAAACCCTCTTGTACGCATGCGGGTTGTTTCAAGTGTTAAGCAAGTGTAAACACAGGTGTCGGATATGGGTCACTTTCAAAAGTAGATGTAAACAGGCGGTCAAAAAAATCGGATATAGGCTAAAAATCGGAACTGGGCATCAAGACCTGCAGTGTAAATGCGGCCTATGGGCTGGGACAGACGAAAACCCGGAGTGGAGCGGAAAAAATAAAGAAAAGAGAGTCCAAAAGCCACCCAAAGGAAGAACGACCGCAGAAGTAAAATAAGCCTGCTAAACCATGACTATCACTATCATTGGATAAGAGCATCGATTCCTAACATTGGGTGAATCAAAGGTTCCCAAAAATGTGACAAAATGTATACTATTACATTATCAGTAGTATGTTTGATTGTGCAGCTTGTAAACATTTATCTAGCAGAACTCTGCATTGAGGGGAGAATTTAGAACTCAGAAAGAACATTTGAGGCAGCGTTAAAATGCAGAGTGCAGATCAAGCCCCATAAATCACTGGATGCCATAAAAAACAATCTGAACTGCTGGTTTAAAGCAACGTTCTGGAACATTTTTATGATAGCTGTGACATCAACCCCCCCCCCCCCCCCCACCTCCCCTGTGCTGTTTATATGAACAGCAAATGGGCCAGAATAACTCAGTGAAATACAGAGAGGACCACGAGTGGCGTTGCTTGCTCTTAGGAGAGACCTGATGTATCTGGTCAGTTTATGCTTTGAAAGGATTGCCTTTGAACCCAAATGAGTTTTCTACACTCTGATCTATGACAGTGACAGCCAGAAGCCACACTTTATTAGGTCTAAATACAACAGCTGGTGGTCTAGGAAGGAACCCTCTCTGGTTTTCTCTTTACAGCAGGGTCATGCCTGACTTGTAGCTGCTGCTGGGGGCAGATGGACTCATTCAGGGGGCAGTACTGCAGCTCTGAAACACTTTGTTTCATTTTTCACAGATCTGCAATGGTATGATCACTGCACAGTCATTCATCACAGGACACACATATACACTGCCTGGCCAAAAAAAAAGTCGCACACCCTAATATTTCGTTGGACCACCTTTAGCTTTGATTACGGCGCGCATTTCTCATGGCATTGTTTCGACAACCTTATGCAACGTCACAACATTTATTTCCATCCAGAGTTGCATTAATTTTTCGCTGAGATCTTGTGTTGATGACGGGAGAGACGAACCACTCCGTAAAGTCTTCTCCAGCACATCCCAAAGACTTTCAATGGGGTTAAGGTCTTTTTTTTCAGGCCAGGCATTGTAGAAACATAGCCAAATACAGAAACATGTGTGCGTATACACACACATAGACACACATGCATGCTGTACATACATACATACATACATGCACACACATTTAGAGACATAACCAAACATACATGCATGCAATTACACACATACACATGCATACACACAGACATCACAAATACCTTGTGTTTCCATAAGGTGGATTGGTGGTTGCTTCTAAAGCTACTGTGTAAACACTGCATATTATATTCATAAAAAGGAGTTTGTGATAACTCTCAAATATTTCGTTTGACTTCTGAAGGCAAAATTGTGGGTTTTATGCAAATGCTACATTTTCAGCTTGATTATATGCTCTGTAAAGACATGGTAAAAATGTTAACAGCATACTGTAGCTCAGCATTGTGAAATAATTTTCTTGCATTCTCCATAGTTTGTTTTTAGAATGTGACTGAGAAAAATCTGCACAGAAGGTGGACTCACAGCACAGCCAGTCAATGTGTTCAGCTCATCATATTTTCAAATCTTTTTCCAGGACAGCCCATAAAATATCTGGGCAGAAACAATCACTTTTTAATCCTGATAAGTAGCCTATCTGGGCATTGACTTTGGACACAGCATTTATGTGATGATGAGGAAAGGAACAGTATTGTGCTGTCCACATTATTCTAATCCCAGATGGAGAGCAGAACTGCAATACACAGAGTCATTCCTAGAGCTGTATTTTCAGACAACTTCAGTATTTAAATTTATTTAACAGATTAGTATAATATCTCTTTGCTGTGAGGTGTTTGATCTAAAGTACCACATATCCATAAAATAACTTAACAGTGTCCCAAGAGTTCAAGTGAAAAAATCTAGTAAAAATTATTGCATTTCAAGCAATGCTAATTTTTTAAAACTATAACGTGAGTGTTTTGTCTGTTAACCTAATACTGGGTAGAAAAGGCACAATGTAAGACTATTAACAGAATAATAAAATGTTGTACTAAAGAAATTTAAGTAAAATATTTATTAGATATATATGTTCCTTCCTGTCTATCTATTGTTCATGATCTAATTAATGTCAAATGTATCTTTATTTCCTTGTATTATCTTATGTGTCTTTATTTCCTTTTATATTCTTGTTTTATGTTTCCATTCAGTTTAATAAATTGCTATAAAAAGTCTTCCCTCAAGAATTATAAAAGAAGAGTGTATGAGAAAATAATGGAGATTTTGATGGCTGTATTAATGAGCTGCACGGGAGCTCTGTGGCAGACACAGTGTGCATCTTCAGAGAGCTAAAACTGCATGAGCGCTCCAGGGTTTTCAGAGGAACAGTGCGCCGGATGACGCATTAAAACACCCCTTGTCACTATTCCCACTTCATTACCAAACTCCACTTGAACCCGAAAACCGCCCCACATAGCCCAAGGGGCAGAGCACATGAAAGACAGTTTGCTGGCTGCTCAGATACCATCTCTAATTAGAAAAATACAAAGCTAATAAAATCAAAGCATCAAAAACACCAGGAACTCTTCCCACTCTAAAAGCTTTCAATGTCTGAGTCTTCTGGCTAATGCCGGAATAGAATTTATTTATTGTAATTTGGTGCCAGTACAGTGCGAGCCCTGTAATCTACACAGTCAGAACCTCTCATAAAAATGCATTAGTTCCCCACTAAAATGTGTGTCAGAATTAATTGATAGCTTTATTCTTAAACCATACGGAGTTTCACACATCTTTACCTCTCTCAGAAGCAGGAGAAGCAGTGAGTAAAGCAACACAATTCACTCCCATTAACTGCAGAAGACTTAAGACTGCTTTTTGTAACCTTGTAATGTGAGAGCTTCTATACCCTTCCTCGAAGACGGGAATTATTTCTCAGCAATTAAATTCTGAATATTTAATAAAATAGCTTGCTTATATGCATCTATGACTCACTAACAGATAATGTTCTTAAGGATGTGAGGGTTAATGAAGGCTTACCCTCCACAGATACCAAACACAATTCAATTTATTATGACAGGCATAAATGAACAATGACTCTCAATTCTATTCTGTATTATAATAATACAAAATGTGTATTCTCTGAGTTAAGAGCAGCAACAGCATGCTTTGGGGCACAATGTTTTTAATTGTGCAATTACTGTATATAAACGTTCACTAATAACAGAAATCATGGACTCTGACATAAAATATTTCTGTGAGGTTGTAGATCCCTTGGTTTAATGTGAACTCTAGGGAGTGGGGGTTAAAGGAGCATGCAGACGTCACATTTGGTACCTTACCTTAAATATGATTGATGTGATATCTCAGATCTGCCCTCATATACACTGCCTGCCCAAAAAGAGAGTCGCCGTTGCACCCGTCATGCATAGTGCCCACTGTACAAGCCTCTGGAAGCAGTGTTATGATCTGGGGTTGCTTCAATTGGTCAGGTCTAGGCTCAGCAATGTTATGCAGCAATAAAATGAAGTCAGCTGAGTACCTGAATGTACTGAATGACCAGGTTATCCCATCAATGGGCATATTCCAGGATGACAACGCCAAGATTCATTGGGCTCAAATTGTGAAAGAGGGAGCATGAGGAATCATTTTCACACATGAATTGGCCACCAGAGTCCTGACCTTAACCCCATTGAAAGTCTTTGGGATGTGCTGGTGAAGACTTTACGGAGTGGTTTGACTCTCCCATCATCAATACAAGATCTTGGGCAAAAATGACTGCAACTCTGGACGGAAGTAAATGTTGTGACGTTGTATAAGGTTGACGAAACAATGCCACAACGAATGCGCGCCATAATCAAAACTAAAGGCGGTCCAACGAAATATTATAATGTACGACTTTTCTTTTGGCCAGGCAGTGTATTAAACTGAATTATGACCCATCTGAATGATAACTTTACTCCTGCATGTTTCCCAGGGTGATACAAAAATCACGGCCCATCTATTAATAGTCCACTATCTTGGGAGAGCTGCAGATTTGATTTCGCTAATAATGGATAATGCAGTGTATGCCTCTCTGTCGAGCATCGTGGCTTCAAATCACAATTAAATGAAATCCCAGATGTAGTTGAAGAGTGTATTTTACATGAAGAGCCTTCAATGTACTATACCTTTTGGGTGGGAAAAACAGCCATCTGATAACAACCCTTCACAGTATCACATTCAAAGTGTTAAATATGATTTAAACATTTCTCCATGTTTATTTTACACCTAAGCATTATATCAATTTGTGCACAAATGTATAATGGTATGCAGATGTGAGCATATTCTGGGTCGGATGTGAGCCAGTGTGTGGTGTTCAAATTCACCCGCTCTGTCATAAAGGTACAGCAAGCCATTTTACAGCTGTGGTTGAATCAATTGATTAATAGGCCACTGGCAACAGTGAGGGGATTAATTGCAAAACAGTAATTAATTAATATTTTATGACTCAGGTGTAAATTAACTGTCGTGAGTTCTGCAAGTTTCACTGTGTGACTTCCTCTCATTTTCAAGTGGCTGAAAAGTGGCAATAATATGTATATCATCAAGCAAAAAACAATTTTTTGCAGAAAAAGGAAGGCAAATTGTGCTGTTCTCTTTATGAAAGGAGGATTGTATACTAAAGTGAGAAATGTGGCAAATATATATTAGACAATATGCTTACCCTGTCAGTCCCTATTACTGGCATATTTGGGAAATAGTTGGGAACAAATTACTAATATTAATTTGAAACGTAACTGATACTTTCAGTGGAAATGTTACGTGCAATAAATAACAAATAATGGGTGTGGTGGAGGCTGAGTTTCACTATGGCCAATCACATCAGCCACAGTTACACAATAGATCTCAATATGCAACAGAAAAAAACACAAATAAATAATGACCCTATTGCGCTGCCCTGACCATGGGGGCACAATGTTTATTGCAGACCAAAAACTACCATACTGGGAAAAAAAATTCCTTTTGTGCAGGACAAAATTAGCAATTGCCCTAGCTCTGTCACCAAAATCGGGCCCAAAAAGTAATATATCTGCATGGTTCTTAATCCTTGTGGAGGAGGAGCTACAACGGAAACTACATGCAGTTAATGGAGGGGAACCAGACTGCACATATAGTACAGTATGCTTCCAACTGCTTTGCATTTTTCACCCAAAAAAAAGTAGCAGCATTGGAGAGCTCTTCCTGTTCCAAAGAGAAAAAAGACCAGGAAGCACTACAGTTTTCAATGTTTCCTAGCTCCACTGCCAGATGGATTATGCGCAAAACAGGAAACTAATGTTGGCTAATAATGGCCCAAAGCCTCTTAGCCAGTCTAATGAAAAGCCAGTGCTCGGATTTCAGCTTTGTGGGATATAAATGCAAATCATGTGTCACTCGCCATCCCCTTCAAAAAACAAATTCCTCACCCTGAATGAGAACAAATAATGACATCTGAGGATGTTGATATTATCCAGAAAATTGGAATGACATGTTGATTAGTTCTCAATTAAGCCACGTCATCTCAACGACATGGTGAACGAATTTAGCTGCAAGATGTCATTGTCAAAGGTTTTTTTTTGTTTTGTTAGATTCATAAGTATTTAAGGCTATACGCTTCAAAGCCAGACCACCATATTGCAAGTTTGGGGGTGATGCAGAAATAAATCAGGCATAATTCACATATTTAGTTATCGGTGACTTAAAATTTGCACACATTCTTGTTCTTGAAGGGAAGAATTTCAATATTTTTGCTTCAGAGATTTATACTTAGTGTAAACAGTAAGGAATAGAGAAAGGTTTAACATTGATTGGATGCTTTTCTTTATAACAAGTACAATATAGGTCACCAGTATGCAGGACTTTGTTGAGAGGACTTGAAAATAAGGTTCTTAAAATATAGAAAACTAGAGTACAGATGTCAGGCAATGTAATCTCCTTGCAATACATATAATTGGTAACCACTATATTGGATGAATACAGTGATTAACTGCAATGTTGCATTTATGACCATTACTAGCCACTATGTCTGCTAAAAATTATGTTTTTATACATAATGTTGTTGTTTTTGAGCTAGATACTGAATCACTCGTGTGCCAGCTATCCATATTCTTTTTCATATTGCTCTGATGACACTCACTGAGTATACTGTATCTTGCCATAATAGCCTTGCTCTGGGAAGCAACATTGTCCAAATGAATGAATACTACAATAAAACAGTGAAACAGCATTGAGAGAATAAACTGAGTGGAATGTACCCAGTACATTCTGGGTACTCATTCCATTATGCAGAAGAAGGACACAAGCAAGATGATATACTGTATAACATAATTAAATTATTGATTCTTTTTATTAGTAGGATCCCTTATTCAGGGCAACTTACGCAAATACATTTTAAATATTATTCAGTTGTGGAAGTATATTTATATATCAGTACACTGTGTATACTGTCATGATTTTCTGCCTGCTTGGTTCTGTTTTCTGGTGTTGCCTCTCGGGGATATGTTATTGAAGCAAATTTTTTAAACTTAACAAATTTGATTACTTTACTTTACTACAAGTGCAAAGGTCAGGGATCAAAGTGCAGTAATTCCATAGATGGTATTGTGAGACAGAAAATGCAAGAATTTCAGACTCAATTGAGATCTTGTTGAATACCCTAAAGAACATTAATCTTCAGGTTACACTAACAAGAACAATTTAACATGAAATGAACAACAGCAAAGAACCACAGGTTCTGAAAACAGAAAAAAAGAAGATACACCAAATCAGTGAAGTGCTAGATAGGGTTTGAGAAGAAGGAGCCGATGTGAAATCTGAAGATGTGGGTCTTTAGTCTGCCTCAGAAAATAGCCAATGTCTTTGCTATTCTGACTGCCATGGGAAGCTCATTCCACCACCAAGGGGCCAAAACAGACAGCAGACGAGACAGAAATAGAAAGATTGGGGAGAAGAAAGAAATCACATGTCCCAAGGTTGTAGAACAGAGGGGTCTGACTGGTGCGTACAGTAAGATGATCTTCTGAACGTATGAAGTGGCAGTCCCTTGGTAGCCTGCTCGGCTTGCACCAAGGCTTCATATTTGATGCATGTGGTTACGGGTAGCCAGTGCAGCAACCTATAGGTCTTATGGTGGCTAGGAAAGAAAAAGTTGTGTGTCCTTGACATGAAATGACAAGTCATGAGCAGTGATGAAGGACCATGGGATTGTATGGGTTTAAGGACAGAGCCCTGGGGATGCCTACAGGTAGGCGACACGTAGTTGATCCAGTGAGGTAGGATGCAATCCAGGCAAAGACCATACCACAGATCCACATTGCATATAGGGAAGACAAGAGAATGCGGTGGTGAACAGTCAAATGCAGTATGCGGTGGATGACTGGGGCAGTTGGTCTTCCTCAGTTCTACTCATTGTGTGACCAGGTCTTCATGCGAGGGAGAGGCTCACGCTACAGCTCTGCCAAAGTAGAATCACTATCAGCTTAGAAGTGATGAAAGAATAGGCTGCTCCAAGTGAACAGCCAACTTCCTCCTAATTAGCACCTCAATAACCAATAACAATGTAACATACCAATCACCAGCCAAACACAAAGTTCCAATCAACTTACAGTATAAACAACTAAAAATTAACCAGAGAAAACAAGACAAATGAAAGAAACAGGCTAATCAACACTAAACATTACTAGAAGGCTTCCTGAAGCTCACGCATACCTGAAGTCAATGCACAAATTCAATAAAACCAAAATATTTACATCAAAAAATCTTCAAGTCAAATAAACAATAACAAGTCTCTCAATCCCAGGTTTTTACACACGACAATCATCACTCTGGCAAGATGATGCCCCAGTAATGAATTGGCTGCTCTTGCTGGGTTTCACCCCTGATACCTATTCAGTTTATTTATAACCCTGTCCCAATTAAAGCTGGCCCATCTGCCCCCCAGCTCCATGCGAAATGGTGAAAGATAACATTACTCCTGCATGTTGCCCAGGGCGATACAAAAATCAGACAATAACCAGCACAATGGGGTGTGAATCTCCAAGGAGAACCTCCAACAACTGAATAGAACATGTGACTGTCTGCCTGTCGCACAGCACACAAAGGAAGGCAATATATGTACAGATTGTGCAGGGAATGAACAGCCAGTAAAAGGTTGTTTACAATGACCTACTTTGAAAGATGATTTGTCATGAAAAAATAAAAGAAAGAAAGAATACTAATAATTATCCCAAGACAAAAGTTTCTGGTCAGGGTGAAGTCAGTGTCTTTTTGTCCCTGTGGTGTTTGATGTGTGTGTGTGTGTGTGTGTGTGTGTGTGTGTGTGTGTGTGTGTGTGTGTGTGTGTGTGTGTGTGTGTGTGTGTGTGTGTGTGTGTGTGTGTGTGTGTGTGTGTGTGTGTGTGTGTGTGTGTGTGTGTGTGTGTAGGGCAGAAAAGGGTGCTAAGGGAAGAGTGTGCGGGTGAGGGGGTTCACCAGCAGTGTAATCAGGCACATAAAATAAGAGGCATGTAGTGATATAATGTAATAATTTGACTTTCTTTTCCATCCCTCTCTTTTCTTTTCATTCCCAAAACAATAACAAACTTGAAGAGGTGCTGACATGACTGAGCTGCCAGTGACTGCCGTAATCTTGGTGTCCTGCATTGTCACCTGCCATGCGTTGTCCCAACTATTTTTGGTGGTCTACCCAATGGTAATATTTGTGTATGCACATCTACAATAACTAGATTAACATTCCTAAAAGACATTGTAGGTGTGGCTGCTTCGCAGTGGTATCAATTGCTCAAAATGGTATAGAAAGATGGTAATATGGTACAGAGTGAGGTGGTAAATAAAAGGTGGAAATGGTATGAAGTGGTAATGTGTTGTAAAGGGATCTAAAGAAGGTGAAAGTGTTAAAATAAGGTGATGTATTTTGTTGTAAGTCATCTAAAAAATCACACCCAGGTGGTGAAGTAAGCAATGCAGGTTTTGAGCAATCATATTAAAAAATGCAAAAGAAAATATGTGTGTTGTTTACATGTACAAAAACAATGGCCTCTGGTTTGTTGATATTTTTACATTATGCTTATTAATTACTATACTTACAGACATTGCATTTAACAAACTTGTAAAAGAGAGATAGAAAGATATAAAAGGACAGCCATTGGTATTTCAGAAGAAACAGAAAATATGACAGTTAGTACTCTGATAACAAACAGGAAAGATTACAGTTATTACTTGAACAATATCAATGGAATTCCAAACTCAACAAGAGGGTGCATGGATTGTTGGGCCGTTCCATAACTGACTGGGTCCAGCAGAACACTGGTGGTAGATTTTGTATTGATTTTGCTTCGGGTGGTTGCTACGGCGACTCACCTTGTTAGCAGGTGGAATGTTCAAAACTCCACTCTAGCGGCAGTTGGTAATTTCAATTTCAAACCCATTTTCTAACCATTTTCTGACGACGACTACAGTTTTTAAGATACACAAACATAATATGTATCAAAATGTTCATGTGTTTCCCAGGATTCCTACAGTGTAAATATCTAAGCTGTCACATTTTTAGTTTGTAAAATATTCAGTGTTGTTTGAAAACCATGCTCCCCATTCACACAAATGGTGGAATGTTCAAAACTCAACTCTAGCGGCAGCTGGTAATTTAAATCTCAAAATTTCAATTTCCATTTTCTTTTTTTTTTTAAATTTTGTTTCTGATTTTTTCCCCATTTTCTCCCAATTTAGTAGCCAATTGAACCCTATTCTAATTCAATTGCCCCGTGTAGCAACCGCTAGAGAATCACCGCAATGCAACCCCGTCAGCCGGCGGTAGGACGGGAGGGCGCCACGTCCTCTTCAGGGCGCGACTCCTCCTAGCTCCTGACCGTGATTCCAGCCCGCCCAGGGCCGCTATGCGTGCAGCGATTCTCTCCGAGCCCCTCCCCCCACCCGGAAGCGGCTGCCAATTGCTGCTCCCACAGGGCGCCGGCCATGCTCGGATCTGGCAGGACCGGGGCGCGAACCCCGATCCTCGGCGCTCTTACCGTTGTACCACCGCAGCGCCCCCCTCAAACCCATTTTCTAACTTGTGACCAAGACTACAGTTTTTAAGCTACACAAGACATATTATATACAGATGTGCATCTGGTTCCCAGGATTCCTACGGTGTGAATATCTAAGCTGTGACATGTATATTTTCTTAGATAGAGCTGTCTGAAGCTGGGCATGCTTTTCTCAAGCTACTATTGTATTGCCGGGCATGTGACGTATAGGCGACTCCTAATTGGTTTAAATCTCATGCTACGAACGGACGGACGGACAGACGGACGGACACACATGTCACGTATAGAAGCGGCTGCACCGCTTAAAAACCTGGAAGTGATACAAAGAAGTAATGAATTGTGATGAAAGCAGAAAAAGGTAATGTCAAATCATCTGGGATAGTATTATCCCTTACGGGATATTAACTCACACATGCTCCCTGATTATTTACAAATAAATACACCATTTCTATGGATAGAATGTATTAAGAAATGTATCACTTGGGTTGTTTAAGATTTCCTCAAAAGGCTTTTTGTGCAATGCCTCTAAGAGGTACCTGTTGTTTTGGTCTGCATCATGCGACCCTCTTTAAATGCATTTCTCATGTGGAATACTGCTTATTTGTGAGTAATCACATTCACTTAAATGTTTTACTCAAATCTAATACAGAGCTAGCTTTAGTTACCTTCAACTGAGGGTAGAATAGTAGGTTAATGTTAAGCTATATGGGGCTTTAGCATCCAAACTAGCCACTGCTCACTCCTCAGTTCAGTCGCTGGGCTGCATTGGTTGACCACCCTGTATGTGTAACTGTCACAAGTCAACTGCACAAGGCTCCTGGTTACTTGGTGCCTATTTGAAAATGTTAATGAAATCAACAGAAGAACATGTTTTTAAATTTCAGATATGTGTATGGTTACCCAATTTGATTTACATAGAAATAACATGAACAGATCACACTCCTATGAAATTGAAGAAATGTGTGGTTGCCAGATAACACAGTTGGACTGTCATTGTTCACCAAGTTCAGTATGGGGTCATTCCAAACTGCGTTGCATTTAAAAATGCTAAAACTGTCATTGTGGGAGAATTTTACGCATTTTCAATATATATATACAGTAGTCACCAGGCCCTGAGTTATATTTTGCCAGACATGGTCATAGGGGAAAGGATATCATTTCAACAATGTGTCTGAATAGAAGTTTGTTTGCATAAAAACAGTGCAACAGTGAAACCACAGAGATACTTTGATTTAAACTGAGCATAGTTTTTCCTGGGCATTGTTGGCACAGTGCTCTTAATTTATCAGTTACCCTTTCTCACTCCCAGACCTAGACTACAGGCAACCCCCACAAAAGATAAAGTACACCCTCAGGGTGTTGCACATGCTGAGATCCTTGCAGGGCTCCTGGGAGTCACTGCTGATATAATATCAGCTGAACCTTTTCTAACCTCTGTGTCTAATGCTCTCTCTGTGTCAACAGGCAAATTGTAAATTAAACCTCTTTAAAATTAGAGGACAGGAGCAAGAAGTGAACATATTGAACATACAATTCTTTTCATTCTTTAATATACACTAATGTAGTGTTTTTACTGAATGTCTTGACATTTGCAGTGTGGTTCACTGTATTTAAAAAAAAAAAAAAAATCCATATGGTTTATATTGTTTTAATTAGTGGTTCTAAGCAAGCTGACTGATGTGGTCCTCTTGCGTTGCCTTGAGAGTGTCATATCGGCCTTTCCCACAACTACTCTACTAGGTACCATGGGAAAGTACACATGCCTTAAGAACACCATACTGGAGAACAGTTTTTGATGTGAACTGAGCATTATATTGATAGATCAGCTAGTGAGCTATGTGGCTAAAAAGTAGAATACCAGCTTTTTATTTGTTATATAAAATGGAATACCGACGTTATTTTAAGCCTTTATAACAGTTAGAACCAGTAGTTACTGGTTTATTGAAACAGAACAAAAGTGAACTATAGTAAAAATAGTATGACTACAGCATATACTATACAATTACTATAGTATTGCTGTAGTTCTTTCCTTACATACTATAGTGATACTATTGTCCTATAGTGATGCATACAAAATAATTATGATAGGGGGCAAAAAAACTATGATTCTTGTAGTTTTCTAGACGGTAACTATAGCAATACTATAGTTCATTTTCGTATTTCCAGGCTCTTACTAATACCCTATAACTCCTGAATTCTGCTATAACAGTGCTTTGTGTATTTGGGCAACATTCTTTGGCAAGGAATATGAGAAAATATATTTAAAAAATGACCTTGGTAACACAGGTCCTATAAGTCCCACATAGAAGGTCAGGGAGGGAGACAGATGTGGCTGCAGATCGCCGGCACTCTCACACTTCAGCATTACTGCACGTGCAGCTTATGGAAACAACAGTCAAATAACTTCTTTTTTTTTGCTTTGAAGGAAATCTAGATGCAACATTTCACAGTTGCAGTGTCGTGTATCTGTTGACATCATCATGATTTAGCAGCCCGATAAAGATGGAATGTATAAATGGTCTGAGTGAAGTTAAGTGTATTGAAATTCTCAATGAGTAAGTGCATTGAAATTCTCAGTTCTCAGTATCACTGTTCCCCAATACTAAACTGAAGAATATAGAGGTAACCCCTAATAATATTGTTGTACTTGCTGACAGGCTTTTAAATTACATTATTTAGGCTACTTCTTTCTGGGGAGGGAGGCATTTCAATAATACTAGATCTTCCTTTGATTTTTCAGTGACTGTTTGTGCTGAATAGCACATCAAGGAGAAAAGGACTGACGCCAGAAGTTTGGCAAAATGTTCAGAAATTGACATTCATGCTGCTTGTTGGAAGTGTTTGAGGTCTATGTGATGAAGTTATGTGACCACTGTTTTCCTCCTCATCAACGAACTGTGGCTTGAGGTGCCATTGCTGAGTTCAAGCTCTGTCCTGCAGTCAAAAGGTGTGGAGGCAAGAAGGCCATTATGCTGCTGGATACTCCAGTTCTATCATCCTGCTAATCGGTTGCTTGTGGTATAAGAAGCTGTCTCATCCATTGCCAATGCGTGGTAACATTAAAGGGACAATCAACCCACAGCTCTGAATCCTGTTAGGAAGAGGAAGAGAAAACCACAACCAGACATCCTTGTAAGATCAAAAGGTATGCAGTGTGTGTGTCTCTGTGTGTGTGTGCGCGTGTTTGTGTGTGCGCGTGTATGTGTATGTGTAAATCCAGATCACAGATCATGTGCCATACAAGCAAATGCTATATACGTATATACAGTGAGCACCATAATTCATTGGACAGTGACACATTTTTTTGTTATTTTGGTTCTGTACTCTAGCACTTTGAGTTTGAAAGGATACAATGGCAATGAGGTTGAAGTGCAGACTGTCACCTTTAATTTAGGGTATTTTCATCTATATCGGATGAACCGTTTATAAATTATAGAACATTTTGTACATAGTCCCCCCCATTTTCGGGCATCAAAAACGATTGGACAGTTTAGCATAATGTAGAATAAAGTAATCATTTTTCATATTTGGTCCTTTGCATGCCATGACTTCCTGATGTCTGTGACCCAACAATATCAAAAGACTCTTCATATCTTATTTTCTGGTACTCCTACAAGCGATACTATAACCTCTCTGCATTTGAATGGATCTCTATGGGAATTGGGAGGTGGGACTAGATTAAGCTGTAAATTACACTGGAACAGTATGGAACACATGGTTGGCTAAATGGTCAGCAAGGGTCTGACGTATCAAACAAGCCTTAAACCATCACTCTGCTGCCAGATATGCAGTAGTAATGTAGAATATACTTTATTCTACATTATGTTAAACTGTCCAATATTTTTTGATGCCTGAAAATGGGGGGGCATGTACAAAAGAACGGTTCATCCGATATGGATGAACATACCCTCAAATTAAAGCTGACAGTCTGCACCTCAACCTCATTGTCCTTGTATCCTTTCAAACTCAAAGTGCTAGAGTACAGAACCAAAATAACAAAAAATGTGTCACTGTCCAATGAATTATGGTGCTCACTGTATGTACAGTATATAGCATCTGCTTGTATGGTGGTTGAAATAAAACTGTGGGGGGCTGCCACATTTTAATACATTAATAGGAAACACTGATATACAGTATATACCTTGATCTGTATTGCTAGAGTTTCCGGCGTGATATTAGGGATTTCTACTCCTCCCTTCTCCTCACCTACAACTAACAACCCCACACACTGCTGTTTGGAGCACATAGAAAAGCGAGATTCCTAATCTCCCGGATTATTCACACACACACACACACACACACACACACACACACGCACACGCACATATAGTACAAATGATCAAATACGTATCATGCTGTTAAACATAAAACGAGAGCCGACAGTCCACCCTACTTTAATATTTCATCCTTTATTCAGACGGGGTGACAGATAGAGAAAGTATTACAACCAAAAAAAAAAATCAAACCCCTGCTCATCTAGGGAGACTCACATATGACTAAAGAATTAGTCACCCTATGGACTGCGCCAGACATCTCACCTGTTAAGAACACTTTCAAAAACATCTGCACATCCTGCTTATTAAAGAATTTTAACAGATAATGTTACAGCATTTTTGCCACCATTTAAAAACAGAACTAAAATCTGCAAGTCTTAGAACTGATTAACCGTTCACCTATATGTAAACTCCTCAAAAAAAGTTCGGAAACGTTATTTCGGTCGATTATTCCTCCCCTTTAATAATACCAATTGGTATTGTATTTTATATTGTTGGAAAGCCTGATTAGTCACCTTTACAACGATGTACAACTTGTAAGGATCATGCATTCGTGGAATGAGCAACACAGCTAACCGTGTGGGTAGCGGCCCAAACAATTGTGCCAAAATCCCCTGTAATATTCTTCTGTTGGTATTCACTCTCGTTTTGAGCTTCAAGTGCTGGCAGGTGTATGCCAGTCACAGGCACCTGATTGGCACCTAATTGACAGCACTTGTGTGCATGGGTCCTGCAACTTTGTTGAGTTTGTGTGTGCTCCAAGCATAAACATGCCACATTTGTCCCTTCAGGATAAGGCCCGTGCAATAGGGCAAGTGGAAGCTGGTGTTCCGGTACGCAGAGTGGCAGCATTATTTGGTGTCAGCCCTGGTACCATTTCCAAACTTAGGACCAAGTTCCGTGAGACTGGTGAAGTCAAAGACAGACCACAAAGTGGCCATCCCAGGAAGACAACACCCCAAGAAGACCGGTTCCTCACCCTTGCTTCACTGAGGAACCGTAGGCTTTCTTCCAGAGATTTACAGGCAAGATTTGCACAACGGTACCACAGACAGATCTCTGATCAGATGGTGAAGAACAGACTGCACATGGCCGGTCTTCGTGCTTATAAGGCTGCCAGGAAGCCTGCAATGACTGCCCTTCACCGTCAGGCCCGTTTGCGCTGGTGTCGACAGCACCGACAGTGGAACCTAAGAATGTGGGGCAACGTCATGTTCAGTGATGAATCAAGGTTCTGTCTGCGGAAGCTGGATGGCAGGATCAAAGTATGGAGACGGCGTGGAGAACGCTATGCAGATTGCTGCACAGATCGCGTGACACCTTTCAATGGGGGCAGTGTCATGGTGTGGGGCGGTATCTCTCTCACAGGCAAAACAGAACTTGTCATCATTGAAGGCAATCTCAATGCAGTGAGATATCGGAATGAGATTCTGGAGCCAGTGGCGATCCCATATCTCCAGAATCTGGGACCTAACTCCATCCTACAGGATGACAACACTCGCCCCCACAGAGCCAGGATCATCACAGAGTACCTCCAGAATTTGGGAGTGGAGAGGATGGAATGGCCTGCCGTGAGTCCAGACCTCAACCCAATTGAACACCTGTGGGATCAGCTTGGGCGTGCTGTACGTGCCAGAGTGACCAACGCAACCATGTTGGCTGACTTGCGGCAAATCCTGGTTGAGAAATGGTTCAGTGCCAAGCTGTTGTGACTGCGTATGGATCTTCCACACGCTACTGAGGTCCCTGACAGTGTAAAATGAATAAAATGTAAAAATATGTGTTGTTTTTTCCTTATTACTGTGGGAGAGTGCAATCATCCAATCCACCAAGCAACTCAAAACGAGAGTGAATACCAACAGAAGAATATTGCAGGGGATTTTGGCACATTTTTTTGGGCCGCTACCCACACGGTTAGCTGTGTTGCTCATTCCATGAATGCATGATCCTTACAAATTGTACCTCGTTGTAAAGGTGACTAATCAGGCTTTCCAGCGATATAAAATACAATACCAATTGCTATTATTAAAGGGGAGGAATAATCGACCGAAATAACGTTTCCGAACTTTTTTTGAGGAGTTTATATACTATACAACAACCACAAATGCCTTAAACAGAAAAGTACATTTGCAACAGGACATGAAATATTAGTTTGCAGTTTCAGTGAGACCTAGTATTATTACATATTTCAGGCTCTTGACTGCCCTTTGACTATCACAGCTTGTCATTTTTGACAGAAGCCTTGTCTTCAACCTGCCCTCTTGACTCAATTTCCTCCTCCCTTCTCCAGACTATCGCTGCCGACCTGCGCCCATACCTCACTGCCTTCATCAACTCCTCCCTGACATCTGGCTGCGTTCCAAAACTGCCTTCAAATCAGCTGGAGTTCTCCTCTTCTTAAGAACCCTTCCCTCAAGCTGTGCAATGTCAAAAACTACAGACCGGTATCACATATTTTTCTTCCTTTTCTTTCTAAAGTACTTGTACATACTGGTTCTAAATAAGTTCCACAATTTCTCTGTCAGACGAACCTGCTGGTCCCTTACCAGTTGGGCTTCAAGCCTGCCCACTCTATTTTGACTGTGCTCCTTGAAAACCCTCATTGAAACCGTCATTGAAACCCTCCTTACTGCTAGAGCTGCCTCTCTCTCTCCTCGGCCCACATCCTCCTAGACCTATCTGCTTCCTTTGACACCATTAAGCAGCAACTACTCCTCGCCACCCTGACGGATCTAGGAATCTGTGGGCGTGTGCTCTCATGGCCTCCTACCTATCAGGTATCGTGGAGGGGTTCTCTGTCATTGCCACAGACCCTCTTTACTGGGGTTCACCAGGGCTCAGTTCTGGGCCCTCTCCTCTTCTTCCTCTACACCAAATCGCTTGGCTCACTTATCACTTCTCACACTTCTCTTACCACTGCTATGCTAATGACACTCAACTCAATCTTTCCCATCCTCTGACACTCAGGTTGAGGCACGCATCTCTGATTGCCTTGCTCACATCTCCAGTTCGATGTCTGCCCACCAGCTCTTGACAAGACTGAGCTGCTCCTTTTCCATGGCAAATCCTTCCCTTTGCAGGACCTCTCCATCTCCATTGACAACACCACAGTGACTTCTGCCCAGACCGCCAGGAATCGTAGTGTTATTCTAGGCAGTCAACTGACTTACACTGCCCACATAGTTGCTATAACACAATCCTGCAGGTTTACACTTTACAACATCCACCAGGGATGCTGCCCAGCTCCTGGTTCAAGCTCTCATCATCTCCCGACTGGACTAATGCTACTCCCTCCTGGCCGGGCTTCCACAGCCCTTTCAGCTCATCCAGGCCGCTGCGGCATTTTCAACCTCCCCAAATTGTCCCATGTTACCCTGCTCTTGCGTGCCTGCCACTGGCTCCTGCTTGCTGCCTACATCAAATTCAAAAGTCTGGTGTTGGCGTACAAGGCTGCTAAAGGAGCTGCACCCCCATACCTTCAGGTTATGGTTGAGTCCCCCACCCCAACCTGTGCTCTATGCTCTGCTGCCACCAGACGCCTAGCTCTCCCCTCCCTGCAACAACCTGGTTATCGCTCCTCCTGGCCTCAACTCTTCTGCCTACTGGTTCCCCAATAGTGGAACACCCTGCTCACCTCAGTCAGGACTAGGGTTGGGTATCAAGAACCGGTTCCAAGTTGGAACCGCTAACAAATTTCCAAGAACCGTGGATTTGTTAAGACACGTGCATTTCGATTCTGCTTCTCGGTTCCTAACTGTTGCATACATTTCAGTCGCGCTCCCGAGTGAACTGCAGTGAGCTTTTTACAGTCCATAAGTTTCACTTATCTGCCAGGACCTGCTACGTGGACCTAACGTCACATCATTTGTTACGCATTACGTCAGCGACTTAGCAAAGCACATTGCTACTGTTTACATTCTGGATCGACCGTCATGGCTGACCGCAGCAAACGTTCGAAAGTTTGGCTTAGCTTCACTAAAAAAGATGCAAAATGCAACACCTGCAGTAAGGTTATTTCGTGCAAGGGAGGAAGCACCTCCAACATGACAAAGCATTTGCTTCAACACGGCGTGAATCTGAAGGAATGCACCGTGTTTGATGTGTTGCGGTCTCCCAGCCACAATGCAGCTAACGTCGTTACAGCTAACATTAGCGCTAGCAGTAGCAACGTCTCACGCTCAGGTACAAAACACAGATGAGCTGACATTCGCCTTTTATATTAAAGGAATGATGTCTACAAATTATTCTTCTAATATATATTTTTCTTAGATACGAGTTCAGAGAGCAGTCAGAGCACCCCTCCACCTCCGGTTAATCCCCAGAGACCCTCCTGTACAGAAACTCCTTTCACTTTAGCCATGAAGGGGAAGATGAGCAAGGAGAAAGTGGATTTGTGGTGAAGGGGTTACATCCCTTTGCTACGGTTGACTCTACTCCGTTTAGGTATGCAAAATGCATTATTGATATCTGGTTATTCACAGCAATATCCATATACACCTCCCCCTCGATAAGTCACGCGGATAACTCGCGGTTGTGCAGTTGGCTCCCAATTTATCAATGCATTGAATATCTGTACTGTGATATTACTGATGCTATTGAACAGAATAGACGCGACCGTAACGTTAACTAGTCTCTCACAAGCTTGGCATGCATGCAGCTTTGAGATCAATAGCACGCAGCGCACGCCGGAAGATTGGTCTCAATAGTAACAGTCACCTGTTTGTGTTGTCAATTGACAGTGGATACAGTGTGCTTTCTCGGACAAGAGAACTTCGGGAACTTTCATTTGACTCATTTGATCAAGTCGGGTTGAGAGAAAAAAAAAACACTGCTCCATTAATTCTGTCAATTTGGTTTATAATACATAATTTCCAAAGAAACAGCGTGTGCTACATTCCATACATCTTTAAAATAGACTTTTTAATGACGTTTTTATTCCTCAGCCTTTAGGCTAATTTTTGTTCTTGAAATGTGTTCTTTTTTTCTCTCCAAAAAATATTGGAATCGGAACCGAGATTCGATAAGAACCGGATTCGATAAGCAGAATCGGAATCGGAATCGGAATTGATAAAATTGAAACCCACCCCTAGTCAGGACAGCAGAGTCCCTAACTACATTCCGGTGAAACCTGAAGACATTGCCCATTGCTCTCATCCATATCTTCTCCTATCTATATATTTCCCCACAAAAAAACCTCTATACCTTTTCTTCCATATGTTAGATTATCTATCACAGGCGTGTAATGTTATGTTAATTATAAGGAAAGAATTGTAATTGGTGCATGTGTTATCATTTGATAACCCTTGACCTAAGAGTTATCAAATTAAATAGAACATAAAATTTGTGCGCCAATCACAATTTTTTCCATATACAGGAACTGTACAGGTTCCTGTATATGGAAACATATAAAATGTGTGGCTCCCATTAGATTCAGAAAGAAATGCTATCTCTTGCTCTCTTTCTCTTTCGCACTCTGACTGTTTCTCTGCTGTTTCAACTTAAACTGGTTATTCATGACATCACGTCACAGTTTTTTCATTAGCACATAAATTATGCGAGCACCTCTCATTTTCATTAGACAATTCTATCCAAAAATATAAATATCTTCTAGGTGATTTATCAACAGTTTCCCATCCAAACCATATCAATGGAGTAATACTCATTGCCATAACTATCACCAAGAAAACCATCCTCTTGAACTGGAAATCAAGGAAAAAATTAAACCTCACACATTGGACCAATCTTCTCACAGAATACATATCAATGGAAAAAATGACCACCTCTGCCAATAACCAAATAGCAAACTTTGAGCAAACATGGAACCCACTTATCAACTCTTTAATGCAATAAATCAATCAACCCACTGACTACACCCAACACATACCAAAGCCAGGCATATACATACCCGCACACACGCATACACACATATACATACACACACACATATAAACATAACCTTTTACACATACACGCATTTTACTATCCCACACTCCTCTCATATATCTCACTCCATGATCTCATAGCTCCTACAGCAATCCATTAACTTCCCCATTAATTATCACAAATACTGACAACCCATTAACTACAAATGCTGACAACCCAAAAAGTTGTTTGTCCGTCTCTTCTTTGTTTTGTGTTATTGTGTTCCTGTCTTGTCTGTCTTATTCTTGTTATGTACCCATTTTTTCCCTTGTCAGTCCCTAATAGGCCTTTATTGTTTTGTCTCTCTGTTATTTCCCTCCCTCAGAGAGGTGACATTATTTTGTTGCTTTTAAGTTATAACAATTGTAATTAAAAAAGAAAGTTGTCCTCCGAAGAGGGGGGGGGTGGTGGTGGGCATAAAAAAAAAAAATTTTAAATAAAAAAAAATTTAATAAAATATCTCCTCAATTTGAAATCACGAAAGTGTGCTTCTCCAGTCATTTTTATGCAACCCACACAGATGTGTGCTATGTTCAAAGCAATAATACTGTTTATTCGACTGAGTGAGATTTATGCATTGCATTGTGATCAAGCAGGACAGATAAAAACACAAATAAATAAAACAACCAGTTGTTCCAATATTGTAGGTGTGAAGCTTGATGTAGACTGTTCCAAAAATCCACTTTCAGTCCTAATTGGATTCAAGGCACATTTATATCTAAAGTCCACCTGTACAGGCATCATTATGTGTGAGCATGCTGTCAGGAACATCTGGGAATTTATTTAATCAAGCCCACAGGAATACTAACACAGCTGGGAAATGAAGGGATCCAGTATTAATCAAAAGACAACACTCAGTTCTGTCAGGGGGAGATATTTTTAGTGACACACGTCTTCTGAAAAGCCATAGAAGGGGTGTGTGCATAATATAACTGGGTTTCACTCTCATGCAGACTTAGGGATATTTAGGGTATTACATTATTCCCATATTTCACCATGTAATCATGAATTTATTACTTATATGTATGCATTTGAATATTACCAAGCAATGACAACAAAGTTTATTGACAGGCCAAAAACATTGTTTTTGCCTTGGTCTAAAACAAATGTTGAATTTTTTAATAATGTGTCTGATCATGGACATGATCCTTACCCAGGTAATTAAGAAATCTAGAAAATTGCCATTACACTGACCCAACTTTACATTGCTGAAATAGCAGGTGTGTGTTCACCAAGGCAAGAAGGAAGGGGTACAAAAACCACTCATAATCAATAGAAATTACATCTCAGAAGGCAATGTAAATGGAGTCTCAGCTTGAAGATTCACTGAAGCCCAGTTTTTCATTTAAACTTAGTAGCGGCATAGATTTTCAGGTAAATATTCAAGAAGGTACACTACCGTTCAAAAGTTTGGAATCACTGAGACATTTTAATGTTTTTGAAAATAATTTATACTTTTATTCACCAAGGTAGCATTAAATTGATCAAAAAATACAGTCAAGACACTGATAATGTCACAAACTACTATTTCTATTTCATTCTATTTCTACTTTAGCAATTGTATCCATTTTTACACATAGTTCCCCCATTTTAGAGCATGGATTCCTGATGTCTATGACCCAACAACATCAAAAGACTCTTGATATCTTATTTTCAGGTACTCTTACAAGCGATACTATAACCTCTCTGCATTTGAATTAATCTCTATGGGATTTGGGGGGTGTGACTATCTATAAATGTAAATTACACGGGAATAGTATGGAACACATGGTTGGCGAAATGGCTGTAAGTCATCAAGGGTGTGATGTATCAAACAAGCCTCAATTCAAAAATCACTGAAATTAATGAGAAACATTGTATGTGCACAACCAAGTTAAAATACTTGCCCAAACTTTTTCCATTAAACTTAAAGACAATGCACTATTGTGTTTGGATTGAATTTCGCCCCCTAAGACAGTGAATTTTCAGTACTGGAATTCACATCGCAAGCCTGCTGCACCACAGTAACTTATTTTACACAGACTTCCAGATGCGCACACATTTGAAGAAAGCAGCTTCAGACAAACAAAAAAAATAAATAAAATTCTATAATACCCTTTGCCAAATACAATGAGTGCAATTTCACAATACAAAAGACCCGAAGGCTTATTGCCACAAGTTTCATATTCATCAGCAGTTAGAACCACCACCATATTGTAAAGTTGAAAGTATATGATTTATCCTAAAATCATTGATTTGTATATATAATCACTTGGACCAGGCCACCTGCTCCACTAATACAAATTAAAATAAACCCTCATAAACTTTGATTGAAAGACACGCCATTCTCATCTTGGCGTCTAACAGGATACAGATTAAGATGCAGTTATCTTTTTTTTTTCTTGAATGAAGCCCATTAAACATCATGCTAATCATAGCGATTGGACATGCAGATGATTTTGACGCCGCTAAGCTGCCAGCAAGCTTTCCTGATTCTGGCAACTTTTCTGATGCATGGCCAGAGTGGGATTTTTTTTCCTTGCTGTGAAATATTATCCAAATCCTGGCTCTGGAGCTAGCGGGGGAAGTGTCTAGTCAAGTGCAATAAAACAATGTCTCCGCGACTCTCCTTCTGTAGAGTGGCATCCTGTTCCATGACTCACAAGGGACCTTTTTCAGAGAACCCGTCTGGAGAGCTGGAGAGAGCTAGCTCCCTGTTAGCATTGTTAGCTCTGTTTAGTATCATTCCCACATTTGTAACAATCATTATTTCATAACATTAATCTTCTTTAGCTGTTTTCTTCTAAATGCACCTTTTCTGACTGATATTTCCCAGGCTCCAATACTGAGAAAAGGTCCGTTTTGTCAGCAGCAATAGGAGTTTCAACTTTCTGATTTTCCATTGGCCTCATTCTGTACACTATGAAACTTTTGCATCGCAACCTGTGACATTATGAAGAGCAGCCTTAGTTGTGCTAGGTGATCTACTTCCTGTCTCATCGCTAGATGGCTATGGAGATTGATGGCTTTATTCAAAAGAATGCAGACCGGAGACAACACACAATGATGGTCTGTGCCTCATTTTCAGCATGCTGTCAGTACTAATTTTCAGCATGCTGTCAGTACACATTTTCAGCATGCTGTCAGTACACATTTTCAGCATGCTGTCAGTACTCATTTTCAGCATGCTGTCAGTACTCATTTTCAGCATGCTGTCAGTACTCATTTTCAGCATGCTGTCAGTACACATTTTCAGCATGCTGTCAGTACACATTTTCAGCATGCTGTCAGTACACTTTGAAAGACAAACGTACACTGCAAAAACATGGTCATCCTTGTAACAGCCCAAGGCAAACAGTTTAGATCTTTGCAGAGTTTGTAATGATAAGTCATCTGCACTTTTTTAGATGACCCCTTATCTTATAGAAAGTTGACGTAATCAATTATTATTAATTATGTTTTAATTACCAATAAGGCAAATGCTTCTGTGAGAATCAAAAGAGTAAAGTATGTTGAGTATAGCAATAATATGCCTATAATATGGGCACAGTTACACAGACAATTGCTTTACTTTTCTGGATGGCTGACAGCTTTTTTTCAAGAAGAAATTATTATAATTTTTTTTAACAAGTAAATGCAAATGGTACAGAATTGAAAAGGTGCCATAACTCTTATGTTTTCATGTGCAGACCACGGAGGTAGTGGCATACTGAAATCTCAGGATATTTGATCTGATTGGACTCCACATCTCAGCCACAGCTCACAGTCCCTTTTTAGTGTTGTGTGCTGAGTGAGGTGACATAATTCAAATGGAGCCAAAAAAAACTCAGTCTTGGCTTCCTGGCTGTCCTACATTTTAAGCCTTTTCCTTGTATGCTTATTCCTACTTTTACATTGCTTTTAAAATTATTACATTACATTATTACAAGTAATTTATTGCATTAATCTAAAATAAAAAAACTGGGGAGTTTCATTGTAAATTTAGAATTACATCCAAAATAGTAATGAAATAAAAAAGTGGTTATCATTTTCCACTCTCAATATGAAGGCGACAGTGTTCAATCCGTTTTTTGGCTATAGCCTTGCTGGAACTTGCAGACTGAATTAAATTTTAGATGATAAGATGAGGAAAGTTTTAAATTAAAAAACTAATTAACGTTCAATCCCCCCCCCCCCCCGCCCCCCGTCTCTCTCTCTCTCTCTCTCACGCACACACCTCCTAAACCTAACCTTCACCGGTCTGCTATTAATTTGGGAATAAAAACGAAAGGGCTCATTTGAAGCAGCTTTGTGGTTCTGCCAAGCGTCCACTCACATTGTGCGTCTGCAGCTGGGTTTGCTTTCCTGAGCTCTCCTTTCTCTCCGTCCCGCTTTCTCCTCTCCTGGTGATTTCTTTATGGCTTGACTGCGCGGAGGGGCGAGGTCTGCGCTTTCACTCGGCACCTGTCGGCAAGCAAGGCTTTCACGCCTCTCATGCACATTACCTTGCATAAGGCCAGACTGTAAACACAGATGAAATGAAAAAGCCCATCATTCTCTCCCATTTGTTGTTTCAGCTCACCGTTAACCATTTCCTTTCACATAAATTCATCTGGTTGGAGGAACACTGGGAGTACATGGCGAGTGTGGGCTGCCTTAACTGCACAAGAGAAATGTGACACATTAAGCAGCAGATGAAAATGATTTTCATTAAAAGGGAATTGAACAGGACTTATCATATGGAAAGCTTCTGGCGGGACAGCAGAAAAAAAGTTTTTTCTTGTAAATGGTTACCCATGTTGTGAATTATTGTAAATTATGTTAAAAAGATTAAATGAGTAACTTTAGGGGTTATGTATTGGTCAATATAATCAATAGTCAAGTAATCTGTTTCTTATTTACAAATTTTACATATTTTCACCAGGTAAAATGAAAAGTGCTAAGTTAACCAAATGTATTGCTAATACATAATATTGTGTGCTGTAGCTATTTCTTGAAATACAATGTGTAGTCATTCTAAATGCCCTTCCAAGTGAGCCATTCCAGTATTGAAGTGCAGATATTCAAACTGTCAGTAAATTTGCATAAATAATTTATGTAATTACTTGCAAATTGCATAAACATTTGATGGGGAAAAAATTATTGCTCTTAGAATTAGAACTTGTAGCTGAAGTGAGAATGTATGAATACAGAAAGTTTCTATGATATTTTATGTTTATTTTGGTTTAAGGTTCATTCAATGTAGATGTTTGCATAAAATATGTGGCATATTCATCAGCTACTGGGGTAATATTGTGACCAAATCTTAATTGTTTTTGTTCATTTAATTATTGAAAATGATTAAATAATGAAATGAAAAGCATGTAAAGTTGATTCTAACAGCTGCTTAATTCAAATTACAAAAGGTATGTGATGTTGCTGCATTCATAAGAAATAATGCAAATTCCCTCTGTTCAAATTTTCATATTTAATTTGAATAACGAGTTTATTTCTTTTTTTTAGGTGTTCTTTAATTTTCTGAATGCGCGTTCATAATAAATTGAAAGCTGTGAAAGCACTTTACTTGTGTAAAGGTTGCATCTCCATGACAACTTGGAAAAGCGGTTCAATCAGAACTCATAGTGGCAAAATGATGGATGCAGTGTGATGGATTTATAAACTCAAAAATGTATTATCTTTATTTATTTGTACTTATTTTTTGATGGAAGAAGTGTCATTGTGACAGATTATGAACTTAAATTAATTGTCTTACTAGTATCTATTATCTTTGATGCATATAAATTACTTACCAGCTCTTTTATTGTCATATATTATACATGTCTCGTAGAACTGAACCATGCACTTGAGTCCTACAGATGTATCTATTTCTCTAAATTAGCAACTAATTTACATCTGGTCAGGAGACTTGTGGATTTCAACTGAAGAAAGTAGAGGCAGAAAATAAATCAGAGGACCCTGCAGTCATTCATTTCAGTTTTTGAATGCTTTTTGCTTTTTCATTCAACAAAACTGTCATAATTACATCATTCCCATCGTTTAATGTGCTGTACTGCTGCGATACATAATTTTGATGCGTGTAGAATCAGATTTCTTTTGAAAAATTTTTTAACCTGGGTTGGAATGAATTTAAACCAGAACTGAGTCAATGTATAAAGACTGAAGACAATGGACATTTTTGTCTTTTAAAAATTTATATTTTAAATTTCATCTGGGAGTGTTGATTGTTGATTCTGGATTCTACATTACAGAGGAAATTACTGCATCAAAACTATGGCTATTGGCATCTCGCCACCTTTTGACTGGTGTGACATTTGACTGGCATACTATTTACAGGAGGGCATTATTCATCAGGACAAACTAAACCAATATGTAATGTTTAATAGTGGCTGAGAATGTAAATTATACTGTAAACCATGGAGGAGGAATGACCTCAGAATGACTCAATTTGGCTTTTGCGCTGTCGCCCGATTGCTTGAAAAAACAGGAAACTGTGGCTGGGAAAATGTCGTTTATGGTTTTTTCTACTATTCACTTAGATCTTTCTCTCCCAGTTGATTATACATGCACAGCACCGAGCTGATGCTTTGGACCTCATGTGGTGGAGTAAACCTGTTGTCAATTTGTCTGCTTGCCCTTTTAAGGGACTCAAAAAAGATTATGTAATCAAAGGGGAGGTTCATAAACAATCCTTTTTACCCTTTTTTACAGAAATCCAATTGTGATTTTGAGAGGGGCAGAGCATGCAGAGTTTGGCCCGTATACTGTTATAACAGAATGTATAACATACAAAGGAGAGAATATTTTTCAGTTCATCTCTATTGAATTGCTCCTGTGAGCCAGGGGTCTCTTTTAAAGGATTTTTCCATCAGACAAACAATCTGAAAAACCATAAAAAGGGAACATAACCTCTCTAAGTGCAAGTGCAATACTGAGAGTGTTCTAGAAGCCTTGTGACTCATTCAGGTGCAACTTTACAAACATAAGTTGTGCTTCAATGTTCTTTTTGGAGAGAAGGTGTTTTCTTCTGGCTGCCCTTCCATGAAGGTCACACAAACTGACTGAAATATTAGCTTTTTGTGATATACTTAACACAGTATAATACAGAGAACCTGTGTTTCTTGGTGTGGGAGTATTTGGTCATTTCTAGACTTTGTGAAACAGGACTGATCTCTGAAGATGTGCTTCCACTGTGCTGTGTTGTACTGAATATCAAAATATAAACGTTCTTTTTGAACAGTAAAATGTAATAATGCAAACAGAATGGAAGAAAACATGATCTATGACACCTTTGTGTACCGAAAAATGAAGAAAATGATAAATGGACAGTGCCTTGGACAATATCTGGAAGAAGAAGAAGAAGAAGAAGAATAAGAAGCCTATAGACATCTCAGTGGAGAAGCTTTGACTGTGCGCTGACTAAATAAATCACTCTTCTTTGCAAGCGAGAGATCTATTTATAGGACTGATGCAAGTGCAAGTGCTCAGATAAGCATTTCACAGAGTGCATGTGAAACTGAAAAGCTTTACAGTTGGCATTCGATTTTTAATGAAGAGTATTGGGCTGTGAGTAAGCCTGGTTGAGTTACAGAGACAGCCTAAGCTTGTTTGAGGACTGGTAGGGTGGGGCCCTGTGTGAGCGTGTGTGTTGGCTCTGCATTTGAATGGATCTCTATGGGAATTGGGGGGTGGGACTAGATTAAGCTGTAAATTACGTGCGAATAGTATTTTTATTTTATTTTTTATTTATACTTTATTTTACCAGGAAAAATCCCATTGAGATTAAATCTGTATGGAACCCATGGTTGGCTCATCATGATGAAGGGTCTGAATTATCAAACGAGCCTCAAACCATGGATGGATCACTTTAAGGGTTGTTTCTCCTGACTCATTTTCCTATTGAACTCTGGAAAAATAAGTCAGGCGAAACAACCCTTCCAGTGAAGAAAGTTCCTCCAGTTACTTTCAAATTTTGAAATGATGGCCCAGCAAGCATCAACTTTATTGCAACTTTTTGTTTCAGCAAAGCTATGTAAATTAGTAGCGAGCAGCAATGTTATAAAAAATTTAAAAGCAGCAATATCGTTACAGTGTTTCATTCTTTTACCACCCACAAACCACAACATTGCAAATAGGTCCAGATCAGACTATATCTATATACTGTATTATATATAACTATATAAAATACACTACCATTCAAAAGCTTGGAATCACTGAGACATTTATATGTTTTTGAAAGAGTCTGAAGTATCAAATGAGCCTCAAACCATCACTCTGCTGCCAGATATGCAGTAGATATGGATGGATCACTTTGAGGGTTGTTTCTCCAGACTTATTTTTCCATAGAGTTCAATAGGAAAATGAGTCAGAAGAAACAACCCTTAAAGTGCTCCATCCATATCTACTTCATATCTGGCAGCAGAGTGATGGTTTGAGGCTTGTTTGATACATCACACCCTTGATGACTTACAGCCATTTAGCCAACCATGTGTTCCATACTATTCCCGTGTAATTTACAGCTTAATCTAGTCCTACCTCACAATTCCCATAGAGATCCATTCAAATGCAGAGAGGTTATAGTATCGCTTGTAAGAGTACCTAAAGATAAGATATCAAGAGTCTTTTGATGTCTTTTGATCATAGATATCAGGAAGTCAGGGCATGCAAAGGATATGCAACCAAATTGAAATAATAAATTTTTAAATTTATTATAATTACTTTTGGTGCTCTAAAATGGGGGAACTATGTGTAGAGAGGTTATAGTATCGCTTGTAAGAGTACCTTAAAATAAGATATTAAGAGTCTTTTGATATCCTTTTATACCCAGTCATGATAGTATCACCTGTTTATCAGTGGAATGTTCCAAACAGTTGCTTTTTGAACTTCCCAGTCTTTTTTTTTGCCCCTGTCCCAACTTTTTTGGAACATGTTGCAAGGTAAAAAAAATAAAACATTAACTATATTTTCTTTGGACTGTTTTCAAATAAATATATGCAAAAGAGAATTTACAAATCACTGCTTTCTGCTTTTATGTGCATTTTACATACTGTCCCAACTTTTTTGGAATTGGGGTTTGTAATACAGTAACCTAAAGAATACTTTTTCTCAGCAGAAAATCTTTGACTAAAATCACAAATAATCTCTCTCTCTTTTTCAAACCATCTTTTCCACAACAGCGGAAGCCATCACACATTTCACTGGAACTTTCCCTGGTTTATTTGTAAACCCACCTCAACCTAATGCAGGTTCTACATCATTGCTGCAATGGAGAGGTCTGGTGATTGAAATCAGTTCATCATGAGCAGCTGTGTAACCTGATGGACACAAGGTGGAGGGAGAAAGTAGTTAAGTAAGCAAACTTTTCTCTAAATGTAGTATACTTAAAACCACCGGATGACATACTTAATTCTGGGGTTTCGCTGAGTATATTCAGGAGCATACTTTTTTAAGAATGAGGCGCAGCTTCGCTGACGTTTTCCTTTAATAACAACAAAAACAACACGTGACATGGCCGCGCGAGGGTGGGACGTCTTATGACACTTCCATAGTACAGTTGGAAAATAGTATGGAGGATATTTATTAGCACAATAAATATTGCCTTGTCACGTACTAAACAGTATACAGCTGCTAGTACACAGGAGATAGGACGCAGTAGATAGGTGCCTACTGGCAGTATGGCACATTCATGTTTTATGAGTGTATGGCCATTGTTAAAAGTTGCTAAATATCTGCGTGGGAAAGATCGGTGAGAGATATCAGTGTTTGCTGATTCAAAATGGTTGGCCAAACAAGGCTGGAAATTTACAAAGCCCTAAAATCTTTCCGGGAATCCCTGGGAAAAGATGATGTTTTAATCCTGCAGGCAATGGTGTCCAGATTGTCAAAGCATGTGTTTTATAAACTGAACTGCAACCTGGATGAGTTTATGTGAGTGAGCTATACATTGAGGCTATTTGTAAGGTTGAGGAAGAAGTGAGCCCAGTGTTGACACTGTCAAAATGTAAAAAAATAGCAGTGTGATCTCACTGTTTGCAAACTTGTTAAGCTTTGGTTTTTGTTGCTATGTCATATTTTCTGGTCTTTTTCTGTGTGTGTCTACTATTTTTCTTTTTGAGGTCATCTAAGTGATCCCTGTCAACTGTGCTCTAATATTACCTAAAAGCTTTTCAAAGTCAAAAGTCTCTCTCTCCCTCCCTCTTTCTAACACAAAAGATGAAGTCCCTTTTGTGCCAGCTGAAAAGGTCATGGGTCAGAGGTCAGGTTCTGAAAGTTTAATCCCAATGTACCAGTAGTTTGCATCCCATTGCCAAAGGGGTCAGAGGAATTGTGGAATATATCCTTCATGCCTGCTTCCATGTCATACTTAAAGGATATCAATTAATTATTTCATTGTGTTGCAAAAAGCTGAAAGGCCTGATAGCTTGTTGTCTGCTGCTTTAACTCAAACCTCAAATTTATTTATTTTTAACACACATGGAAAGTGTGGTATTGTAAATAATATTGAGGCAATATATTGTGGCCACCCTGCTTTTATTGGATCTGAACACATAACCAGTTGGGCACAGTTGGTATCCAATTCAACAGGAACTGTTGTATTTCCACTCATGCCGACTGTACAGAGAGTGACAGTTGAACTGCCTCTTTGAGCCATATCTCAGGAGTGTGTGGTATTGTGGATTGTTTTGTTTTTTTGCATTAAACATGTTTCTGGGTTTTATTATTAATTCAGAATTTGACTTGCATACTGTAATTACAAAACATGCTTTTAATTTTTACAAAGGACATTTATTCTCAAGATTCTTAATTGGTCATGGAAAGAAACATATTTGGTTGAGACCCAAAGTTCCCACTGTGGATGGGAAATGCAAAACACTCAAGAGTGTTTGTGATCCCTTCTAAACAAATCATCATTTGGTGGAGATAATCAGACTCACTTTAATTCAGAGAGTTCCAGGATTAAATCATTTCATGCCAGAGCCCTCTGACGCACTGAATATTTCCAGGCGCTTGTGTACATTTATTAATTTGTGTGCTTGTGTATTAAGTGTGCTCGATTACATGTTTGTTTGTGTGTATGTGTCAGTCATTCTGTTTGTGCAAAGTTAGTTCATGATATTGCCTTTCAGAGGAGCATCACAGATGAATGGGTGTCTTTGATCAAAAGTTCTCACAAACCAGACACAAAATAATCTACTGTCTGGTTTGAAAAAATAATGTTGTACATTATCTACTGTCTGGTTTGAAAAAGTAATGTACATTATCTACTGTCTGTTTTGAAAAAGTCATGTTGTACATTATCTACTGTCTGGTTTGAAAAAGTAATATTGTACATTATCTACTGTCTGGTTTGAAAAAGTAATATTGTACATTATCTACTGTCTGGTTTGAAAAAGTTATATTGTACATTATCTACTGTCTGGTTTGAAAAAGTAATGTTGTACATTATCTACTGTCTGGTTTGAAAAAGTAATGTTGTACATTATCTACTGTCTGGCTTGAAAAAGTAATATTGTACATTATCTACTGTCTGGTTTGAAAAAGTAATGTTGTACATTATCTACTTGAATACAGGAGTCAATATGTATTGGACCAGTGTGTAAAAACAAATTTAAAATGTTAATTAAAACTCAATGATTAAGATTTAATTAAAATATTCCACTGAGATGTGGTGTCAAAAGACTTATAACACATCACATCTCAGTGGAAGAAAAACAAAACACATCAACAAAAAAGAAGATTCACATACAACCAGGTCATCAAACATTTTATCAATGTCAAATTGACGGCAGTCCCTTTTAGTGAACTGGACAGATTTGGCTGTCATTATATTTTCTGTCCTCTGAGATTCATTAATTTTACTATACTGCTATGGATCAGAAATGAAAGGCACAACAGACGGCACTACTTTAAATTAATGGCCTTTCGCCCAATAAATGCATTTCAGAGCTCATATTTGCCAGGACAGTGGTGGAGAGGATGATTGACATGTTTTAATAACCACTTGGCTGCAGAAATCATCAATCAAGCCTGATTTTAATTAAGCAAGAGATGATACAGCATTGTTTTTACTGGCAAGTCAAAGAAAACTTATTTGTTGTTATCTTTCACAGCTTAAGTCACCCATACAACAAAATTAATGAGATATAGTGGCATGCAATGTCTTGTCTCTCCGTGTTTCACAGGCCAGGTGGGGGCAAAGGTCAAAAATGTCTGCTTTGCTTTGATGTGATGTCACTAAGGCTGTGTCCAAATCAGAGCCATATCTAATGCATCCTGTCTCCTGTGTACTAGCAGCTGTGTACGGTATACTGTTTAGTATGTAATGTTTAGTCTGCAAAAAATATCCATACTCCATACTATTTGCAATTGTATAGAAGTGTTGTAAGACGTCCCACCCTTGCGCGGCCGGTTGGCTGAATCCCATTCTCTGGACTTGCAGACTCATGGACTCAAAGGTGCATTCTTGTTAAGTCCATGAGTGCTGTCCCATTGTGAAAACAGCTTTTTTGGCAAGTGCTCTTATGCAGACTTTTCACACCCTTTACCCACACTTTTTGCAACTCTTCATCAATGCAGACTTACCTGCACTCAGAAATATGTCATTAAAGTCTGCACGTCCACAGTCCACGAATCCATGAGGGCTCAGTTAGGGATTCAGTCAATGTTGTTGTTGAAGGAAAACGTTGGCGAAGCTGCACCTCATTTTTAAAGCGAAGTTGCGCTTCATATTTATGCGACCAAAATGTTTGCTTACTTCTTGAAAAGTATGTTCCCGAATGTACTGAGCAAAACCCCGGAAATATCATTCTGGGATTGTAAGTAGTTCTATCAGTTCTGAGAGAAAATTTTACATATTTAACTACTTTATAGTCCCGTGTACTCAACAAGCATACTCAATAGTATGGAAGGGTGCTGTGTCCGAATCAGAGCTCTATATACCGCGCCCTGTCTCCTGCGTACAGTGCACTGGCAGAAGTGTGCTGTTTAATGTGCACTGTTTAGCAGTCCGCGAAAAATATCCGCCATACTATTTTCCAACCGCACTGTGGAAGTGTCCTAAGCAGGTCATAAGACGTCCCACCAGTGTTGCCATGTCCGCGGTTTTACAACTAAATTGGGATACTTTAAAAGTGCAGTCACAGGTAAAAATGAAAAGTCGCAAAGCACGCACTTATTTTAAAAAGTAAAAACATGATGATTTATATTTTAAAATATGTTGGTTTTGGTTAAAAATAGCCTATAACTTGGGCTAGTTTTGAGTCGCCATTTGGCTGGATAATCTTACAAGATCTGGCAACCCTGCGCCCCGCTCTTGCACTGCCAAGTCACCTCGGGTGCGTCCCAATATTACACCTCCCAGCATTACACCTACATTACACTAGCATTCTGAGTTCATCTTAACAAAGGTCAAACTCTTCATGGGACTGTCACAACTCTTACACATACAATGTATCAAATAACTGAAAATAAATTCATAAATAATTTGCAACTTTTTTCTGATTCGATTTTAAAAAAATACTAGAATATAAACTCATTGGGTGAACAATATTTCATATTAACATTGAATATTATCCTTATTTATTTTTGTTTATTTGTCAGAATATTAATACAAGCCATTGTGGCAAAATACAGATAGGTCAGTGTATGGCACTAGCAACAGAAAAAAGGGCCCAGATATGTAAACAAGGACTACAAATATGTCTTGGTTCTATAGTCTGAGCAACTACAACTTACTCTCTGAAAACTCTGGTGCTGCAGGCCAGGAGGCCAGCCAACAGGGACGTGCAGGGTATAGGCAGAAAAGTGTCACTTGGTGCCTAAACCAGCAGCTGGAATGCATGGGTAATGAGGAGGAGTCTACTTCTTATTTTATATTGTTGTAGACCAGGGCCATGGACCAGGCCAGTGATGCAATGTATGCTGTGAAGAAGAGTTTGTTAATTGAAGGTGACCCCAGTGTTAAGCAAGGTGACTATCCAGCATTATGAAGGTCTGTTGGAAATATTGCAGTTTGCGTTGTGGTTAGTCATCCTGGTGGATTGAACTCGCCAGGATTATGAAGGTCTTTTAGGTTGTGGTTAGTCATCCTGATGGAGATGTACAATATGCATATGGTAATACTTGAGGAGACACAGAGATTAGTGTCATCAGTATATCAATGATGTGTCACTTGATTTTCTGATTTTACCTGTAGGCTAATCAATAAAAACTTTAAAAAATTTAAAAAAATTTAAACATGCAACCTTCAGGCTACAAGTTTCTTAAACTCTGATACCAAATTGCGTTGCATTATTTCACAACACCACAGGCTAACTGTTCAGGATGGTGCCATTTGCTGTCAAAATGTATTGAACACATACAGTAACCTATCCGTTGACGCTGATTGAATTACATTTTCTTTAGTTCTGTCTTTAACTTATTTTGGCAGGTGCTTAATACACAGAGAGACGAAAAAAATAGTCACTGCGATAATAGCATAACTTTAACTTAGTTTTTTTTATCAACGCGCGCGAACAAACACTAAAATCATCATTATGTAGCTGCCAACCGTCACGATTAGCACGTGCTACGAGTCTTCTAATGCATACAGTAGGCTACTGAAAATAGGTGGAACGTCATATTCACGGAAAAGAATGGGGTTTTTATTGTCACTCGGTCCCTAAAGTAGCAGTCCTTTAAAGTTACCGCTGAGCATGGTCTCGACTGTGATTGGCCAAGTCTGTAGAAGAAAGAAGCCTGCTGAGTGCAGTTTATTTGCGGCGCTGGAGAGTTCAACCATCTACTGCTAGCTCCAGCCAAAACGTGACTCTAACCTTCTATTTATTTTGTTTGTAAGCTAGCTAGCTATCCTTGAATTAATTTATCGAACAAGATGTAACTTCCCACCGTGCACAAAAAAAACCCCATCGTTATACTCCTCCGGTTTAATGGATCCAGGAGAGTAGATGACGTGCTGTTTTTGCTACTAATGGAGATATTGTTATGCACTACTATCAATATGTTACGCCGAGGTGATTTTATGTCTTGAGTGTTATTTTCTTATTATTCTCATATTGGATCTCAGTTTTTGGATTTTCGGATACGTCGTGGCAATACTTGGTGGAGGAAACACACAAGTGGGAATAAAGCATTATACTTCGCTAGCTAGCTAGCTAGCTACCGGGGATTTAAATAATCTGACGTGTTCGAGGAAAATAGGAAAGAGAAATTACTGAGAAAAAAAAAACATTAATGTGGCGATTCTCTCTTTGGCAAATATAATTGGGATTGCAGAATGAGCAAGGAAAGACCCAAGAGGAATATTATCCAAAAGAAATACGTAAGTTTATTTTCATTAATCTTTTCGTATTTCTGACTTTAGCAAGCCAGCTAACAAGTTTGTTTATCTGATTTACTTATTTAAACGAAAACTAATGTTCGCTTTCATCCTGTACACGAAGTAATAACTTAACGTGGATATTTATGTCTGTTCTACCATGTATCACCTGTGAAAAGTTGATCGTTACAGCTGGAACATTAACATGTT
Organism: Synaphobranchus kaupii; assembly: GCA_029718625.1. Lineage (NCBI taxonomy): Eukaryota > Metazoa > Chordata > Actinopteri > Anguilliformes > Synaphobranchidae > Synaphobranchus > Synaphobranchus kaupii. The sequence goes on from CM056382.1 coordinate 60,130,782, forward strand.
GTTATTTGTTTAAATGGACTCGTGTCTTTTACATCATAATATAGAGCTTGCGAGCTATAACGTTAGCTATCTTATTGATCTCCCGTGCAAATTAACGAACGCATTTTCAGATTAACATTTCAATATACTACATAACATGAGTTAGGTTCATCAAGCAAACTAATTTGTGTATTCTGTAACACGAATTCGCCTGATTTTTGTCGCTCGAAATGGCTTTGTTTGGTATTCAAGGGTCTAGTTCAGAGGCGTGCAGACAGCCATCGCCTCTGGCTTTTCCGGGTTCCCTTTACAAATGCAAACCCTTTTCTGTAATTAAAGTGTAACTACACGACATAGTCATCAATATCCAAACGACTACCATTATTGATATGATGGACATAAGACCATGCCTGTATTAGCATATGTTTTCATAAATTGACATGGTACGCTAACGGCAGCGAACGAGTGGTGTTATAACGTTATCAATTTTCTCGCTGTAGGGAAAGATAAGGAGAGCGGGTGGGCCTGTTCTTAAAATCTTTTACAGTTTCAGTTATAATGTTAAGTTTGCCAATGATTGATTGATAGCGGAGGCCGTAAACCAGTTATATCCGGATGCATTATCCAAGTTTTTATTTATTTGTTAATTTTTTTTTGCACGTCTCCGTGTGACCTCCGACTGGATAGACGATAGCTACTGAAGTCGCGAGTTTAACTACACATTTTGACACGCTCGATACTATTTTACACACAGAAATGCTTGAATATTAGTTTGAGCACCGCTTAGTGTACGTGCCTCACATTAATATCATATGCCAGTTGTAGCAATCTAGCTTTGATTAAGGGCAAGGACACGGGAGATGGTTTTAAGAAGGCATTCATTCCAGTCGCATTGCAGAGGTTCGGTTCACGTTGTGTGGACGAATAGCAACCATTTTTCCTTTGCAAGAAAGAATAAGTATTGCGAATGTGATCATCTGTGGGTATAGATGTTGGCGTCAATCACGTAAACTGTGTTCAGTCGCTTTTCTTGAACAGTTGTTGGCTACATGAGGAGATTTAAAGAATGTGTTACCCAAACAAAGAGTCAGCGCTGTCTCTTCGCACATTTCTGTATAGCTAGCCTAATTTAGCATTTAACCCTTACTGGCCAAGACCTCGTGCGTGTGTGTTCGTTATGGTTATGTGCGTGTAGTTTCCCTTGAAAATAATCGAAACTACTTGAACAAGTCTTGAAACTACTATAATGAGATTCGCTAGCACAGTAGTTAAGAGTGCTATTTTCTAAGACGTTTTTCTGACCCAAGAGTCCACCGAACACATAGTATTTAAATTTTCTTACTGGTCTTCCTCCACAGTGGACCCAGGTCAGACTAGCATAGCATCGAGCTGACCAATTTGGGGATGCACTTGATGAAAATCACCACAAGTTCGTTTTATTGCACGTGTTCCTGTGTAGCCTAGAGTGGACTATTTGTTTTGCATTCAGTTTCCACAGATTTCCAAAGCAACAGGTTCAGTTTTAACATTAGACTGAATTTTGGGTAGAGTGGCACATTAGATCTGTAATGTGATTTTCCTAAGGAGCGCTTCTTAATATTAAGTACTTTCAGAATTGTGAATACTTTACAAATATCCATACGAAATTCTGATGGATTTTAAATGCAATATTACATAAAAAACACATTTTGAACCTAAAGGGGTTAAAAAAAACACAACGAAATATCTAGGAATTAGCGAGTGAGAAAAATCAGTCCATGGACTTAAAATTATTAAAAATGAGGCAATTGGGTGGCCCGTGTGCAGGCTTATATTTCTTTGCAATAGTAATCATATAGAATGTATGGGCATGTAGTAAAATTTAGATATCCATCTAAAATACTGTCAAACAAAAGATTCTATTCACCATAGCACAACCTTAACAAGTGCTACAAGGATGTAGGGCCACAAAAACTAATACACCCAGTTCATTGCTTTGTGTTTTTGTTCGATTGTAAACTTGTTTGGGTCTGTAACTTAGGATTGCATCCATTTAGCTATAGAGAGCCAAATTGCATGAATTCAGTTGAAGTGATCCACTTCTCTCTGACAGAAGCTTCCAGAAGCATTGACGTTTACAGGAGTAGTCATAATTACACACAAGAAGCATGTCATGTTTTCTTTCTTTTTTTAACATGGAAATCTTATGTTTTCCAGCCACCCCTCAGCAGAAATTCAAAGGAACATTCTGACCAAGCTTATTTCCAGGTTCTTGCAGTCCATGACAAAGAGTTGGGCATTATTCTTGGATAATCAAAGTTTTTCTCCAGTTTTATTAAGGGGCAGGGGAGGAGGGGACTCCCAAAATTGATAGCAGGCATTTGGGGACTTTTAGTGTAACAGAATCACAAAGAATCAGTTTTCCTGTGTTGTAATTTAATAGGGTATCTATTCCAGTCCCTAATTGGACTGTTAACCATACAGTGCTATGTGGGCTCAGGCGGTCATTAAAACCTCTTTTGGAGTTCACATGGGATTTGGAAAGAGCAGCATTAGATGTGAGATGCAGTTATTGATACTCCTGACTTATTGGACAGGACAGTGTGCCATAATGGTTAAGGAACTGGGCTTCGAATGGTCATTTCTGAGGATTTATTCACAGGTGGGGCACTGCTGTTGTACCCTCAGCATGCAATGTTTTTGACACAATGAGTTTTCTCTGTACTATTTTATAAAGTTGAATACCATAATTCACCAAAAATGTTTCTGAATATATTCTTACTTCTGGAGGCCATCCAACAGTGAATAGAGTCATGCTTCAGTGCTATAAATCAGGCTTTCATATACCATATAAAACAAATTCAGTGCCCACGGATTGCCCTTTCTTGGAAGTCAGCTCATGAATATATATCAGGTAAAAAATTGGGCTTATATCACATCTCATGATATTGTGCAGATTTTATGAAATAATGATCCAAACCACAGTGGAAGACCACAGAGGAGTCTGCACGCTGACTAGAACTTCTGGTCTTCCATTTTACCCTTTCCTCAAGTAGCATAAGACAATTATACAAGCTTAGATAAACACGTCTCCCAGTAGAAGACTGTAAGGTGCCTTCCCCACGTGCTGCAGGGATGTTGTCACAGTATAGCATAATATTTAGGGAACTGGGCTTGCTACTCCAAGGTTGTAGGTTTGATTCCCAGCTGGAGCTCAGCCGTTGTACTCCTGAGCATGGTACTTAACCCAAATTGCTTCAGTAAATTAATTGTATGTAAACCAATGCAAGTGGTTTCAGTTGCTCTGGCTAAAATGTAAAACATGCAAGCAAAAATAATTATGGCATTTGTGGTTTTCATCTATAGCCACAACCCTCATTCCCCCAGGTTCTCATAAGGAGTGTGTTACAACACCCTTTCAGCTAAGGCACATTTCTGTGTTACTTTCTGAATAAAATTCTCTTCAGCTGAATGAGGAATGTAGTAATACAATTGGTGACTTTCAACATAGGTATGTGACAAGGCTCTGACAATGTGTTGCTTTGAAACATCATGTGTTGGTTGTATCATAACCCTAACTGGATTTTTAAAAGTTTGTGGCTTCTTCATAGGTAACTTTGGTTGAGAAATCACAGGTTCTTGTTGATACTGTATGAACCCGTTTTGCATGAAATTTGGATAATCACCAATAAATGCTGATATTTACATGTAGAGGAATAACAAAAACCAGCTACTAAATGAACTTAGTTTTATGTAGGTTATATATTATTGTAATTTGTAGGTTAAATGCATTGAAATTTATATTGTGAATGTAGGACTGCAGTTTTTATAGTTGGCTAGCTATAAATAAAGAGGAGGACACAATTTGTTAGCTTGATAGGCGATGATTTATTTCAGACTGGGGGTCATTTTTATATTAAAAGCAGACTTGTCAATATGGCAATGCTAACATTATCAAATTTTTGAACTATATATGTTTTTCTTGGCTTGCAATAATTAACCATAAGGTAGCTAATGAGTGAGTCAGTATTGCTAAGCTTTATTTTTGGTCAATTGATTCTTGTAAAATAAACAGACTACCCAATTCATACCTAGTTTCATACTGCGGATTCAAGTCCCGTGCGACTGCACTCCATTTGAAACGATCAGTTGCAATAGCAGTTTTTAAAAATTTGATTAGCTTTTTCTCGTGCCTCTGAAGCACAGTTTGGTACTGGTAGAATTTCAAGACTTAACTGTGTTAACTGTGTTTCTCTTCAACACAAGGGGAAAAAATTATATGTGGACCTTGGACATTGGATTTTTCACTATATTTATTTTAAATGTCATGAACCGTAAGTATGATTGACTTCAAACTTCTTGCACACTCTTAGTCCTTGGTCATTTGTAAAATTAAGTTAATGCACCATAAGACCTTAGACGGGCCACTCAATCAACTTGTGCTTTGTCACTTGGCACTGGTTTTTTCTTGATTATATAAAAATGTCCTGCCAAATCTACTGTGTAGATTAAAATCATTACACCTGTGAGTAACCTTTAACTCAACACACGTTAGCAGTCATGTGACTGTTGGAGGCCATTTTGTTGTTTGATCAAGGTCACTGCTGCCTGAAGCTTTCCTTTTTATTATTTTGAATTTCGATATGACTGTTGTATAAGTTGATATAATTAATTTAAGGGAAGGCTGCGCGAGGAATGCAAAGATGAGACCTATTTATAATATGACAGTGAGGGCAGTGTTGTCTTTTTTATGAAGAACAGGCCTCTGTTTAGGCTCAGCTGGTCCTAGGCCCTTAATTCATGGCAGTGTGGGGGGTTCAGCACAGCTGCTCTGGGGGCCTTTACAAATGTAAAGAGGCTGTCAGTGTTTGTTTCATCAGGCGCACAACTGATGAGGCCAAGCTGAAGAATCCACTTCAGTGTGTGGCACACAGAAAAGAAACAAAACCGACCATGACTGGAGCCTGCAAAGACCATCAGAGCCCTACAGCTTTAAAATTTAAATACACGTCCCCCCTCAAGGTTGCTTATGTTTTGTGCCCTAGCCTAAATGAGCTGTATATAAACGTGTCTTTTCATGTAAAAAGGTCTGTAACATGCTATCGTCGATTTTCCAGTGTTAACAGCTTCAACTCCTCAAGACCTGGCATTATCAAACGGGGACAGGTGGGATTGTCTTATGAAGTCTAAAGTTGTGTGTGTTCAGTTCACACGTCACACACAGGGATTGTATGTTGTCTGCTGTTTTCAGAACTGTTTATTTGTGGTTAAGGTCTAGTTAATGCTTGCGTCCTGATTCAGTGCATAAGAAGCTCTGACTTGGGTTCTCTGATCAAAGAATGTGCCTGAAGCATTTTTAAAGATGTTTATAAACTTAAACATGAATATACGGACTGTTCTTTGGTGCTCAGAATGAAGTGCTCTCTTAAAGGGTTAGTTCGGAATTTTGGACATAATGTCTCAATTACCACTTACCCATGATGTAGTTGATTGATGGAAACCATTTTCAGATAATTCCATGCTGTCCCTTCTTTTGGACATACACACATTGCTAATGCTAGCGCAACTCGTAGGAAAGTAGTAGCATCCACTACCAAACGCACTTAAACACTCCAAGGTGCACCCAAAGCAAATAAAATACGACGACAGTCTATCGGGGTTATTTTCAGTGATTATACCATAATTTTTCAAGTCAAACTATCGTTGAATCCTTTACTTTGTGCTCACCTAAATTCTCAGTGGAAGTACGGCGGCGGAGCTAGCTGTAGATTAGCCAGGGTATCTGCCTGTAGGCTATCTGCTGTACTCCACAGTTGCCGACACAATCCGTTTTGCCGCAAAGTTACATATTTGGTAGACAAGAAGTCAGCTAAACACAAACATGCTACAGAATAACACAGCATATACAAGCAAGCACACTGGCTACCAATTTGCAGGAAAATTTTGACCACTTCCATGACTTCCCAATCGTGGCAACTAACTAGCTAGCTAGCTGAATAGATAGATCACACATGCAATCATTTATTAGTTACCTGCTCGTCAGTTGTTTTCGGTGCATGAAGAAAAACAGGTGATGGCACAGCAGTCTCCTTCAGTAGAGGGTGTCCCGCCTGTCCTTTTTTGATTTTCACATAGTCATCCTCCGTGAAATGGTCACTACAAACTTTTTCAGAGTCTCAATTGGTGACATTCATGGGAGCAGCAAGAAGCCACAGCTGTTTTCTTTGTTGATCTTCCACTGGAAATCGGTGAAAACTTTGTGATGCCCATTTTTTTTTTTGCATGATTTGAACAACCTTGAAATACACACCGAAATACCATCTTACCTGAACGTTAGCTAACAATACTACGAGTCTGATTCTTTCACCCGCGCGATATTGTTTTTGGCCGGCAGAGCTATAGGCTACTTTACGTTACCTAGCTACTAAACAAACGCCGTACTTCCACGGAGAATTTAGGTGAGCACAAAGTAAAGGATTCAACGATAGTTTGACTTGAAAAATTATGGTATAATCACTGAAAATAACCCCGATAGACTGTCGTCGTATTTTATTTGCTTTGGGTGCACCTTGGAGTGTTTAAGTGCGAGTTGCGCTAGCATTAGCAATGTGTGTATGTCCAAAAGAAGGGACAGCATGGAATTATCTGAAAATGGTTTCCATCAATCAACTACATCATGGGTAAGTCGTAATTGAGACATTATGTCCAAAATTCCAAACTAACCCTTTAATGTGACTGGTAGTCTATTTCTGTATGCCTGCCTTCCATTTGATGAAGTACTAGTCAAAATAGTGACATGTTTTGTATTTTTTATTTTATTGATTATTGTGGTGCCCGTGTCTTTCAACAGATCAGTCTGCTTAGACGATAACAAGAAAGATTGTTTTCTTGTTGATTGGAAACCTGTTTTAGTGGAATGTAGCCTATACCATGTTCACTGCCCTGATGAAGCATATGGGTGGCATGCAGGCTTTCTTGGCATTCTAAATACCATCTTTGTTTTATATTTGAAATATAGCCTTAAATTATTTGCATTTACATGTATTTTCTCTTAACGACTTGTATAGCTTGTGTTTGCATAATATGCAATTGAAGACCCTGGTGCTAAAAGTACTGAAGTCGCATTTTTAGACTATTCAAGTTGAGCATAGAAACTTGTTGTATTTGTTTAGCGAAGTCCACCCTATAAATATTGTTAACAGAAAAGGTGCCTAAGCAATGCATAAAAACAGCGAATCTTTTAATGGCTGATTTTATAGATCAGTGATATTTTCAGATTTGATTTTCTCAAAATAGACATTTTGTGACCAGTACTTTTAGCACCAGGGTCTTCAATTATTAAGATGGTTATTTACGAATGCAACCAAACCTGCTACTTCTGAGCCTGAAGCCATTCTCTTTAACCACTCATTAATGACTAATGTTTAAAATGGCATCATACTATTATATGACTGTTTGCTGAGAGGTGACCTTTAAGTGCGATAAATAGCAACGTTCAAAATTTGATCTAATTGAGTTTGATGTGTCAGAAGCAATTATGTTTCACCAAGGGAGAAAATGAAATTTCTCATTGATTTATTATGTAATGTCTCATAGGCAGTTGATTAATCGCTCGGTATTTGGCCTGTCCACTGTGAAGGAAAATCAATACCACTTAGTGCATGAATTTACCATTACTGGATGGTTCAAACAAATGCACATGCATTTACTTAAACAGCTCATTTTGGACCAATTATGTGTTCATCCTACAGACTTTTAATGGTCTTTTGAATTTAAATGGGAGGCAATTTGTATTGATGATGAGAGAATTGTACAGACCAATGAAGTATTTACCCGGCATGGTCAGGGCTTGAATTTTGCTCTGGCTCCAAGTCAAAAGTTGTTCTGGGTGTTCTGTGCAGTGAAAAGGAGGTCTCTTATGAGGGCACTGAGGCACAAGAGATTTTCTTCCCCTTTTGCCTCAAGAGCTCTGAACAGCATCATGTCTGCCAGCAGCTGATGATCTTCACCACTGATCCAAACAGGAACTCCTCATTGTGAGGCCGACAGTAGACTGTAAACTCTACCAGTATGTGATTTGTTTGTTTTGGTTTATGGCTCTGTGGTATCACAACTGTGGCCAGTTATGTAATCAGCCCTTCAGATGTGACCCTTCATTATCTTCTAGGCTCGGTGTGCGGTATCAGCCCTTCAGATGTGACCCTTCATTATCTTCTAGGCTCGGTGTGCGGTATCAGCCCTTCAGATGTGACCCTTCATTATCTTCTAGGCTCGGTGTGCGGTATCAGCCCTTCAGATGTGACCCTTCATTATCTTCTAGGCTCGGTGTGCGGTCGTTGTTCTTCAGAGTGCCGTCAGAGTGGTGCTAGCAATATTCACACAACTACAGGGCAGGAGCAATGGGTGCAGAAGTTCACTTTTCAGTTCTTGAACTTACATTGCTTGCATAACTGCCTTAATCATGACATCCTCACTGTTTCCTGAGCCCAGCATAAGAGTGGGCTGCAGTGATGCAACAAAAATATCACTTGACACTCTAAAAATAGACAACACGATCAATGCCCTGTAATGCTACTTAACTAACCGTGTATTCTTTGGCCATAGCCCTTAGTAAATGGATGTAATGAGCTAGCAAATGAGTTCTTTCATCGTCTACAGTGGCAGAATTTGATTGTTTTGAATATCCTGAGCTGAATAATATATGCTCAGTGAGAACGGTCTGAAGTGTTGCTATTGGAACAGCAGTGTACTCGATGCATCTGTCCGCCTTTCGCTTCTCATTTGGGCAGGGTACCTGTAATATAGGGGCTGAAATTGCTCTGGAGAGAACGGAAGATTCATGTGGAAGGCATTTGCATTTGCGCTTGCCAAATTTCTGCAGCTGGTAGGGAAAAGGGTCCAAGGCTGTGAGTTTCCCATCGCGCAGGTCCATGTGCATCTTTCATACACAATCAGGCTTTCAATTAGTAACTGTGCTTTACTATGGTCCTCTTCTGCTGAAAGAATAGCAGACGGCTATGACAGCAGACTTCTTCAAAATAATCTTTGCATAACTGGTCATTGAAGAACTCCAGTTGGCCATTGAAGTGACTTTGTAGAATAGGTGTAGTAGCTTTTTGTCATGAACTAGACATGAAATTGTTAACTTAAGTGTCATCGTTTTGTTGTTTCCTAATTTCTTTAGATCAATTGACTGGATGGATGAGTGAATTAATTAAAATGGATCCTTGTGTTGTCAGTGTGTGAGAGTTTTCTAATGGGATATCATAAGTGGAGCACTTCAGCTGTTCAGAAAGACATTTCCCAGCACAACATTTAAGCCAGTTTGTGTCAGTATATAACCCTGAACCGTTCAAGATTTCTTGTTTCATGGTTTCAGAAGTGCTTTCCTTTTTTGTATTAATTAGTTTCTTTTGCACAACAAATTGATATGCGCTGTGGAAGCCTCCAGTGAAGAAGCACTTAATTCTGTCTAGCAGTCGTCTGTTGCTTTGCGAAGTTACAAGTTGGCTAATTGTTCCATATGGGAGCGCTGTATTGCTCGCCAGATGTAGGAGTGTAATGATGTGCTGCTGGGGATTTGGGGAGTTCTTTCGTAGTGCACAGAAGTTACCATATTTTATTTCCCCATCAATTTAGGCGCACTGTTACAATATTTTGTTCGGTCATTAATTCAGACGGGTTAATCTATTCAGTCGGCACACGACTGAATCTGCTGCAAGAAATTATTGATTTTCTGCTCCGTCTTCGTAGGCTTGTCATGTGCTAAAAGAGCAGCGGTGGGTTTTGTACACGATCAATGGAACATTATTCAGCATCTGACATGACGGGCAGATATGAGAGCTGTGAACAGCCCTTTGGATGTGGGCGTAAGCCGAAGCCCTTTCTCCTGAGACAGATTGGCCAATGGATTGCATAAATCACCTACAGAATGTTGATTTCGTGAGAGTATTTCCTGCTGCTTCACAAGCATGTTTATCACTGTTTCACATGGAAGGGGGAACAGTTTATTTCCACGAAGCTCACCGTGTTGTTATGCACATTGGCATTTGCCTTTCCCAGTGATGGTTATGCTGGAGTTGCCTTAGAAAATATTGGACTCCCCTTCTCAGTTATGTCCCAAGTCCCAACAGTGATATTGACTTTTTCCCCCTGTATGTTAGCTTGTCAAGTGTCGCATTTCCAGATTCGATAAGGACCTAGCCAAACAGAGCTGCTTCGCATATACGCCATACTGCTTATAGCTGATTCCTGCTTTATCACACTTCTATGGTATTTCTGAGAGGTGAACTGAGCTGTCCCGTGTACAATGGGTACATCTAATTTGCATGTAATTTTGTTGTGACTCCAGTTAGAATGCAATGTATTGTACTGTATATAGCCTGTAATGTTTTTTTTCTTGCTGAAGTTGTGGCATATACTTGAATCATTTGCTCATTGAATTTAATGGTGTATTATTTACATACATTTACATGCATAATACTTTAATACTTCTTTACCCTTTGTTCCCAGTGCAGGCGTTATCTTTCATATCTGCTTAAATTAAGATGCGATTGCCTCCTGTGTAGTATCATTTTGAATTAACTAGTTATTACAAGTATGCCATTTTCTAATATATCTAAATAACTTCAGCTACAGTTCTAAACTGATAGCCATAAGTATGCTAATTATGATAAATCTGACAGTCACAGACATATATAGGGTTCTTGGTAATAAATGCATTCATTATATGTCGTGAAGTTTCAAATCGCGTCTGATGTCTTGGTTTTGTAAAGCAAGCTGTGTTAAATAACTTTACATATGTACCTCTGTAAAATAGAGTTATGTTAATGTTGATGCAGCAGAGCCTTTATTAAACCAATGTGAAGCCAGATGGCAGTTTTAAACTTTTACAAAGAACTTGATCTTACACGATGTTGTGAAATGCAACATTAGGTGAGATGTTCATTCAGCTTGTATAGAAATAGTGCTACTATGTTTGCCCTTTAATGCCTTTAAAGTGGAAAGTAAATTTAAGAAGTCACCTCAAAGAAAAGGGTTACCGGTGTGTAACAGCGCTTTCAGTGGGGCTAGCAACCTAATTTCCATAGCAACTGCAGTGGCACCAGAATAGTGTCTTTCAGTATTCCTAGAAACTACACAAGTCCCTTAGTAGTGGAGTCCTGAAACGGTACTAAAAACAGTGGTTGCTCATTTGGTAGCGCTACTTAAAATGGATCTGTGAACAGGAAGTACAAAATGAAACATTTTATAGGCTACAATATCTTTGTTTGCATTGCCTATAAATAGCATCACAGCAAATCCATGTAGGTTTTAGCTTTAAATAATTTGACAGGTTTGGTTCTACTAGTCTAATACTGTGCCATAATAATCATTTTGTAAGCTGTGACTGTTGTCTGATCTTTTAAAAAAATATATATTAAATTTTTTAACACAACTTGCTCACAGAAGTGAACTTGAATTTATTGTAGAATATAGTTCAGGCTACAATAATCTTGTTTAGCCTACTGTTAATTGAGTTTTAACTGAATAGTTCAACTGACTGTCCATGGGGAAAACACTGAAAGTGGTAGCATACATAGCCTACATCACAAATGTGCTGCATGTTTAGACCGATTATTTATAGACATCTGATGATGCACTGAGGAATGTGTCAGTTGCAAGAAAGGGGCTGTTGAATTTGAGAGATTAGATTGGATTTGTTGCATAGGGGTGTGGTGACAAGAAACAATTTATTGAAAAATAAATTGGTGATGTAGAGTGATGGCGAGACGTAGGAACACTGGGTATTCCTAAGTGTGTGTTGTTAATACATAAATACATGTTGTTAATGTGTGTTCGCAATCTCAGACGCATAGTGTCTTGTGAGTTTGTAATTTAATCTTAATTTGTGGTTGATGTCTCAATGTGTGTTGCAGCACGTCTTGTACTTCTTTCTGTTCACTTTTATTTGACACGAGGAACATAAAAAAGTGATTGGCTCACTATCTCCTTTTCCTACTCATCAAAGCAGTCTGAAAAATGCCCAGTGCAGTTAGAGCTGGGCGATAATGACCATATACAATACAGCGGGTGAAAACCGAGTTTCAAAGCCTGCCTTTGAACCAATAATTATTGCTTTTTGTTTTCCCCTTTGATTAACAATAAAGCAATTAATTGCCTGAATAATCTATACTATTTTCTGGTGGTATTATTGCTTTGCATCACAAACGTGTGCAACGTTTCCCCATATCCACAGATTGTTTGAACTTTTGGATAAGTTTAGCCTACTCTTTGTTCACTGTATTCGGGCACAAATAAGGGTTTAAGGGTTGTTTCTCCTGACTTTTTTCCCTAGGAAAATGAGTCCGGAGAAATAACCCTTGCAGTGATCCATCCACATCTACTCCATATCTGGCAACAGAGTGATGGTTTGGGGCTCGTTTGATAGCTCAGACCCTTGATAACTTACAGCCATTTAGCCAGCCATGTGTTCCATACTGTACCAGTGTAATTTACAGCTGAATCTAGTCTCACCCCCCAATTTCCATAGAGATCCATTCAAATGCAGAGAGGTTATAGTATCGCTTGTAACAGTACCTGAAAATAAGATATCGACAGTTTTTTTTGATGTTGATGGTCACAGACTTCAGGAAGTAACAGCATGTAAAGGATATGTGACCAAATATGAAATATGATACTTTAAAAATATGTTAAAGCAAAGGGTATGAATACTTATGTAAATGAGAAATTTTATTTTTTTATTTTTAATAAATTTGCCAAAAATCTCAAAAAAACTTTTTTCACATTGTCATTATGGGGTGTTGTGTGTAGAATTTTGAGGGAAAAAATGAATTTAATCAATTTTGGAATAAGGCTGTAACAACAAAATGTGGAAAAAGTGAAGCGCTGTGAATACTTTCCGGATGCACTGTACATGCTCATCTCTGGTAAGAAACCATTTCACAGAGTTGATATAGTGTTATGCTGGTAATTGTCTGAAACTGGCTGTCCCTGAATATATTGTTCTTTTTCAGCTTTTGATTAGGCATAATTATTGTAAGGAAACCAGTCTCGTTAAATTATCATTTTTCCTTATGTTCTTTTAGTTAAAAATGTATTATTGATGAATAGTAGAAGGCTTTTGGGTTAGACTCAGTGTCTATTTTTCTTGTAATGACAATGGTACCCATCTTACAAGAAACCAGGAGGACTTACAGGAATGAAAGATGAAAGCAGTTTTTGCTTTGGCTTAATTGTTTCTCATTTCAGTCATTTTGGGTATTTTCTATGTAACATGTGGGCAGGAAGAGAGAGTGTGAGGAGAGAAAACAGCCAAGCTGTTATTTCCTCACAGGGGTTCATGAAGCAGGGTAGTTGACTTGCAGAAGAGCAATTTGGTTTCTCCCTGTCAATTCCTCTGTTCCTCTCCAGATGTAAAACTGTTGAAACTGTGTCGTACAGATTGTCAGAAAGGCTGACTCCTATTGTTGTAATGGCTAGCTCTGGGGTTGTCCCCTTGTGAGACCACCAGCTGATCACACAGCTAATGACAGTGTGTGGTACCATCTTTTAGCAGGCTCTAACTCTTTTCTATAATTACTCTGTAAATGGGTGTATATTTTTCTGAAGAGATCACATGATTCTAAGGTTCTAGATATAGACTATTCTAGGTTACATTACAAATCTCGACAGCAGGTTCCAGGGTGTTGTCTCTTCGGCAGAAAGTGAGAGGGACCCGACTTAGTGATTCTTGCCTTGAAAAGCAGGCCAGCAGAATGTGTGATGGCTCCTGTTGTTGTGGAAAAGATGGTTTAAAAATCATGCTTTTCACAATTGGAACTACGAGATTATCAGAATGATTCTCACTGTGTAGGTGAGTAGGTGCTCAGGAATGGTCTGATTTGTAGGAATGTTGTATTTAGAGGTCAGGGGTCATGTCATAAACTTGTCTTGATGGATTTCGATTTCAGAATATGAGACGTGTGAGCTTGTTTCTCACAGATATATATATATATATATATATGTATATTGTATGAAATGTGGATAATGGGGAGGCTGTAGACATACTTTTGTCCATTTATTTGTCTAGACTTCTTGAAATGAGATTATTTTACATTTTTCCCCATTTCAGCTAATAAGTGTTATTACTTTAGTGTTTAGGCTTATGAAAGCTATGTAGTTATGAAAACACCAGTACATCCTTGACATGCCATTTAAGCCTTTTTATCAAGAGATGTGTGTTTATAAAATATATTGCAGTAGGGCCTCATAACATTTATTTTGGGGGGCAATTTACCACAGTCCGTTATCCCCTGGGATTCTAACCCATGGCTGTCTACGCTATTCTCCAAGTGAAGACTGAAAACATGTTCTCTATTGCTTTTCTGTAAGTAGACTTAAGGACCATCCATTGCTGGCTCCTGTGCCAGTCATCGGACGGAGCTGTAATTATGTGCAGTGAGCTTGCTGTTTGTGCAGAATGCCCCTCTATTTGGGCATGTAGGGATGGAGGCCAGCTTTTCTACAGCAGCAGCCAGATTATAATGGACTACTGGAGTGCTTGGGCTACCAATCACTCTGTTTCAGAGCTGAGCCACAGGTACTCAGCCAGCCCTCATCAAAGGACAGGGAAAGCTGTCAATGGGAAGGCATCTAAATGATCAATTAGGTCATTTAACTTACTGGTCAAAAGTTTTAGTACTCGTGTTTTAGTACTTTGTTTTTAGTGTAGGCTAATTTAAGCAGTTTAACTTTTGTCAATAACCTCAAATGGCGCGAGGTAAGAAGTGAATTTTGGAGTTCACAAAAAAGCCATATTTGGCTAAATAAACCGGTGAACAAATTGGTTCCATTTTCCTACAAGAGAAGTAAAATCAAGCTAGTTTGGGAGAAATTGGACAACCCATAAGTCCAGCACATGTGGGAACATCTTTTAAGATTTAGGTTTTTTTGTGTAAAATTAAATCAAACGATATGCAATAGATATGGATGGATCACTTTAAGGGTTGTTTCTCCTGACTCATTTTCCTATTGAACTCTAAGGAAATATAAGTCAGGAGAAATTACCCATAAAGTGATCCATCCATAGCTACTGCATATCTTGCAGCAGAGAGATGGTTTGAGGCTCATTTGATACCTCAGACCCTTGATGATTTATAGCCATTTAGTCAACCATGTGTTCCATACTATTCCCATGTAATTTACAGCTTAATCTAGTCCCACCCCCCATTTCCCATAGAAATCCATTCAAATGCAGAAAGGTTATACACTGCCTGGCCAAAAAAAAAGTTGCCGTTGCTCCCGTCATGCATAGTGCCCACTGTACAAGCCTCTGGAGGCAGTGTTATGATCTGGGGTTGCTTCAATTGGTCAGGTCTAGGCTCAGCAATGTTATGCAGCAATAAAATGAAGTCAGCTGAGTACCTGAATGTACTGAATGACCAGGTTATCCCATCAATGGGCATATTCCAGGACGACAATGCCAAGATTAATCGGACTCAAATTGTGAAAGAGTGGTTCAGGGAGCATGAGGAATCATTTTCACACATGAATTGG
Source organism: Synaphobranchus kaupii (assembly GCA_029718625.1). Lineage (NCBI taxonomy): Eukaryota > Metazoa > Chordata > Actinopteri > Anguilliformes > Synaphobranchidae > Synaphobranchus > Synaphobranchus kaupii. The sequence continues at coordinate 60,146,277 of CM056382.1, forward strand.
CCACCAGAGTCCTGACTTTAACCCCATTGAAAGTCTTTGGGATGTGCTGGAGAAGACTTTACGGAATGGTTTGACTCTCCCGTCGTCAATACAAGATCTCGGCCAAAATTTAATGCAACTCTGGACGGAAATAAATGTTGTGACGTTGCATAAGGTTGTCGAAACAATGCCACGACGAATGCGCGCTGTAATCAAAGCTAAAGGCGGTCCAACAAAATATTAGAGTGTGCGACTTTTTTTTTGGCCAGGCAGTGTAGTATCACTTGTAAGAGTACCAGAAAATAAGATATCAAGAGTCTTTTGATGTTGTTGGGTCATAGACATCAGGAAGTCTTGGCATGCAACGGATATGCAACCAAATATCAAATATGATGACTATTTAAGTTTATGTTAATTTGTCCAATTGCTTTTGGTGCCCTATGTGTATAAATGGCTACAATTGCTATATGGTTCACCCGATATGGATGTAAAAACCCTCAAATTAAAGCTGAAAGTCTGCACTTTAACCTCATTGTCACTGTTCAATTCCAATGTGCTGGAGTACAGACCCAAAACAATAAAAAATGTGTCTATATCCTAACACTTTTGGAGTGCACTGAATATATTTTTCAAAATGTATATAATTCATTTCACGACAAAATTCCAACATTTTTAAAGTTTCTGCTAGGTAGGCTACCTGTAGAGAACAGTTTAATTGAACTTTATGTGAGTTTTCCTTTCACCAGAAAAAAAGCATGGCATAACAATTGATTTTTTAGAGTTAATGGATATATATAATAAACTAAAGGGACATTTCTTGGTCTTTATAGAATGCAAATTCCTGGGAGACATTCCCCAAACTGAGCTTATTAATATTTAAATAACCTGTCAAAAGCCTGATTGATTCTAAAAGCTCACAGCATGTCTGGTTCTACTCCGCTGAAGCACACAGACGTTCTCAGAGCTTGTGCTGATTGTCGATGAAACTGAGGAAATTGAGTTTGGACGTTTGCTAGGGGAGTACAGGGGGCAGTTGTTTTCCCCTGTCAAAAGCAGTTATGGGAAATGAGCAAATATTGGATTTTCTGCACACCCATGCAAAAGGTACTTGGAGTACACGGCTCAAGACGGAAAAGCACCATGATGGTTTTCTTTATATTTTTGTAAAATATTATAGTGATGCTTAGGAGTATTTCATAACTTTACCCAACTCTTTCACTCTCCCATTTCCTCCCATGCTCTCTGCTTTTCTGTCCGGTCTTCCACCCAAGAGTGTTGGGCACAGATCACCATCATAAATGTGCTACTGTTGATTATGGTGAGCTTCAACTTTTCTTGGACACCGAAACTGGTCCCGTCAAAAACGGCATCATGATTTTGTATCTGAATAAATTAAAAAGTTTAATTTGCACTTGCATTTGTGCTTGGTGGGCCTTTCTCCTGGAATTTTGCGTACACAGCTTCACTACTTATCGATATAGGGGTACCAGCAGTCAAAGTCCACCGGTCCTGAAATTGTGCAGAGAAGGAACATTTGTCTCTGCTTCTAGCTGCTGCGAACGATTTTGGTGCTAAATGTTCCGATGTATTACAGCAACCACTACAGATAGAAAAGGCTGTGGTTAAATCTGCTTGAGAGCCATTTTCCTATGAAAGGCTTGTGTAGTGAAGCAAATTGCTTCTGACTGACAGCCTAGGTTGTCGTACAGATCAGGGATTTTGTGGTGTAATTTTGCCATTAGATGACAGTTGTAATTGCGGGGTATGGAGCAGGAGGAATTAAGTTGGCAAATGAAGGGGGCGATAAGGCCACCTCGAAGCTGCAAATATGTTCCGGTCAACCCCGGCTGCTTTTGAGTATTGGAAATCTGTATTGCAAGTTTGAGGTTTGGGAAGGGAATTATATGGGTTGATGACTCAATAAATACACAGTTATTCTGGTTAAACCAAGGTAAATCTCTCAGGCCTTTGTCAAAACAGATGAGAAAGGTTCAATAATTCTATAACCATAAACCTTTCAGTTTTCTGAGAGATTGTGGGCATTGGGTTTGTTCAAAGCTGAAATGAGTAATAGTTATTGTGCCTGGGGAATTTTCACTTTGGTGTTTGCTGTGAGTGCTCTGTTGTATTGAACCCTTGCATTGTTTAAAAGTTTTTGGCCCAGTAATGGAAAAATTAATAAATATTTCTCCTGAACAAATCTCAAAGGCCATCAAAATAAGATGTGGAATAAGCTTTAATTTGACAAAGAAGTATATAGGCCTACTGTATGTCTGATATGCAATAGATATGCAATAGTATATACTGTATGTAGATGAAAAGTTTAAAAATCTTACAGTAAGCCAGAATAGATACCAAAATAGTGTCTTCTGTGATTAGTCATCTCAAAAATTAATGCAATTAGGACATTTGAGTACAAAAGTTTCAACTTTCAATAAAGTATACTGAGAATACTGAAATTGTAATTTTTCGATTGATCCTTTGTTTCTGTGACGCATATTGAAGCAACATTAATCTTTAGATACTTTTCTTGATGTACATTATGTAAAGAGCGTTTCTCACTTCAGCTATTTGTGGACCAGTGTATGTGCTATGCTCAGGTTAATTTGGATTGACTGAGCAGTTGAGAGCTGATTTAGTTTTGGCAGTTAGGTGAGATAAATAATTTGCTGTTGAAATTTGTAATCAGAGGTATATTTGTGCAATTGAACAGGAAGTGGTAGGCCTAACCATTTTTCAATTTGGGAATCTTAGACTGCTTGTCTCAATATAGAAAACAATTGATTACAATGAATTAGCTATTCACTTGACTATTATAGGACATTGTACAATTAAAGATCCAGTGTAATTTAGTTTCCAGTGTTTCAACATTTGATTGATCTGCAGATTTTGCATAGTATAACATTTACATGTATCCTTTTAATAATATAAAAAACCTGATTATAGATTTCACCAAATTGATACTGGACAGCCAGACTCTTAAGAAATAAAAAAAAATGCTGTTATTTCAGTTTAATCAATCTAAAGGTGAAACACAATGCCTTTAGATGTTGAAATGGAATATTTTCTTTGAAGTTCCTCTCCGTTAAAGATACAGTCAAGCCGGAAAGTCTCCCCACCCTTTCAACTTCTCCACGTTTTATTACGTTACAGACTTATACTACAATAGATTGAGTTCATTTTTTGCCTCAAACATCTACACACAACACCCCATAATGACAATGTGAAAAAAGTTTTTTTGAGATTTTAGCAAATTTATTAAAAATAAAAAAATACAATTTCTCATTTACATAAGTATTCATACCCTTTGCTTTAACGTATTTTTAAAGTATCATATTTCATATTTGGTCGCATATCCTTTACATGCTGTTACTTCCTGAAGTCTGTGACCATCAACATAAAAAAAACTGACGATATCTTATTTTCAGGTACTGTTACAAGCGATACTATAACCTCTCTGCATTTGAATGGATCTCTATGGAAATTGGGGGGTGAGACTAGATTCAGCTGTAAATTACACTGGTACAGTATGGAACACATGGCTGGCTAAATGGCTGTAAGTTATCAAGGGTCTGAGCTATCAAACGAGCCCCAAACCATCACTCTGTTGCCAGATATGGAGTAGATGTGGATGGATCACTTTAAGGGTTGTTTCTCCTGACTTTTTTCCCCATAGAGTTCTATAGGAAAATGAGTCCGGAGAAATAACCCTTGCAGTGATCCATCCACATCTACTCCATATCTGGCAACAGAGTGATGGTTTGGGGCTCGTTTGATAGCTCAGACCCTTGATAACTTACAGCCATTTAGCCAGCCATGTGTTCCATACTGTACCAGTGTAATTTACAGCTGAATCTAGTCTCACCCCCCAATTTCCATAGAGATCCATTCAAATGCAGAGAGGTTATAGTATCGCTTGTAACAGTACCTGAAAATAAGATATCGTCAGTTTTTTTTATGTTGATGGTCACAGACTTCAGGAAGTAACAGCATGTAAAGGATATGCGACCAAATATGAAATATGATACTTTAAAAATACGTTAAAGCAAAGGGTATGAATACTTATGTAAATGAGAAATTTTATTTTTTTATTTTTAATAAATTTGCAAAAATCTCCAAAAAACTTTTTTCACATTGTCATTATGGGGTGTTGTGTGTAGAATTTTGAGGGAAAAAAGGAATTTAATCAATTTTGGAATATGTCTGTAACGTAATAAAACGTGGAGAAGGTGAAAGGGGTGGGGAGACTTTCCGGCTTGACTGTATGTCAATTAAAGATAAATGTGTCTTCATTTAATGATGGAAAAGACTGGGACTTTGTCATTTCAGCGGCTTATCTGGGGTTTTGAGGATTGCTGAACTGTGTTCATCTAGGTCTGCTTAATTTCGGCAAACCGTTGATCAGCCAATGTGTATCTTCAGCTTGGATCTATACCATTTTGAGACTGTCTGTCTAAATATTTTCACAAAAGCAAGATGAGAATTTACTAACGTTGGGTACCTGTGGATTGGTCAGTGGCTACCCATAATGGATCAACTGCAAGTTGGGGTAGACGTCCATAAGTAATGCTATAGAAATCAACCAAGCTTGGTGGCATCAATGCAGGAAAAGGGTGTGGAGGTGTTCAATGCACTGGAATAGAATGCAATTTTTTTTACTTCCTGTTGGTGTGGAATACCTGTCACTCAACTTGCCAGGCCCCCTCCCCTTTCTCTGACATATTGGTTGCAGTCCAATCCAGTCCCAGGATCAACTCAGGTTCTACAGAGGAGGAAGTATTATTAAATAGGCTTCCTGTTTAAGGTGGCAGTAGAGCAGTAATCGTCACGCTCACAAAGGAATAGTGTTTTCGGAGAGAAGAAATGCAGTGCTCACAGCTCTGTAGTTTATTTATATGGCAGTTTCTGATCTACAGCGGGGAAATGGTGGTAAAGCAGTGTGTCACTGAAGCGCAGAAAAGCCTCTGACATGGCTCCTGACTGCTCGCATTTTCAATGCCTTGCGAACACCTCGCCCTTTTAAAAGGGGCCTCCTTGTTGTCATGCAGATTGATGAGGAGAAAAGGCCTGGAGCTGTGAGTGCGAAGGGCACACAATCTAAATGACACCCCCCCAGGGAAATGAAGAGGTGGGTCTTGACTCAATAAACATGCTTATTTGGGTCCCTTATCCTACACGCGTGCATCTTCTTTTTTCCTTCTCTCTGCTTAGTCTCGTTTTTATGGAGATGATTGAAAAGTAGGTCAGAACAGGGTCCTCATGCAACCTTCCGCTGTGCGTGCCGACTGCGGCAGTGTGCTCTCTGTTTCATATTCCCCTCTGAGAGTAAGGACTCGCTTCCGGGGCTGACGCCTTTCCCGATGTTTGTATGACACAATGTCTTCATGCGTGATGAAATCCCCTGGACAAGACCCCAGTCTGTCACAGGGCACTCTGGCCGTCTTTCTTAATGCTGAGTGCCATGCGGAGAGGCAAGTGGGAATCCCAGCCTTTGGTATGGCCATCGGAGACCCTCCTAAGGTTTTGAGATGGGGTTTTGGGGTACTGTGGGGTGTTATTCAGAGTGGTGCTTCGGGGGGTGGGGTGGTTTCATTAATAAAGGGTGCCCGATGTTTTGCCTGCCCAGTGCAAGGAAAGAGTTAACCGTGCAAATCGGAGGGTGGGAGAGAGAGACAGAGAAGCGTGTTTGGAGAAAGGAGCGATCAGCCTGCTGCTGTTGTTAGGTAGAGGGGGGAAAGGGGGTGGAGCTTTGTACCGTCTTGGGCCAGTCGTCTGGCCCGTTGTAGCTGCTCAGCCCCTGATTGGACGGTGCTGTTCATAGAGAACAAAGTGCTTTTGATAAGCAAACTGCAAATCCCTTAGTGGTGTAATTGGACTCTTAGGGAGTCCCCTGAGCGTTGTCTTTTGTGTTTATACGGCTAATAACTGGAGTTCGGAGCCCAGGATTGCATTGCGCAGCTCATAATGCTGTTGGTACGGTTTACGAGCTCCATGAGAGAAAAGGAGGAAAATGTATCTGTCTGTTTCTTTCATTAAAAAATACATTTGTCTGTCGCGGAATTGCTTTTCTCTCCAGGAGCCTGAACAGATGAAGATTAATAGGGGTCATGATATAACAAAAATCAAGCCACTGTGGCTACAATAGAATTGAGTTTAAAAATTGACCCATCAGTGCAACACTGGTTAAGCTCTCCAGCATCTAATATCTGCTTCCTGAAGTTTTTATTTGATCCCAATTTTTGAGTAAATTCACCAGTCTATTTAAACAAAATGTGTAAGTTGTTGTAGGTTATGAATATATTGTTTTGTGTGATTGTGGACCCAAAATACATATTGTCACCTATGGTCCTGATTTAATTAGCTGTATATTTGGGAATATCTTTAAAGGCAACTGTGACTAATACTCTTCCTTCTATGGAGTAATTGATCATGGTGAATATAGAACAACCTGTTGCCTATATTTAAAAAAATAAAAATAAAATAAATAAAAAATACCAATGCTGTTTTCTTTGTGACACCCAGATATACTTGGAATGTGATCATTTTCTTTTCATATTGTAGAACCATAGCTGAGCTGACAGAAGAATATAGTTTAATTTTGATACCATTGATCATAGGAAAAACAAATCTTAAATGCAAAATAATTTTTACTTTGAAGATTTCTGTCACAATTATTGGCATCTCTGTAGTTAGTACATTGTGCACCCTCCCTGTGCCATGATAACAGCACTGAGTCTCCTCCTGTAATGTTTGAGGATGGAGAAGAGAACACAACAAGGGATTTCAGACCATTCCTCCATACATAATTTATCCAGATCCTTCCCAGACTCCTCTTCTGCTCACCCTACAGGTATTCTATTCTAAAATTTCCTGGTATTTCATGGAATCCATGATGACATGTATCCTAACAAGTTTCCCAGGGCCTTTGGAGGAAACCCAGCCCCACATCATCACAGATCCACCACCATACTTCATAGTGGGGATAAGGATCTTATTTAGTTCTGCAGAACTACAGTGATAATAATTCATTGGACAGTGACACATTTTTTGTTATTTTGGTTCCGTACTCTAGCACTTTTAGTTTGAAAGGATACAATGACAATGAGGTTGAAGTGCAGACTGTCAGCTTTAATTTGAGGGTATTTTCATCCGTATCGGATGAACCGTTTAGAAATTATATAACCTTTTGTACATAGTCCCCCCCATTTTTGGGCATCCAGAGATATTGGACAGTTTAACCTAATGTAGAATAAAGTAATCATTTTTAATATTTGGTCGCATATCCTTTGCATGCCATGACTTCCTGATGTCTGTGACCCAACAATATCAACAATATCTAGCGATCCTTTGTGCTAGAGTACAGAACCAAAATTTATTACGCCAAACCCACCTTTGGTATTTATTGCCACATAGTTACTAGTTATTTTTGTCTCGTCTGACCATAGCACCTGGTTCCAATCTAAATTCTGGTAACCTTTAGCAAACTCCAGGCACTTACGTTTGTGGTATGATGGATGGCAGCAGAGGCTTTGATCTGACAAGCCTTCTAAATAGCTTGTTGGCATAAAGGTGGCATCTAATTGTACTATTGGAGACTGGTTGGTGACCCCAGGATGGAATCAACATCTGAAATTCTCAAACTGATCCTTGGAGAAATATTTGCCTCTCGAACAGGTGTGAAATTGACACCTGCCACCAGCCAAATGCTTGTAAACTTTTCATTGTGGCTGGTAAGACTTCCTACTTTAGCAGCCACTTTGGCTGGTAACTAACCAGGTTGTATTATATTGTAAAAGGTAATGTGGCTGGTAAAATGTTGAAAATGGCTGTTAATTTTTAGAATCCACAAGCTACTCTGGCCAGTGGGTGAAAAGGTAGATTTAATTCTCTGCTCTCAGACCATCCTCCTCACTGTGTTTGTTTGTAACCATTTGTACCGTTGCCAATAATTGTGACACGTTTTTTGAGAAAATATAATTTTAAAAAATAAAAAATTTAATTGAATAATTTTACCTAAAGTAAAGATTAGATTTTCTAATTAGTTTCTCATATTTTGAGTGTAAGGTCATGCTGATAAACGACAGACATTTCTATAGCCTTTTTTGTTCATGTTTTCCATGGTTGCCATGGTTGGCAATAATTGTGGTGGGCACTGTATGGGCTACCCTTCTACTTGGGATTAGGGCTGGGCGATAAACCATAATGATAATTGTAGAGTTTCATTGCTGCAATGAGGCATATCAGATTTCTTTTAGTCTTTTCCTTCTTAATCCTAACTTATGTAGAAGTGAACGTCGTACCTGGTGCGCGACATCATCATGATATAATTACAGAAAAAAAAGAGATTACATGAAAGCTGATGCGCAGCACGGTGGTGATGGTTGTTATATTTGATAATTATCATTATAGTTTATCACCCAGCCCTGCATGGGATGAAGTGCTTTGACTAAGGGCAGGACTGTAGTGCTTCTCCCATAATGCCACACCGCCGCTCGATGATGTATCCAGTATGCAGACGGCTGAAAGAGCATGTTTTGACCATGTAGGCTTTGATACCACCCTGTTAGTCAGAATGGGGATTATGTAGGCCTCGTCACCACCATGAGCGTGTTTTGGTGTGAAAGGGGCATCAGTCATCCACGACTCACACATTTGACATTGAGGCTAGCCTAGCCAGACTGTGGGAGCGCGACACGTCAGCATTTCTGTTTATTTGTTTTTGCCCTGCTGAAATGTTCTGCCACGTGGGTTCACAGAAATAAGCTGTTTTTTTGTTTTGTTTTTCTTTTTAAACCCACATGCAGTTCTGTATTCGCACACTTAAATTTGTAACTGCCAGAGAGGAATCGGCAGAAATCCCCCCACCCCCCAGTTACTCAGAGTTTGTGTTCGACAAGATGGGGATCAAAAAGAAAGGGTTAAAATTTATGACTAAACCGGATTTTTTTTTAATTATTATTTTTTGAATCACTGAAGCAGAACTGGGGAAGATGTGGGCTAAAATTGTGGGCTAAATGACTTTCAGTAACCTGCTGAAAAGGAAAGCTGAATTATTCATCACCTTTCTGAGACCTCCGAGTTGAGATGGGAGGGGTATACCACAGTGATGGTTTACTTTGTCAGGTAACGAGAGATGGTTTACTTTGTCAGGTCTCTTCAAAAAAGAGGCTGTGCAAGGGACTCTTTATGGAGTCCCACAGCCCCACATCTGCTTATCTTTTTATTTTGTCATCATGTCTCTCTCCCCTTAACCAATAGGTTTTAGTGTTTTGAAGGGAAGTTTCGTGTTTTATTTCAGATTATTTCATGGTAGATTTGTGTCCTATACATGTACTGCATTTCATGGATAATTAAGTGGTTTCTAGTAATATACTTTAATGTTTTTAAGTCATTGTTCAAATTATTTTTTTAATTGGTTGGTTTCACTGATCTCACAGCCCATTTGCAATACCATGTTGGTAGTCTATAAATGATGTGGTTATTGGTCAAAATAATAATACTGAATAAGCCTGAAAAGTTTGAGTAAGAATGCAATTGTTCAGATTCTGCCCTGACATTTGGAAAAGTGTGTCAGTGTGTCGCGTACCTCCCTCTTATGATGATGGTACGGGTGAAATAGGGAATTTATTTAGCAGTTTAACAGAGTCAAGTCTACGGTTTCAGTTTCAGAGAGTGACCTATATCAAGAGGTTGATTGTGGGCTTTAAGGAAAGTTGAGCTGCAAAGAAAACATGAAAACACTCCCTTCAGTCACATTTCCAGGAACTGCTTGTGTTTGGAACAGATTTGTCAGCTCTTTAAACTATATGCAGTTTAGCGCCAAGGGAAGAAGCTGCGTTGCGGAGGACGGCACACCTTCCTGGAAGACCTTCATTCTGTCACTGTCATTATCAGAAACAAACAGTGTTACCAAAACCAGTTATTTAGTGGGCTACAATTGTGGGTAGAAAGAAACTCATTGGAGTTTCTACCCAACTTGTACATTTTAGAACATTGGATCATTTTTACTAAAACCTGTGGTTAAAAGACAGTAAATGTTCAATTACAATTAAGACGATTTCTAGTGATAAGTGCATGCTGGCTTACAGACTAACTTAGTCTGTCATCTCTGTGCCACCTGGTCATATTCAGCATTGTAGAATGTTGGTCTTCTTATATTGTCATGCCAGTGTTCATATGTGGGTAAAATGATTAGTGTACAGCCACATGCGCATAAATATATGAATACATTCATGTAACCTTCAGGGAAGACCTGTAAGTGTTACCATATTGCACGGTTTACCAAAACAATTGAGGTACTTTTTAACCCCATTGTGCGGGAAATATGGCCTTGGGCGGGTATAGATATTTTGAGCTGCTTTTAGAACTGTGTGCAGTTTATCTTAAGAAATACAAAAAGTGCCGGGAAATAATGTAAAATTCTCATCTCCAACCCTTCAGCAGGCTATCAAAGTTGTCCCCAGGTCAGCTTTCACTCGTGATTCCATCCACGCTCATCTATCATTTCATAGGATAGTACAATCACCGACATGTGTTACGATCAGTAAACAGTGTTAAGGGGAGGGAGCTACCTAAACAAATAGGCAATTGACGTTCTTTCCTCGTGTGCGTTTTACCGCCGGGAAATCAGTGGGAGTTAGCAAAATGGCGACATCATGGGGAAAGTGCAAAAAAGAAGAATGGGAGTTCATGCCAGAAGGACTGGAACACTGCGGTCCGTGGGCATGAGTTGAAGGAGTACACTTGTGGTAATTAAACATGGTAGCGTTTTGTCGCTCTACACCAACTTAGATTAAAAAATTTAAAAATTCTAATTGCATCTTGATCTCATTCATGGATTATTACGTCATTGGCGGTCTGATATCAAGCGTCCACGTACAAGTAAGTTATAGGCTTACTTTAGAATCTTGGAGGACTCACAGTGCCTGTTTCCGGATGCATTTTTAGCATGCCTACATTTCTTTTAGTTCAGCATTTCAGTGAATTGAAGTTTATATCTCAAATATTGAGATTGTTAAAGACTGGATTTATATATATCGAACGATTCTCAGTGTATTTAGGCTCTAATGAGTAGGCCTAGTCGGACAGCGAGAAATCCACGTTCCCTCGTGATGGCGGGTCACATTTGTGTGTCCAAATAACTAGTTGCCTGACTGAGTTGACTTGTTTTGCATATAAAGATACAGTATTTCACATTGCATATGCACTAAGGTGTTATTTTCAAAACTTATTGTTGGGCTAGATTTTCACTGATTGTACCGGAAAGTCAGAATTAAATCTGGCAACCCTGACCCCACGGCTAATTGCACTTTTGTAACAAAGAAGAGAAACTCTTTGTGACTCTCTTGCTCTGTGACCATAATGAAAGTGAGATCAATGCACTATGAATTATCTGTTAATAGTGCTTGTTTAGGCCTGAATTCCTGCAACATGTATGTTAACGCCACCCCCCACCCCAGTTGCGTGTGTGCGTGTGCGTGTGCGTTTCCTCAGGGTCACAGTCTACTCGCATACAGTCAATAAGAGCTAGCTCATTAAGTACTTTCGCTCTCTCTGATCCTGTAACCTCTACCCCACTCTGTCTGATGTTCTGATGCGGTCACTGTTTTGTCAGCACTGCCATTACAAGCAGGCCTGTATTTGTGAATGAGGGTGGCAGAAACACCTCATTAGGATTCCGGTCATCGAGTGTCTGAGGGCTATGCGGCTCCACTCCCAACCCACGTCATCTTTTCTGCTTCGTCATGGTTGTGCTTTTAAACCCTGATGTGTTTGTGTGTGTGCGCACAACTGCTTCCATTGTAATATTCAGGGATATTCTATCAAATGGCTGTCACTAATAAGTCTTGAAAAGACACCCTTTCTGCAAATAAATGGTCATAGAGGTCACTTAATAATAGAGATGATTGTGTTTATATTTCCAAGTCACAGGTGGTATTTGAACCCGTCAGTCAGCTTATGATTTAAATACATTGCAACTGACAACTGACCACTGTTGTCAAAGTAAGTGGCATTTGAGTGAAATGTAATTTGAAAGCCATTCTTATATTTGCTCTTTTTATTGTGGCTGTCTATAAAAAATCTCTGTTAAAAAAACAAATGTATTTGAAATTTGGTTACTTAGTCTAAATTGTTTTTTAACTATCTGCATTGTGATTTACAGTGTATTTTTACTTTAAGGCATTGCAATAAGTTCAAATCATCAAAATATGTTTTAATTAGTAATTTGTAAAGTATGCTTATACACTACTCACAAAAAGTTAGGGATATTCGGCTTTCGGGTGAAATTTCAGGATGAACCTAAAATGCACTATAACCTTCACAGGTGAAATTAATTTGACCTTCTCTAAACTTTTGAATGCACATGTCCAACTATTCAATGTTTCAGTACTTTTTGCACAACTTGCTGTTCTCTAACAAGGAGCTGAACGGCAAAATTCACAACAGATGTTTGATCCATGAATCGACCAATAAATTTCCTGGTTCAATTAGAATTGGTATTTAAACAGTCCTCTTCATCATGCTGTTCACATTTTGACATCATGAGACCAAGACGACACCTAACAATTGATCAACAGTACCTCGCCATTGCGAGGCTTCAAACAGGATGTTCTCAGAGGGAAGTGGCCACTGAGCTTAGAGTGTCACAGAGTGTCATCAGCAGGTTGCAACAGAGATACAGAGAGACTGGAAGAGTCACAGAAAGGCATAGAAGTGGACGTCCTTTGGCCACATCCCACACTGATGACCGCTTCATTGTGAACAGTGCCCTGCGGAACCGGATGATGAATGCCACTCAACTCCAGGCACATTTAAGGGAGGTGAGAGGCACCCAAGTGTCACGTCAGACCATTCGAAACCGTTTACATCAGCGTGGTCTGCGTGCTAGACGACCTGCAAGGGTACCTGACCACACCACCAGGCACAGGCGTCATCGTCTTGCATGGGCCAGGGAGCATTTACGCTGGACGAGGGACCAGTGGGCCTCAGTGCTGTTCTCTGATGAAAGTCGATTCACGTTGAGCAGAAATGATGGCCGCCAACGATGTTGGAGACGTCAAGGAGAGCGCTATGCATCAGCCACTGTTGTCACCAGACGACCCTTTGGTGGTGGCGGTGTTACAGTGTGGGCAGGTGTGTCTAGTCAATACAGAACTGCCCTACACTTTGTGAATGGTACAGTGACAAGCCCATACTACCTGAATAACATCATTAATCCAGTCATTGTGCCCCTGCATGAACAACACAGGCCTAATTTCATCTTCATGGACAACAATGCTCCAGCTCATCGAGGTCGCATCATTAGGGAAAGGCTGCTGGAGACTGGGGTACCTCAAATGGAGTGGCCTGCACTTTCTCCAGACCTGAATCCCATAGAAAACCTATGGGATCAGCTGACTCACCGTGTAGAGGCTCGTAACTCTGTACCCCAGAACCTCAATGACCTGAGGGCCGCCCTTCAAGAAGAGTGGGATGCCATGCCTCAGCAGACAATAAGTCGACTTGTGGACAGCATGAGACGTCGTTGTCAAGCTGTAATTGATGCTCAAGGGCACATGACAAGTTATTGAGACATTGACATTTTTGTTGTGGTATACCCACCACTGTTGTTGGCTTTTGTTTCAATAAATTGTTTGAGATGAGGAAATCGCCATTGCATGCTTCTACTTAAATGCCCTACTTTCATGATACATATAATATCACTGTAGCGTGAACTTACATTTTCCATAAATTTCACCCGAAAGCCAAATATCCCTAACTTTTTGTGAGTAGTGTATATGTAATATTGGTGACGAAGAATGATCTTTTCAAAGTACAGGTCTCCGACTCCCTGTCCAGAGTGGCTTCTGGATTCTAAAAATCACCAGCCATTTTCAGCAGTTTGCCAGCCACATTACCTTTTACAATATGACACAACCCAGTTACCGGCCAAAGTGGCTGCTAGAGTAAAAATCTTACCAGCCACAATCAAAATATTACCCGCTGGTGGCAGGTGTCAATTTCACACCCTGGTCCTGAATATATGAACATTTTGGCAAACGGACAGACAAATGATGGAGCACTGTTCATGTACCTTTGAGCAAAGTTATTTCACCTAAATTGTTTCAGTAAATTTCCGCACGGATGATATGTAAAACAAGAGTGCTGTTTATAGACCTGTATTGCCTCTGCTGAGCAAACGCATCATTGAGTAGTCATATCTCAGACATTCTACCTCTGAAGCAGTCAGCCAATTAGGCTTGAAATATAAATCTTTAAAACTACAGTTAAGCAAAAACCATGAATTTGCAATGATACGCATTTTTGGGGTACTGACAACTATGGCATTGCCCCCAAAGCAATATTGAGAACCATTCCGCATAAGTTCTTGGTTAAAATCCTTTCCAAACTTTTTTTGTCTTTTGTTCAGCCAACCAACAGGCAGTTTCAGACCTGGCTTTCCTACATCATTACAAAAAGGGGAATATCTAAATATGGGATCATGTAACGAGAATGTAATGTAGCTATTCCGACTACCATTCTATTTTGTTCTGATAGTCCAATTCGTTGTGCTTCATGCTGTGTATTTGTACAAAGAAAGCCATTGTGGGTAAATGTTTGACACCATATAGTACCAGTCAAAGCTTCTGTAAAAGACATGTTTGTTTGGATGGCCTGTTAGTTTCTTTCTCAACTGTAAGTTGTTCAGTAGACTGACTGGATATTCCAAGTAAGGTCAGTATCTTCTAGTGAATCAGCCTGCATTCACGCTGCATGCAAATCTGATTTGTTTTTAAAATCCTACCTTTAGGACTGACCGTCCGCACTGTTGTTTGCAAGTGATCAGATTGGCATATCTACACACGTAGGCGTGTGTACATACACGTTCAAAGATGGTGGCGGTTTTTCCCAATACGGAACAACTCTCGGTGCAGCAACCTAGCTGAAGAAGGGCGATTTTTCCTCTCACCCTTTACACCAGGGGTTCTCAATCCTGGTCCTGGGGGACCCCTGTGTATGCTGGCTTTCGTTGCAACCGCAGTTGCAATCCCAGAATTTTAACAAGCTGTTAATTTTTCTTAATTAGGTGCTTGTCATGTTTGGAGGAATTATTCACCCTCTTAAGCCACATTATATCAGAAATAGCTATGGATGCCATGTAGAATAAACACCCCATGTTCACATTGTGCTATATTATTTAAAAAAGATAAGAAAATTATTTAACAGATCCATTTAAAGACTGATTTGAATCAATAGGCTCCTAATTGGTGAAAGTGTGGACACATGGCCACTAAAATTAACCATTTCGTAGATAATGAAGAATTCAAACACAAAGCAAATGATAACGAGCCAAACCTGCATTGTCTTAAGCTTAAAGAAAAAATTGAGTTAAACACATGTGTTCAACAACCTAATTAGGAGCCTATTGATTCACTTCACTCTTTCATTTGAGTGAAAATACATTATTTTGTAACCTTTTCTTATGTAATTGTTGCAATATAGCACAATAAGCACAATGTGAACATGGGGAGTTTGTTCTACATGGCATGCATAGCTATTTCTGACATAATGTGTCTTAAGTGGGCGAATAATTCCTCCAAACATGAAAAGCACCTAATTAAGAAAAATTAACAGCTTGTTAAAATTCTGGGATTGCAACTGCGGTTGCAACGAAAACCAGCATACACAGGGGTCCCCCAGGACCAGGATTGAGAACCCCTGCTTTACACCATGGCAATATCTAGTCGCGGTGCAGAACATATGCGTCGTATCAGACGGCATCAGTGATGGAGAAGGTTGATATGTGCATATCATTTTGTTTGTTACTTTACGGCACGCCGCACGTGACGTCAAATGTGTGTCGTGTCGCATGTGACAAAAAAACGTGAACAAGGAAAGAAAATCCTGGGAAAAGAGACGCAAGCGGTAAAGTTAGTTGCATTGTTAGTGCAGCACCCTACACTTTGCCAGGCAAATTAAACCTACCATTTGCTGACTACTTCTGCCGAACGCAGCGAGGCCACTTTCCACGATGATAACTGGCTACGTCGGCTGCAGAGAAGCACAATGTGCACGACCACAGGCATGCGCATGTGTTTATGGGTGCGTCTAACTCATTTGCAATGAAACGGATGTTGTGATGACTGAAGGGCAAAGAGATGAGTTGAATGAGGATAGATTGAATGGCTGAATGGTATAACATATTGAGGTAAATTGACCACGTGTAATAACCTAAGCATTATCAAACCACCAGTGTGGCCAATTCCCTGTTATTTCTGTTTAGTACATTGTCTTTTCTTTTTCGTGTCAGTCAGCACTCCATAACCAGTGTGTGACTGCAGGGATTAAACTGAATTTTGTGAAAGAGAAGAACAACTCCAGGCAAGGTTTATAAACCCTTTTAATACCAAAGAAGGATCTATGCGAGAGGGCTACTTTCTACCCTGCCAAACCACCAGTCCTAAAAAAAGGAAATTTATTTTACTTGCATGATTTATTTAGGCAATTTGAAGAACTTCCTCCTAATTGAAAGCTATTCCCCTTTGATTGTTTGGACTTCCACTTGAGTGCTGATTTTTTGAAAACGTAACATTGTTGGTTTAGGAAATCAGTTTCGCATGTAGGATCATTGCAGAGCATTGCCTATGGGAAAAGCATGTGTTGTAGTTTTTTTTAGAGCTGTATTAGCACATGGAAGAAATGTTCAGGAGTGGATATGTTCTGATGAGTTCCGCTCAAGCTTGGCTTTTCCAGAATGTGAATTCTTTGGTTCTACCAACAGGGGCAAATGCAACTAAAGAATGGCAGGTATGTCTCTCAGCCAAACTACTGCAAAGTATTTAATCTTCTCAGTGACTCCATGTATAGGGGCCTATTGTATGTGAACCACGTGGCCTACTCATAACTGGGACTCATTATCTCATGCTGTGGAAGGTAGTGTGTGTCAATGATTACTTGTTTTTGAATGCTTTGCTGTATACAAACAATATTTTTGTGTTAATGTGATTTTAAGGATGTGAATGGCACATTGTAATTGGGAATATACAGTGCCCTCCACAATTATTGGCACCCCTGGTAAAGATGAGTAAAAATGGTTATAAAAAATTCACCTTTTGGTGTATTAGCTTCATCTCACACTGAAAAAATGATAAGAAATCCAACCTTTAATTGAAGTAAATTTATTCTGAGAAAAAAAAATCCCTCATCAAGAAATAATTATTTTTAACAAAACCACGTGTGCCACAATTATTGGCACCCCTGCATTTAATACTTTGTACAACCTCCCTTTGCCAATGAAACAGCACTGAGTCTTCTCCCGTAACATCTAATAAGGTTGGAGAATACAGAGCAAGGAATCTGAGACCATTCCTTTTTACAGAATCTCTCCAGATCATGGGTCCTCTCTTTTGCACTCTCCTCTTCAGCTCAGCCCATAGGTTTTCAATGGGGTTTAGGTCAGGGGACTGAGATGGCCATGGCAGAAACTTGATTTTGTGTTCAGTTAACCATTTTTGTGTTGATTTGGATGTATGTTGTGGATCATTGTCCTGCTGGAAGATCCAACAACGACCCAGTTTTAGTTTCCTGGCAGAGGCAGCCAGATTCAGATTTAAAATTTCCTGGTATTTCATGGAGTTCATGATGTCACCAGGACCTTTGGAGGAAAAACAGACCCCACAACATCACAGAACCTCCACCATACTTTACAGTGGGGATCAGGTTATTTTCGGTATAGCCATCCTTCTTTTTACGCCAAACCCACCTTGAGTGTTGCTTGCCGAAAAGCTCAATTTTCGTTTCATCTGACCATAGACCACGGTTCCAGTAGCATTTAGCAAACTCCAGGCACTTACGTTTGTGGTGAAATGACAGGAAAGGCTTTTTTTCTGGCATGCCTTCCAAATAATTTGTTGGCATGGAGGTAACGTCTAATGGTAGTGTTGGAGACTTGATGACCCCAAGATGCTACTTTCCTCTGTTATTCTCCAACAGTGATCCTTGGGGATTTTTTTGCCTCTTACCATTCTCCTTACTGTGTGTGGGGGCAAAATAAACTTGCGTCCTCTTCCAGGCAAGTTTGCAACAGTTCCAGTTGCTTTGAACTCTTTAGAACGGTAGATATGGGCATTTTCGGGTGAGTAGATTTTTTATAGCCATTCCCTGACTTATGGAGCTCAACACACCTTTCCCTCATTTGATTTGTGTGTTTTCTTATCTTTCCCATGTTGATATGTGAAAGGGAATATGGCCTCTGTGTCACCTCATATTTATACCCCAGTGAAACAGGAAGTCTTGGATTACTGCTTGAAAGTTCCTAAGCACTCTGATCAACTTAAAAAAGTAAAATATAAATGGAAAAAATGCTTCAGCTACATTTTGTTCATAAGAATTTCTAGGGGTGCCAATAATTGTAGCACATGTGGTTTTGTTAAAAATAATTATTTCTTGATGAGGGATTTTTTTTTTCTCAGAATTACTTTACTTCACTTAAAGGTGGGATTTTTCTAATTTTTTTCAGTGTGAGATTAAGCTAATTCACCACAGCTACCAATTGGGATGATTGCCTAATGCCAAAACAGTACAGATATTTGACAGATATTTGACAGATATTTAAGCATAATTGTGAAATTCTGACACCGAATAATTTAAATTGGGGAACTTTGCTAGATGTTTACAACTACGTAGCTAGCTCCCAGATGGGACAATTGTCTGAGACGATGGCTACAGCATCCTAACTGTCGTTTTCAAAATCAGGGTCAGGGTCATATTGACTATTCTCTATTGGCCATCCATTCAGGTGCTAAAAGCAGAATGCCTATTTTGCTTGCAATTAAGGAGGTTGTTGCACCTTGGGAATACTCTGGGGGGGAGGGGTGGCTGTAGAGGCAGGGAAGTAAGCTTCAATGTGTTCTGTCCTGAAACACATGTAGCACCTTCTGCTAGCAGGAGTGTGACTTTAGTACATAATGTATGTCTTCCTGTGCTCCTCCTTGTCATTGTCCCTCTTTTAGCTTCCCACTTTTCCCAGTTAAAACCTGTATTTCCCCCGAAGCGCAAGGTTGTATTCCACAGAGCATAGTGTTTTGTTGGCTTTCCATACTTTGAGAGGGGAGTGCTTGTAATAGACCTATTGCACTGGCCCGGCAATACTTTATACTGCTTCTTCCTCAGTACTGAAGAGAGCATGTCCATTTAACCTGCAATAGATATGAACACTGCTGCCCACTGTGGGAGCAGCTCCATTAGACAAAGCGGAAGGAAGGAAGGACTCTGTCCTTAGGGCTGCACTGCTTATTATTTAATTATCATTTATTTTCTTAGCCAACAGCCTTGTCCGGGGCAAGTTTGAGCTTACATTATTGATATTCATTTATTCCACTGCATGTTTACTGAAGCAGTTTAGGTTTGCAAAAGGGTTCAACAGCCGCGCCCCCTCAACCCCCCCCCCTCCTTCACTTGCAACCTAGCTGAATATGGGCAATTTTTCCACCAAGGCAATATCTAGTCGCGGGGCAGAACTTATCACTTATCAGTGATGGAGAAGGTTAATATGTGCATATCACTTTGTTTTGTTTGTTACTTTCTGGCACGGCGCATATGTGACGTCAAATGCGTGTCGTGTTGCATGTGACAAAAAAAAACACGCTTGGAATCCGATCTGAGCAGTCAGACTGAGATGTATTTCCAGAAATGTAATTTGAATTGCATTTCAAACCACACACATATGTGGTTTAAATCTGATTGGAAAAATTGAATTTCATGTGGTTTTTTGCGGTTCAGACGTTATACAAAACGGATCAGATCAGATTCCAATCGGATGTGCAAAAATAGGATTCGGCCTTCCAGTCTGAACATAGCCTCAATGTCTGTATTTGGAGACTTGCAGAAAGATATGAAACACTTCTGTCAAAGTCTGCCCCAATAAATGTCTTTTCCTCTTATTTCCATGTGCTCTTTAATTTCTTCCTGTCCCTGCCCACTTTGGGGGAGCACATGGGACATTCTTGTATGTTATCCCAAAGATGAAGTGACTCGCTCAGTTATAGAGGTTCAGTCTTACGTGCTCCAAGTAGACAGACAAGTAGACACAATCCGCTCCCACCCCACCCCAGTCCAATTGTCTCCCTGAGCGAGCAGCTCTACTTACAGACTTTACAATTTAAAAAGGCCAGAAGAATAGTCACAGCAATTGTGTGAGGAGGAACTCTGTAAAATGTTGCCAGTGTCAATTTAATCACAGCTAAATAATTCACCCTGATTTTAAAAAATTATAATAAAATCACAGTTAGCATTCATTACAATTAGCACACATTTGGATTTCCACATTTACGGTCTTTCAATAAGTGCTTGAATCAGCTTTAAATGTTGCCATTTTAATTGAAGCTCATTATTCATGATTAAAGCATAAATGCGTTTGCACATTAGGTACTCGTAAACAGCTAATTACCAATCCCAGGCATTTTCTCGGAGATGTATGGCATTTGTCGGGGGAAGGGTTCAGCACTCTACAGAATGGCCTGTTGCCGCAGTAAAATGCTGTCGCACGGAAATTTCACTCTTTAGAAGTAATTATATCAAACTTAAAGCAAAGCCGACCATAAAACAAGTGCGCTGCATGTGTAATTGTGTTTGGCAGTATGTCCTTCAAATAGTTTTGCAGTTGTATTGGGTTGAGTCATATTTTATTTATGATCTTTTAATGTTTTGATGGAAACAGTGGGGCATGATGCAAAAAGATGGTCATGAGCAGACAATGATACAGCTCAGTGACCTGTATAACAATTGAGTTCAGTTATTCCAAACTTGTTGTCGTATCTCATGGCTTCTTGTTTTCTGTGGATCAGGGTTTTCTCAGGTTAGATAGTGGCAGAGTATGTAATGGCTGCCAAAAGACTTTTAGTCAGTTTTGTTAATCCTTTCATCAGTGGTAGGGGGTGAAATGTATGAGCTCAGATTGGAGACCAGTCCGGAGATGCGAATGATCTGGGTGTACAATGTGTCAGCTGTCCACATGTCCTTGGGGGAATCGTGTCTTGGACCCACTAATTCATCACCCTCTTCTTAAAGCATGAATTACAGCCTCGTCAAATGCTGTGGTAAGCCACCGCAAATGAGTGCTGACTTGGCTCGGGTCTGCGTCCGACATCGGAAGTGTCCTGTCAGACATGACATTTTTAAATGATCTTTTCCCCAAACAAGAAGGCAGATCCTTGCTTTTTAGGGCTAGTCAGACCCCCTGCAGTTCCTTTGTAGTTATTTAATTTAATTATTATATTTATCGCAAGTTATTGGAAAGAGGCAAGCTTTTGGATTTGCTTGTGAAACAGACCAGACTGATGTGTTTTCAAGCCCCAATTCACCTGTCAAAAGAAGCCAGTTGTCATTGGGGGAATATTTGGGAACCTAACCATTCTCAGGATTGTCTAGGTGTTTAACTAATGCTCTGAAGCTTTCCACGGTAATGTTGTATCTCAGCTGTCCCCTGGGCTTGTCCTTTTGGTTTGGTCTGGGCATGACTGTGTCTCCATTTGGTCCGTGTCTCACCATTTAGGCTCAGTGTCTACTTCCATTGGCCAGTTCTGACCACCTGCTTCAGAAAATAAATTTGAGATCTGATATTCTGTAGGGAAAAGCCAAGATGACTGTCCTAGTGAGAATGAAGCCTGATTTTTAATCTGAAGTGAATATCTTTTACAAGGTGAATATTAGCCCCTTAAATGTAGTCGCATGGCATCTGAATGATGGCAGATGTAGAGTCCCTCACTATAGAGTCTTGTCACATTAACAGAAAATACTATTTAAAAAGCAGGAAAGTCATCACTGTATAAGAGTTCATCATGATTACTGTCATAAATGTCTGTAGGTAGACTTAATAGCCTATTCCTCAGATAGTCACCTTGGCCACTTGCAATGGAAAGATGGTTTTCTCTGTACATAACTGCCATAATTCAGTAGATTATCAAACTTGCTGTAAACTGAGAGGCTAAATGGCCTCAGTCAGGGCAATAAGTCTGAAGCAGGCTCTTGGGTGGGTTGCTGAAATAAGAGGCTACAGGCACTGCAGTCTTCCAGGATCGGTGCTGAGCAGCCCTGCAAAAACGAATCTCCCAGGACCGCAGTCGCTGATGCCATCATTCTCTGGGAAATAAATACATTTCACTTGTCTCCACACAGCAAAACATTATACCTTGCACCTGCATGTTCAACCAGATCGAACTCAGAGGAAGTTGTGAGTTATTAAAACTGATGTGGGTTGTCGGATAGTTGTTGCCACTTCTGCTGTTGTGATGATTGTGGTTAGCTAGCATATTTGTACTCTGGGAATAGGTCAAACAAATACACGTAATCCCTCAGGTGGGAGTACCATGCCCCATTCTGTTGGTAGACACCTAAGTGCCCTGTGCATGAATGCTTCGGTAAGAACAGAATTTAACCACAAACCTGAACAAGAACAGAAAATTATCCAGCATACGGTGCACTCTAAAAGTGTTAGGACAGTGACATATTTTTTGTTTTTTTGGCTTTGTACCCCAGCACATTGGATTTGAAACGGGACAGTGACTATGAGGTTAAAGTGCAGACTTTCAGCTTTAATGTGAGAGTTTTTACATCCATATTGGGGGTACTGTGTAGCAATTGTAACCATTTTTACACATAGCCCCACCATTTTACACCAAAAGTCATTTGACAAATTAACAAACTTAAATAAAGTCATCATATTTAATATTTGGTTGCATATCCTTTGCATGCCATGACTTTCTAATGTCTGTGACCCGGCAACATCGAAAGACTCTTGATATCTTATTTTCAGATGCTTTGACAAGCGATACTATAACGTCTCTGCATTTGAATGGATCTCTATGGGAATTGGGGTGTGGGACTAGATTAAGCTGTAAATTACACGGGAATAGTATGGAACACATGGTTGACTAAATGGCTCGGAGTCATCAAGGGTCTGAGGTATCAAACGAGCCTCAAACCATCACTCTGCTGCCAGATATGCAGTAGATATGGATGGATCACTTAAAGGGTCGTTTCTCCTGACTTATTTTTCCTTAGAGTTCAATAGGAAAATGAGTCAGAAGATATCTTGTACCACGGTAGAGACACGATTGAGACAGGAGCAGAGACTGGTGTAGAGACATAGACATGGACACAAGTGTCTCTGACCATTTCCAAGTGGCATATAGGCTAAACAGTCTCCAGCCACCAGTCGGCTTGAGTAGCTGCCAGGACTTTTTGAAAATGGCGGAGTGGTTTATCAAGTTTTTTTATCAAAGGCCTTCATAATATGTAATGTTCTCTCTATGGTAGCTCCGAAATGCAAGACACGTATACAAAAACAAAATCTTGTATCTTTGAAATAACAAAAACAAAGAGGTGGCTTAATTATGGAAATGCGTCATATTGATCCCAGTGCCATTGAATTTTTGATGTAGTTTACATTGGTTCAGCCTAAGGGATAGTAAATATTGATTCTGTAGTTTTGAAAATATTATTTCAGTTTTAGAGATGGTTTTTTGGTCCGAACAGTTTGTGTGTTTCTGATTTATAATAAAAAAAAAAAAAAACACTACTGTGAATTGCTGTGCATTTTGCCAATCCAGAAAATTATCCAGCTCTTTGTGGGCCATTGTCATGTGCTGAACTGGGTAGAGAGCTAGACTGGTGCTATCGATTAACATCCAGGGCCACAATTGAGAAGCCCTGTATGCACTGCTGTTGTTGAATTTTTGAGGTCAGTTTGAGTTAAATAGAAATTTAATTTGGATTGCAATCTTAGGAATCTTTGGAATGAAATTGAGTTTGACTCAATGCGCTCGCAATTGAATTTCCATTCTGCATTCAAGTGTAGTGTCACGCAGTTTACTAAATTGCTCTGTTCTCCTCCTCACAAATGTACATAAAGCCTTTTTGTTATTTTCTTTTTATGCATGGTTCTCAACTTGTAGGTCCATTCCATCTGCAAAATCAATTTTGGAGGGCAGGTACAAGCATGTCCTCTGAAATATGCACATTTCACTCTGAATCACCAGTTGAACTGGGCCATTTCTGTGCTGAAGACTGCGCGGTATTGATGCTGGTCTACGCCACATGTGTAGTGGCCACAGCGTGTAAGTGGTGCATAAAAACAGCGCGGCATGTTGCTTGTCCGCCTACACCAGTTCTGTTTTTTTTCTCTCTTGCTTCGCTTCGATCATGAGTCAGACATAATTTGAACACTTGAATAATTTGAAGTCACAATTTCATTATTGATATTTTCATTTTATTGACAACTTATATTTTATCCAAAATGTGCTTACAGGATAGAAGACTTCCATTTAAAATGTCCTTTCGATTCAAACGGTTCTGTGGATCTTCCAGCTCCCCCGCTCGTTTCTTTCCTCACATTTAACTGTCTTGTAAGGTGGTAGTTGGGCTATTTTCAGAGCCGCGTCTCTCCCCTCTCCCAGATTGGTCTTTGTTCGCCCTCATGTTCTTTCAGAATCACAAATCCCCCTCCACAATATCTTGCAAGGGATTCTGTTGTGTATTAACGCTCTAAAATGGCCCTCTCCCGGAACTTATCTCTTCGGAAAACGGAATGCTACCTTTAAATATTATTCTATGAAAAACCATTGTAATTGGAAAATCTTTTTCCGATATTGCATGCACTCAATAGAATACACCTGCGCTGACAAAAAGAAAGATTCATAATTCATAATTCATAATTTGTGGTTCTTTAACTGTTGACACAGCTCACCTAATGAGCTTGTGTAAGCTCTACATTGCTGGCAGAAGAACACGTTATCCGTTGGAAATGTTATTTTTTTCCGTCTCGCGCAGAAACCGTTTCTAACTCAAGTAATTTAAGTGATCTGTCTGATTTAGTAAAAACGGTTTAATCATCTTAATGATAAACATTAATATGGATAACATCCCCGGCTTTGAACGGCAAGTGCAGCAACGGCAAATGGAAAAACTTAATTCACAAAATAGGTGCAGTTTCATCAGCGATCAGAATCTGCCGTTTCAATGCAGATCAGTGGTTCTCAAACTTGGTCCTGGGGACCGTTGTGTATGCTGGGGTGCATCCCAAAAATCTTCACTCCTCACCTCCTTTCCTCCACTTGTGTCCTACCCGGAATTATGCAAAGCTGCCTGTATGTTTTGAGTACAATTAGTAGCATGTACAGTATACAATGTACCTGACATTGCGCTTTGCGTTGAGACATTCATTAACATGTAGCCATTAATGTGTGATCGGCAACATTAGATTAGGACGCAAATATCGGATTCCAGGGCACGGAGGAGAGGAGGTGGTAGTGGAGGAAAGGAGGATGCGCTTTTGTGTTCGAGTGTTGGGACACCCCCCTAGTTTTTGTTACAGCCAACCTCTTTTCAATTAAGGTTGTTGAACACTTGTTTAGTTTCTTTCATCGATTGTTCCTTAAGCGTATTAACACAATGCAGGTTTGGCTTGTTATCATTTGCTTTGTCTTTCAGTTCTTCATTATCGACCAAATCGTTAGTTTTAGTGGCTAGGTGTCCGGACTTTAACCAGTTAGGAGCCTATTGATTTAACACAGTCTTTAATTTGATCTCACAGAAATGTTTTACCTCTTAATAGTTTGCAATATTGCTCAATAAGCACAATGTGAATATGGGGCTTTTATTCTGCAAGGCATGCATAGCTATTTTTCACATAATGTCGCTTAAGAGGGTCAACCCAAAATCACCCTGCCCCCTCCACAAGATCTGATGGACACCACTGCCTGTTTTATTTTATAGATAATTTTATTTGCCGGTACAATACAAAAATTTTAAGAATTGTTTAAAAAATTTGTATTTTAGCTGCGTATTAAAATACCTGGCCTTTCTCCACTGGTACAGAAAGGAGCCAGGGATGTGCCTGCCTGCAGTGGTAAGGATGCAGTTTGCTTGCATTCAGCATTTTACAACAAAATTCTGTGCCTCAAAATTTTGCTGTGTCACGCAGCTAGCCGAAAATATGAAACGGAAGCATTCTGCAAACCTGCAAATTGATGAAGAAGGTCAGCACCTGGATCTCAGACTTCACACCCGGCCCATGCTGCGCACACTTCTGGTGTGGATGACCACATCCACTGCCATTACTTTGGGTCCGCTTCACTGACGGACATAGATCACGGGGTTTCACACAGTGTAGATGAGATTTCGAGGTAGATGAGGGTGGTGTTGGCAGATTGTTGGTGCCCGACTAACCAGTGGAGTGTCTGTTGCGCGGTAGCCGGAGGATACCACGCTGAGTTTAATCTCTCTCACCCTGGGCAATGAAATCGCTTTGTCTGCAGGACTCCCCTGGGCATAGTTGGCACTGTTAGTCAGGATTTGAACCATTCATTGTGTATGAGCGCTGAACAAAACTAAACAAAACAAACAAAAAAAAAAAAAAGAAATCTTGAGATGAATAACCCGGAGAAAACATCTCTGTCCACCTTACTTTTCTCAGCACCGCCTGAGTCGCAGAGCTCTGCTCTGCGCTTGTACCAAGTTCTTACTGTTCGTTCCGAACTGAGCTTCATTTTGCTGCATTTGCGAGTGTTGTGTCTGTCAGGTAGGCAGCCACGGCCTTACCGGGCCTCTGCTGCTAGCTTTGATTGTGCTTGTGCCGCTCCTCCTCGGGAACAGTGTGTCTGATCAAACCTGGCCTCTGTTGGCGCGTGACGCGTCTCGTCGACCATGTCTGTGCGCAGAGTTAATCAGACTCAGACTGAGGCTGGTGCACTGGGGCACAGAGACTGAGCGATCTCTACCTTCAAAGTATGTTGAAAATAAATAAAAAAATGACCTGTGGTAATTAAAGAGCAAACCTTCCAAGGTCTTTTTTTAAAATGGATTCTTTTTGCCGACTCGGTGAAATCAAATGCAGTGGCAGTGGCGAGGCTTCATTTTAATGCATATTTTGCTGTGCTGCCTTTGAAGGTGCACTGAAGTTATAGGTCATAGATTTGAGCTGTTTTCAATCACTGCACCTCCCTTTGGATGACGATCTTGGATTTGAAAAAAGTAAAGAAAACAAGACTTGTTTTTTTATTTTTTTATATATAAAATTATTAAAGGGGTAATAAACACTGGCTTTTGTTCTGTCTCCGCCCACTTCACAATTTCAAAAGACGCAAATTGGGCTCGATTGAGAGAACACAGATGGGAGGGGGGAGGAGGGAGGAGTTACAGTTGGGGGGAGGGGCGATAGATCCATTCGGTAACGCGTCATGAAAACTGTTCAAACGGAAACCCGTTTGAAATTAAAGGGCTAACGTTAATTTGCGCAGTTTGAATATCATCAGTCAAGAAGAGGAAGAGAGGGGGCGTTGACTGATTGCGTATAAAAATGGTTTTTACCTTTTTTCACATCACGGATAGGGGCGTGGCTCAGACGAAACCTTTCAGTTTAGACTTCAGCGGATGCCTCTTTTTTGATACAAAATGCGGTGGCACAGCTTAATTACATTTTAGTTTTTTTTTAAAACAATAGGATATATGTGATTTATGAAATTGAGACAAGATACGCTGCTTTATAACTCAAAATATTTGATTTAGTATTTATTACCCCTTTAAAAAGACACGTGCCTGGCCTCCCAGTAATGCTCCCTACAGCCCAAATCAAATCTGGACTGTGCTAGTGTCAGCTGTGCCCATGAGTTCTACGGAGCAGCCGGGGATGAAGGGTTTCTTTCAGCAGGATATCACAGTTGTGACTCTGGTAAATTGTACACTTGTAATCTGCCTGCATCTGTTGTGCAGTCCAGATAAGTACAGTAGCCACAGTGGCTTTGCTGGCTCAATGCACAATGGAGAAAAGAAAGCAGTTGGCTGACATCCTATGTTTGGGAGGATGCTTGTGCTACTATAGTTCTCTGGATATGATGTTGCAGCAGGCAGGCATAGATCTGTTAGTTGTTATTGGGTTTGCTATAGAAAAGGGAAGTGAGGAATACTTGTGGACACCCATGCTCTGTCTATCTACCACAAATAGTTATCCTGGGGAATTTCCAAAAACACATTTGTCTTTCAGAATGAGGACTGGGGCCATTTTGTCCCTGCTGTTACAAGTTCTGAGGCTTGTTCAGTGTGAGATTGAATCCATTAACATAAATGCTTGGTCTGTACGGCTACTGACGGATACTTACTGTTAGATGGTCATCATAAAGCAATGCGATAGAAATTAAACCAAGATGGGCAGTGCCATGGTGAGGGTTGCTTGGCAACAACAGGTGATGGGATTGGAAGATGCCATTAACTGTAATGCATTTGACTGTGGGTAATAGAAATTTGAACAGAAATAAGTTTCAACTTTCTGAACAGTCACAAGTGCAACCTATACCCTTTCTTACCCTCATAGAAGAGCAGTCTGAAGGTAAGTCTGACGAGTTCATTGCAGTTCTCCTTTAATGTGATGACTCGAGAGGCACACATTGCTAGTGGGGAAAAAAAAAAAAGTTGGAGGGAATGCAAAGCACATACTTTCATTCCTCCCTGTTTTTCCTCTGTGTAACTGCAGTGTTATACTGCCATGGTATTGTTTTCATGGGGTGGGCAGCAGTTGGGAGTCCGGAGGGCAGAGGTGACGCTGTAACAAATGAAAACATTCCCGCAGGCTGGCAGGCCTCCACGGTGACTATGAAGCGGAGTACTGCAGAGAAGGCTTGGTGCAAGACTAGGTGGGCGCTGCTGAGCAGACGGGCACAGACGCAGTGTGGGAGACTGCCCGTCTGCTCCTGCCAACCTGGCTCCATCTCCGAACCACACCGGAGCCAAGCCTCTTAAAGGCCCGGCTCTGTTGCATTGTGGGAGCTCACCCCTATACCACTACTCACAGTGTCGCTCTGTTCAAGCAAAACGGTTTCATGTCTGTGTGTCAGGAAAAAAAGAATCGCTCAAAGCTTTCAAACATATGTCAAGGGCAGTCATGGGCATTGTTGAAATTTAGAGCATTCAAGAACTATAGCTGGTAGCTCCACTGCATGAAGCTTTCCAAGGAAATGTTGCTCAATTTCCTTTACTTGGTTAGTATTTTGTAGGTAAACCAATTAATGCAAAAATCACAATTACAATGACTTACATAGGCACTGCGATGCTGTTACTTTCCTTCCATCAGCACAGAGGTCCCTCCCTATCCTGTGCTGTCAGCTGCAAAAGAGAAATGAAGATGTTTCTGAGCTTTGCTGTAAGCACTGGGTCAGTTAAAAGCAACAGTCCCTGGCATCATTCTGGTGCCCCAGCAGCTCACAGCTCCCTGCCTTCTTGTTTAAATGTTGCTTACATAAATGCATGAATAATCCTTCCCCTGAAATAAACCAAAATTAGACTAGATTTGCAGTCTATAGGAACTGTAAGCTAATGTAACACTGTATTTTAGAACTTACTGTTGGTCGTTTGTTCTCACTTACTGGAAACAGAAGTTTTAGAATTATGGCCTTTATCTTGCTATAATGTTCCTAATTAGGGAAACTAAAGTTGTTATTTCCCTATGGTGAAATCCACCTGTGTTTAATTGTGCGTGGTGGGCTAATGGTTATAGTTCTGGGTTTGGTCTAATGCTAAAGAAAACCATGCAACACAGCAAAGAAGTTTTTGAAATCTTAGGCTGTTTAAAAGGTAGCCTGCCCTCAACCAAGTACTCTAGTACTCTTTGCAGTATGACCATTGATCAGTCTTTACACAAGACTGAGGGAGACTGTGCGTGCGTGCGTTCTCTTGGTACCGGGGTGTGCATTCCAGACTGTACAAGACCGAGTGTGTGTGAGCTCTTGTTTCCGATGTTTTCCAAGCTGGCTGTAATCCTGTTGCAGTTTGTTTTGATGTAGGCTTTAGGAAGTCTTGCCAAAGGCTGCTAAATGCTTTGATACCTGAGCCACTTGCCAGTTATTAGTGGATCCATTCAGTGCTCTACCTCAGCCTCGCAGGGATTCTCCCTTTTGGGGGGGAGGGGGGCTTAAAAGCCAGATTTTGAAGTCAGGGACATTTAACCACGTGCTTTAATATGGTACTGTACCTGCTTAAAACTGAGTAGAGTGGAGGGAACAGTGTTGCAAGTGTTCAGAAATACTCAGTTGTATTTCAATGTTTAATATATCGGCTTGCAGAATGCACTGCAGGTGCTTAGTCATGGTTGCAGTTATTTTCTTTTTATAATGAGGGTCTCAATGCACTGAGAAATGCTTACGGCTCTGATGCTGTGTGATTCCATTAGAGCTGAGTAAGAAGGAGCAATTCATGCTGAATTAATTTTCACATCTTTACACTGAGCAGCTAATACACTGGCAGAGGTTTGTATGTAGCACTGAAACAACAATAACCTCTTTCTGCAGTGCGAAGCCTCTGACTAGTCTCAGAACATGGCGGTTTATTTCTTGAATTCTTTATGCTCTGCATGTGTACAAAAGCATAATTTTACTCTGCCCATGCATCCTGAGGAGCTAATTGTTGTTGAGAGTGTTTGATCGAGAGACCTCTGTCTCTCTGGCGTCTTGATGACGGACTCCAAGGTCTCGGACATAAATAGACATGAATTAGATTTAATCCACCGAGCAGGCTTTCGGTTTGTCCTGGTTCAAGCGTTTGATAGTGGTCTGAACGGGTTTTCAGCTCGTTCCTCCATGTGAGTTAATTGTTTGCGATGGATGCTGGCTGTCTGTAAGCATGTTCTGGTTGTGTCTACTACAATAGCATTTCATGTAGAACAAACTCTGATTGTTGTTTGCTTGCTTGTTTCCAGCCTTCTATGAAGTTAATTACATACTTTGACATTCAGCTTATTCAGGGTAAGTTCAGGTTTTTAATAATTTCGAAATAGTAGTGTTGGGCTACTTTTAAAGTGTATGGTCGATCTTAGGTATTTATAATACGCATAATCTATGTTCATCATGTTGGACCTTCTCAGACAGGGCAAGATTGAAACTTGGTCCCTGTTCTTCATTTTTACATTATATTTAGACTTTTTAGCAAATGCTCTCTTCCAGAGCAACAACATTTTACATACAGTCCATTTGTACAGCTGATATTGACTGAGACGGTCTGGGTTAAGTCACAGCATCCCACCTGGGAATTGAACCTGTCACGTCTGACAAGTTGCAAGATGAATTCCCTAAACTCTACTACATTGTGGCATTGAAGTATTACCATTTTATTACCTCCCCCTATGAATATTGCAGGGTGTTTATAGAATGTACCGTTGCTAGAATTATCTAGTATTTGTTCAGTTAATGCAATGCTTTGTTGGTTCAGGATAAGCACATTTTGATTGATTTTTTTATTAATTTACGTTATGACGGCCAATGATGTTATGTATTAAACGGATAGTGGATTTCAACTCTGTCGCAAACTACAAAATCCAACGGCAAGAAGGACAATGACTACAAAGCTATTAATAAACCAGAAGCTTCTTGCTAGAATCCTGAAGTGTTAAGGTGGTAGCACTGGACTGGTTTTTAACCTGGAGAAGAAATCCATCTCTCTGCCCTCTGAACACTACAGGACAATGAGTAGAAATGAACTTTGACCTGGGGCAAGCATTCACACCTTTCCTGTCCAGAAGTGGACAGCATACAATGTGATGAGCATTCTGCTGACACCACCAAACCACTGGAGCAGACCTCAACCCTGAGTCAGCCATGCCGAATGGATGAGTGGTAGTGATAACCGACTGGCTGCCTGGAAAAATCTTCAGTTGCAGCTAAAATGTTCAACTCTACAAGTATTAGCTGTATAAATCGAGTGCACTAGGTGGTGTGTGAAAACAAGTCTTTTAAAATGAAATATAACACATTCCCGAGTTTCTTATTTACTTTAAAGTCAAGCAAGTTGAGTTGTAAAGCCTGTAGTTATTGAGCTTGTAAAGGTATGTGTACACTCTCTATTGTGAAATAATACTGTGAAAACTGAAATCACTCAACGAGGCTCCTGGTTAGCATAAGGGCAGTATTGTGTCTACGCCCTAACTTCTGAGAAGACTTAGGTCATTTTAGAGTCAAGGTTGACCTTTTCAGTGTTCTGAGAGATCATGAGACTGAAATGTTCGCGGTGGGACAAATGAAAACGTGGCGATGTGTGAACTATGCCGGACTGTCTTCAGAGGCTGGAAGGACACGTGCACTGTTGCTTGTGTGTGAATATTATCCGTTCATTTCAGCAATGAAATGAAATCAGCAATATTTAGACGTGCGGAGCTGAAAGTAAGCTGAGGCGTGGAGAGGTTAAACGCCCTCCCGGCCTGGTCTTATCGCTCTTCAGCGCAGCAGCAGTTGTCGTTTCGGTCACCGATTAGATTCTTGGCTTTCTTCTGAGAGCTAAATTAAGACCCCCGGGAGAGCCTGTACAAGTTCTTCTTTTCCCTCATTCATTGCCATTCCGCACGCTGTATCCAGAGCTGTGTGCTGTCATTTGTGAT
This sequence comes from Synaphobranchus kaupii, assembly GCA_029718625.1. Lineage (NCBI taxonomy): Eukaryota > Metazoa > Chordata > Actinopteri > Anguilliformes > Synaphobranchidae > Synaphobranchus > Synaphobranchus kaupii. The sequence continues at coordinate 60,178,648 of CM056382.1, forward strand.
GTCGTCATCATCTACAGTACTGTGGAAGTTCCCCATTGACCTGCTGAGCTCGCACGTTAAATCCCTCGTGATTTCACATGTCATGCCGCCCCAAGGGACCCACACGCCTTGCTCCCCCCCATAGACTAAGTAAAGATAGTTTTACGTGACCCAGTTCGTTTGATCAGCTTCCACCCACTGCCTTTTCCAGGGCACCCATTGGAACCGTAGCTACCTGCTCTTGAGGGAGATATTTATTAAGCTCTTTACAAGCCCTTTCCCTCATGATTAATTTAAGCCATCAGAAGCTAACTGGATTGTCTCAGCTCACTGCCCGTCAGGCACTGAATGGCAGTGGCCAAGGCCCTTTTTTTTAAGGCTCAAGTTTTGGCACACAGGCTTTGTTTGGAGTCTGTTTGTGCCTGAGAGAATGTCTGACTCATGGTAACCTAGGAGGAAACCTAAGAGGTCAACCAGGTGGAATGACGTACACTGTCCATGTCTGCAGTGACTAAACTCGGTATGCCCATGGAAGCCTTCGCTGTATTTCTGCATACGGATTTGGGAATTAGTCTGCTATATATTGGTATGAATGGTCTTGACTTTTCCCACATATTTTCATGCGCTATAAGCCAAACCATATCCTGTCTCTTGAAGGATACATTTACATCAGGATTGAAGGGTGATGGCTTTTTTTGACCTCTGAAAATTAGCTGCAGGATAAAGCTATAAATCACATTTTATTGCAGCTAGATATGGCAAACATCTTGGGTAAATATAGAACTGACTATGGTGAAATAAAAAATAGCCATGCAGATATGCCCACACAGAAACTGTTAATTTCTAGACGTCTTTCACAGGTTTGAATATGGATGAGGAGTAAGTGCTGGATGTTATGGTTGGCTACTTGGTTGTCCTGTCAAGTTCGCAGGCAATTGATGACCCATTTCGAACTGGCAGACTCTTGTCTGTGAAGTAACAAGCTGCACTGGCCTTGTGTGATGACGAGAGGAGAACAGGGCAAAAGACAGGAGGAGAGTGGGAGAGAGGCCTTGCTGCCAGTACAGAGCTGGAGCTGGCCTAGAGCCAAACCTTTCAGACTTGAACAGCGTCATTACTTTTACATTACAGTACCTACAAAAAGCTCTGTAACACATGACCTCAGTCTGGGCATCAGCTCATATCAAAAAAGGCATGCAGTTGGACTGCATCTTGTGATCAGCCGTAGAGGCGTTCTCCTTCTTCCTCCACTGAACAAGGAAACAGAAAAGGACATGAGTCTGTCCACCTCTTCAAAATGCAAACATTAATTGTAATGCGGACATTAGTGTTGACAATCTTCTCTCCTGAAGACGGGGGAAGGAGATTAATGCCCTTCTGGCTGTGAAAAGGCGAGGCTGGTGATTTGGCATGAAAAGCACTTAGACTCTTCTTTGAGTACTGATTCACTCGGCTATTTACAGAAGGGACCTCAGAGGATCAGTGAGCCTCTGGCAGTTGCTCCGGCTCACCGGCTGAATCCAAGCGCAGCAGACTTCCTGTGTGTGGGTTGAGCTGTCAGAGCTCAAGAGATGATTTTGGAGCAGGAAGAACTTTTATCCTCAGTGTCCTGACCCAGAACCACAAACTGCAGTGCACTGCTGTCAATATTGTTATCACCGTTTAGTTGAGCGGTAGATGCAAGTCCAGCCCCTCAACCAGTACACCGCCCTGACTGAATAGCCTCTGGCACACACTGCCACAGTATACTACGGTCATCTCGGTTCATGCCTGTATTGTCTATAGCCTCATTGTTGACTGACAAATATTGGGATGCATCGAAAAGTTGCGGGCCAACAGCTGTCCTTAGTTTCAGATCATTTGACATAAAATTATAGATCTGAAGGAGGCAAGCTAAAGACTTTGCCTTTCATTAACTGGTTTCAAAACAGTCAGTTTTCATACCCAATCTGAATTTTCTGTTATGGATGAATGCAAACCAGTGCTCCCCAAGGGACAATGAAATTAGTCAATTTAGACTCTTTTTTTTTTTTAACAGTTTGCACAGTTATTCATCTCTGCTGTCCGCCTATCATAAGTCCCCTTTTATCTATTCTTTGTGCATATAGTAGACTGGAAGAAGCGTGTACATCAAATAAATTAAAATGAGAGAGATGCTATGGGTGGCTGGTGATCTGCATGGTAGGCCAAGGTGGTCAGCAGTGTGTCAGTTCTGTTCTATTGCTGTGAATGCATTTCTTTGTCCAGAGAGTCTTGTGGAGTAGTTTCTGTAGGTTATTATTGATTTGTGTTTTATGGTCTGAATGAACCGTTATTGAGCATTCTGTTTCAGGACTTTTAAAAGGTTGATAATCTGACATAACACTGAATGCAGGTGTTAACTCCACAGGCTTCAATGCTTTGCAGTATACTGTATATTGGTTCCTCTGCTGGAGAAGAAATATGATATTTCCTGTCATCTGTACTGGCTGAAGCAAAGCCTTACACTGAAATGAGGTTCATTTGGTGCATCAGAAGAATTTTGCCTTTGTGAAATCTGTGTAGCCAGCTTTCTAAAGGACGATACAACTCTGGATCTAGATTTGTGCATCCCTGGCTAATTCTGATTTGTTTGTGTGTCTATTCTCACTGCCTGTGCTGATGGTGAACATACATGTGAGGTCCTAAAAATAGCTTCACGAAATGCTTATTTTTGCACAGATTCAGCTGCGTACCTCTTTACTGTAAATCTGGTCTTGTATGCATTATTGATGCTCTTGTTGCTCATGTGACTTGTTTCTAATCTATCATTCCATATTAACCTTACAAGTTGCAAGATTTCGCTTCACTGAGAAGGAGATGGATCAAGTAGTTTGATATCTAATTATTCATATGTTTTTAATACGGCATGTTTTAAGTGTATGATTCCAATAAATGATTGACATTCTCAAAATTGTTGTATTTTCATGCCACAAGTTCTGAATGACCTATTCCATTGCGTTGTATGTTGGAGGTTCTACTTTAATAATTATTAGTGATAAAGGAGGACAACTGTCAGCATGTTTAACTGAGTGCTGATGCTATTTAGTGGTTTGGGTATTTGCGTTTTATCCATTGCAGGTTTGAATATGGGAAGGATTTTGCGGTCCTGCTCATGAACAAGGCAATTAACAGTTTTCATAAGCCACAATGATAATGCTATGGGGTCGTAGCAGATGTGCTTACCCTGTGAATGATATAATAAAAAATAAAACATCAAACATCTCTAGCCACAGGTGCGGTGACACGTCTCTGGTACTTGTGCACTCAGTCACTCTTCATCTTTGTCGTGAAACTTGCTCACAGAGATGACAGTTTCTGGCAGATCTGCTTTTTTTCATGGTGAATTGTCTTGTGGGTGGTCTGGTTGAACAGTATCCGTTTTCTTTCACGTATTTTTTGTCCTCTGAAATATACGACCAGGAAAGCCCTGAAGGAGTCTTGCTCTTTGTGTCTTTCGCCATAATGGAAGAGGTCCATATATCCTGCCACTGGACTCAGGCTCTGCACAGTCATCAAAACACCCTGACCTTTGCACATTTACGAGGAAGCAGCCAAGTCTTCGTGCGGCTAACATTTCGCAGCTGGTTTTGATGGGTGTTGTATGTGAAGAGTGACGAGTACTACATCCTTGTTACCTTTACCTCATGATTTGCACTGTTGATGTGTTTTTAAGAATGGAGCCCTTCTATGAACTAAGAGCTGCCTGTACATGTAAAATCCCAATGCCATAGGCCCTGAGCGTGCTCTACATTGGTCCGGGATCATTGCTGCCAAATTCTCAGAGAAATAAATCAACATAGCTGAGAAGTCACTTTCTGTATACAAAAGTCACATTTGGTGAATTCAGAGGGATGTGGAGTCTTGTTCACTCCATGTTTATGTCATATCTAACTACGTCATTGACTTCCATTTGTTAATGATCTTTAAAGAATAAATATTAACGTGTATAAATGTCCAGACGAGACTGTGTATGTTTGAAGATCTGGTGACAAAATGGCTGAAGTGTCAACACTGCACAGACGGGACTAAGGTGATTGGATGGGCAAAGCAAACAAGTATAGCTATTAAAGTATAGCATTTTTTGGTGATGCAGTCTGTTGATCGAGGGACACAGTTGAACATTATTAATGTTAAATCACTTCAGTGTGAATAAGATCAATTGAAATTAATGCTTTGTTGACTTAATTTCTTTGTTTTGTGACCTGAGCAAGATTTTTGACTGCAGTTTGTGGTTAAGAGGGAAATTAAATGAGCTGTTGAAGCCCTCAGGCGATATAAACAGCTTTGCCAATGATGTAATAAAAACAGTGGCTGTAGTTTCCAAGGGTCATTTTTATTGAATTAAGGAAATGAGTTGTTTTATCTACAAAGACAGTGATATTTTATTAAACAAAAAGCCACTTTCTGAAGTTAATAGGAGTTGAAAAATTGTGAATTATTTGAAATCAAAAAGCCATTTCTGCTTTTGTTGGCTTTCATCAAGTTTCTACAGGAAGTTCTTGTTCAAATTTCAAGATTTCTTCCCAAAATCTGATTGGATATCTATGAAAAACTGTGATATTGAGCAACCTTTACTGGGTTCTATATTGTCAGAGTCCAGTTATGCCAATTTCGTGTTGTGATCTCAGCATGGTTGATCAGAGGATTGATTCCACATTATGTGGAAGGTTGGGCTCCAACTGGTCTGGGGTCAGTGGGGATCTGTTTATGTGGTAGAGAAACGCTCAGGTTCCCACAGAGTGCAGACCAGAAAGGTGGGGGCACCCTGATTTTATTGTGTTGGATCCATTAAGCATCATAATTATTCAGCTTGGTGTATAATGCAGTATGTCATTTATTATTGAAAGAAAGAAAACCTGTCCCTTTAAAACTTACAGTGCCCTCCACTATTATTGGCACCCCTGGTAAAGATGAGTAAAAAGGGTTATAAAAAATTCACCATTTGGTGAATTGGCTTAATCTCACACTGAAAAAAAAAAATCCCTCGTCAAGAAATAATTATTTTTAACAAAACCACGTGTGCCACAATTATTGGCACCCCCTGCATTTATATATAGAATAAAGTAATAATTTTAAATATTTGGTCGCATATCCTTTGCATGCCATGACTTCCTGATGTCTGACTCTTGATATTTTATTTTCTGGTACTCTTACAAGCGATACTATAACGTCTCTGCATTTGAATGGATCTTTATGGAAATTGGGGGGGTGGGACTAGATTTAGCTGTAAATTACACTTCAACTGTATGGAATACATGGTTCGCTAAATGGCTGTAAGTCATCAAGGGTCTGACGTATCAAACAAGCATTAAACCATCACTCTGCTGCCATAAATACAGTAGATATCGATGGATAACTTGAAGGGTTTCTTCTCCTGACTTATTTCTCCATAGAGTTCAATAGGAAAATTTCTTAGGAGAAATGACCCTTAATGGGATCCATCCATGTCTACTGCATATCTGGCAGCAGAGTGATGTGAGGCTCGTTTGATACCTCAGACCCTTGATGACTTACAGCCATTTTACCAACCATGTATTCCATGCTGTTCCAGCATACTTTACAGCTAAATCTAGGCCCACCCCCCAATTCCCATAGAGATCCATTCAAATGCAGAGACGTTATAATATTGCTTGTAAGAGTATCAGAAAATAAGATATCAAGAGTCTTTTGATGTTGTTGGGTCACAGACATCAGGAAGTCATGGCATGGAAAGGATATGCGACCAAATATTAAAAATGATTACTTTATTCTGTATATAAATGCAGGGGTGCCAATAACTGTGGCACACATGGTTTTGTTAAAATTAATTATTTCTTTTATTTTCTTATAATAAATTTACTTCAATTAAAGGTTGGATTTTTCTCATTTTTTCAGTGTGAGATTAAGTGAATTTTTTATAACCCTTTTTACTCATCTTTACCAGGGGTGCCAATAATAGTGGAGGGCACTGTATACTGGCATCCCATTTTATTGAATTACAGTTATTTGACAGCCCTAAATTATGCTGGCATATTGTCACTTAGGCATGCTGTGCAGTTGGCCTCAGGCATATTATCTGCTTAAAAGCACAGTTATATAGAACATTCCGAGCCACGCTGCTTTACATAATGCTGATCCAGTGGATGAGAAAGAACATGGAGAATTTTGTCTCAGCTCTCAGGGGGACTTTCCCACCCCGTAGCACTAGTGTAATCGCACACAGAAATGTTTCGCTTGACGCGTGAGGTATTGGAAGGTCAGAAGAGTTTGCATTTTCTCTAGTATGTATGGACAGCTCTTAAGAAATAAAATGTATCGTCCTCATCGTCCAGGTTCCAGGATCATTTCTTGTAGACTTTAGTTTGAGGCAAAATCTATCCTGAGGTCTGTTTGACCTCTGTGGAAGGGAATGTTTGGTATGTATTTTTTAAAGCAAAGAACTGGTTTCACAGAAGAATTCTCCATGTCCTCTCACAATTTTTCACACTTGCATCAGTGTTTGGTTTTCCTGCTGTAATGCATGAGCAATAAACAGACTTTCCTGATAGACATATTTTACCCGTTTACCCTTTTTATAGACATATGCCCTCAAAGCCCATTTAGGTATCTGCATTGAACTGCTTATGTCATTTCTATATGGTTTTTTTTCTTAAGGATTTTAAAAAATCTCACTACTTTCCTGCTGGCCTCAAGTCTCTTGACTGGACTGTGAAGCCAGTGGCATTCTCTCTCTGCCAAAATGCCTGGCTAGGCTCTTCTCTCAATTTCTGCCACAAACTTTGTGAACTCACCATGGGGGCAAACTGAAAGTTTTAAGTTTATGTTTGTGCGTGCGTGTGTGTGTGTGTGTGCGTGTGTGTAGGTGGGATGGCAGACCTGCACTGATTTTGAGAAAGGAATCTGTTATTAAAAAACACATTTCATTTTCAGGGAGTCTGTGTTATAACCATGCAACTCTGCATGTAAATAAATGTCTTGACATGCTTGCATTTTTCCCAGATGAAATCCAGGCAGTCATTCCAATGGCTCTATTTATAGCTGGTCTGTGCGAGTGCCTTTGTTCCTTTAAAATGAAGCCTTCCTTCTCACTCCTACAACTATTTTTCACCTTCATTGAATGTATTATAATAAATATTCATGGGAGTGAGAAATGTGAAATCCCTCATTCCAGATAAATTGTGTTTGTTCCCCTTTCCTCGAACCATCTGTGATTTGTTGAGCAATCTACTCTGATATTTTTCTTGTATGCATGAAAAATGGCAGCGTGGCTGCATTGTGACAGTAATGATATTGCTTATTTATGACATGTGTTCCATAATAAAGATCTGGTTTGACTCCAAGTTTGATTTGAAGGTAGGCGGAGCATGCGCTGTCAGGTCTGCATAAGGAAGGCACGCTGATGCATTGGCTGGAAAACTAGTATGGACTGATGTGGCACTCACAACGCCAGTGTAGCGCCCGTGAACCCAGTGTCTGGCCACTGAAGATGCCTGGCGTCGCCTTCGAGTTAGGATACAGCTGGCCAAGGCTTGCTGGGTAATGCAACTAGGCAGAATGTTAGACAAACGGGTCTGCAGATTGAATCTGAGGATGGGAAGATTCTGCAGATACGTTGCTGGCCCTTTGGGTGTCTGTTGGTGAAATATTGTTGCCGGGTAAACCGATCGCTCAGTAAGTCAGTCGGTTGTTGGGAAAGCGAGGGCCACCGCCGGTTTGATGGCCGCCTCCTCTGGATACTGCTGGAAGTTTTAAAAATTTCTAGGCAGCACCCTGGATTTGAAGTGCAGGTTTGAGCACAGAGACCTGTATAACACAGCTCAATAATACTCCTTTTCTCTGTGGTCCTGGTCTGGTGCCAAGTTATGTGGAAACACGATAGCGGACGGCGTCTGCCTAATTAGTGGCCCTTACCTAACAAACCACACAGCGTGTGGAGAGCAAAGTGACCATACGTTCTCTGTCTCTGTCTCTCTGTCTCTCTCTCTCTGTCTCTGTCTGCTCTTTTTCCACCCTCTCCCCCTTCCTTCTATCCCTCTCCCTGTCTCTTCCTCTCCCTCTTTCATTCCCGTTGCTTCCAGTCTCTCCGAGGCTTCGCACAATTCTTTTTCCTGCAGTCGTCTTTGCCCGATAGTCAAGACATTATCCATTGACTCCTGCTTCCAGAACAGAATCTGTGATTGTCAGTATTTTAGTTCTGACCCCCCCCCCCCCCCCCCCCCCCTTTTTTTTTCTGGGGCAAATCATCAGCCACATCTTTGTTTTCAATCTGCACCTGAGCTCTTTGGCTACGTTCATACTGCAGGCATTGATTTACACTAAAAAGTGATGCTTTGTGGCCTTTTCATTTTTCTTTTAGCCTTTATTTTTTTATTTTTGTTAGCAGGGGCTTTTATAACATGTGCACATGTATTTGGGCAGTTGTGTTATCTGTGTATAGCTGCTGTCTTTTAACCAAGATTACCTGATTGTACACTTTCAGGACAAATTTATTCAAGCCCATGAGTTTTGCTACAGATGCAGCCTTATAGCTGGTATCCTGGTGAGAAGAGGCTAGGGAAAACAATAGATTCAGATTGGGCCAGGATTTGAACTGTGTACCGTTTTGCTATATGGCTACAGTGCTACTCACTGCATGCCCTGTCTCTTACCCAGTCACCACAAATCTGTTTATTTAATCAGTGGGGTTTTCCACATTCATTAGTGTTGCTGCGAACCTCAGGAGAGAAAATACATATTTAATGCAAGTTAATTATAATACAATACCTCATGAAATTGTCTTACAGTTCATCAGTGCGCTGTTTCTCCCCAGAATGTGTCTTGACTGCAGAATGCTAATGGTGCCAGAGAGGAAAATCTGCCAATATCCTGTAGACATTTGCTGTCAAGTCAGCCGGCATGTCCAGACCCATATTTTTAAATATAATGGCAAATGCTAATTTCCTAGTGGGATATAACTGCAGTTTATTAAATATTGAAGGTTTATTGCAGCAGGGAGCTTGTACTGTGAGATATGCAAAAGCTGTTTTATGAAGCGTGTTTGAAGGGAAAAGGAAATGAGTGGATTATACTGACTGTAGACACAAACTTATTATTTTTGAAAGGATTTACAGAAATGGAACCTTTAAATTAGGTCCATTGGCTCAATATATTGTTTAGAGGGAGCTTCAGTTCACGCAGACAGCCCTCTGTCAGTTTTGGTCATGATGTTTATGAGTCTAGCATAACAGACGGTGATGAAAAGGACGCTGTGAAATGGTTCTGTACTGTAACTCTGGAAAAATAACATCCTCGTCGGAAATGGGAGCTTATGGATTGTTTGTGGGAGTTTACCTCTTGGTGTCTGGAGCCCTGAATTTGGCTCCAGGGATTTGGTTGCTTCCTCTGCTTCGGTTCTGGGTCCTTTGAGTTGTGTGCTGTGGGCCAGAGCGGCCTTCTCCCCATGTGGGAGGTTTCATTTCGCATCTCATTTCTTAGTTTCTCACATCGGTGTCTTATTAAACCCCTCCCCTCTGTCTTTTCTTCCTCCCTTCCCCCTCTCTCTTGCTCTTTCTCTCCCCACCCCTTCACTGGGCTGCTCTGTTGTACTCTGTATTGACCAACCTGGGGTTGTCCATTGTGAGGACAGCTTTGCGCGGCCCGGTGTACCGATTGTACTGCTCTGACCCTGCCGATTGTTCTCTGTGTCCTGTCCATAACGTCTTATCCTGACCACGTTCAGTATTCCATGTTGGCTGTTGTGTGTGTGTGTGTGGAGCATCTTTTGCTGATGGCTATGGTAGCTGTGTGCTGACTGTGTGCCCCATGTGTTCTTCATTGCAGGATGACAGTGATGGGATCCCTTGGTCAGAGGAGCGAGTGGTGCGCAAGGTGCTGTATCTATCCCTGAAGGAGTTTAAGAGCGCACAGAAGAGACAGCTGGGCGAAGGCCTAGACCCGGGAATCAAAAGCTCTAATGGTGAGTGAGCGCCCCCTACAGGCAAGGGCAGTCAAATCCAGCCTTGCTGTTCTATCTTTGGAGTTGGGAACATTACTTGTTGCTGAACCTCCAGACAATGCAATACTTCCATTTCAGATCCCTCGGGCCTGCTTTCAGATCAGGTGAAGAACTAACACTTTACCTTCAACAAATCTTTGATGGTTATTTGTAGAAGGCTAGAGTTTTGTGGAGTTGTGTGGTTCTACATCAGCATCTATGCCTGTTTTCCTAATCAGACTTAAAGTCTATCCTAACTAGACTTAAAAGATGGATTGTGTGAGCACAGAATATCAGTGTGATTGACAGTTATTTATAAAACAACTTGGGGGGAGATTATGGATGCAACATCACAACATGTCAAATACTTCATGTGAAATACAATTGCAATCCAGTCAACAGGGAACTGATTGTAGGTTTGAATGAATGATGTAACTGGTTGAATAACTAGGAGGAGAAAGGGGAGATGGTTCTGATGAGGCGACAGATTTGAGTCATTTCTTTCAAACTACTTTACTCAGATTGTGGGGTGCTTGACTATGGGTCTCCAGAGCGCCATTGACTCTTGTTTCTCCTATCTTCCCAATCACTGAAAGACTTCTGTGCTTCTGATAACCACCAAGATTGTGCCCGTCAGATGGACCTGATAAATGCTTACCCAGCCATTCCTTGTAAGAGCACACAGAAGGAATGAACATGTTTATGGAGTCTCTATGGAGGGCGCTGCAGTGTGCTATGTTCATCCTGCTGCATGTGTAGGACACTTTGCCTCGCTCATCTGTGTACATTCTTCCACCTGATGGAATACAGGAAAGTAGTTGATCTCAGTGACAAGTGCCTAGAGGGAGGGGGGCTACACAGGGTAATTTCTTTATGAAAGGATAGTGGCCTTTTACAGCTGCTAATTTGATTGATATGCTGGTGTGCGCATGTATTTGGTATAGTAAGTGCATGTATTTGGTACAGTAAGTGCACATGTATTTGATACAGTAAGTGCACATGTATTTGGTACAGTAAGTGCGCATGTATTTGGTACAGTAAGTGCGCATGTACAGTGCATCCGGAAAGTATTCACAGCGCTTCACTTTTTCCACATTTTGTTCTGTTACAGCCTTATTCCAAAATTGATTAAATTCATTTTTCCCCTCAAAATTCTACACACAATACCCCATAATGACAATGTGAAAAAAGTTTTTTTGAGATTTTTGCAAATTTATTAAAAATAAAAAAATAAAATTTCTCATTTACATAAGTATTCATACCCTTTGCTTTAACGTATTTTTAAAGTATCATATTTCATATTTGGTCGCATATCCTTTACATGCTGTTACTTCCTGAAGTCTGTGACCATCAACATCAAAAAACTGTCGATATCTTATTTTCAGGTACTGTTACAAGCGATACTATACCTCTCTGCATTTGAATGGATCTCTGTGGAAATTGGGGGGTAAGACTAGATTCAGCTGTAAATTACATTGGTACAGTATGGAACACATGGCTGGCTAAAAGGCTGTAAGTTATCAAGGATCTGAACTATCAAACGAGCCCCAAACCATCACTCTGTTGCCAGATATGGAGTAGATGTGGATGGATCACTTTAAGGGTTGTTTCTCCTGACTTTTTTCCCCATAGAGTTCTATAGGAAAATGTGTCCGGAGAAATAACCCTTGCAGTGATCCATCCACATCTACTCCATATCTGGCAACAGAGTGATGGTTTGGGGCTCGTTTGATAGCTCAGACCCTTGATAACTTACAGCCATTTAGCCAGCCATGTGTTCCATACTGTACCAGTGTAATTTACAGCTGAATCTAGTCTCACCCCCCAATTTCCATAGAGATCCATTCAAATGCAGAGAGGTTATAGTATCGCTTGTAACAGTACCTGAAAATAAGATATCGACAGTTTTTTGATGTTGATGGTCACAGACTTCAGGAAGTAACAGCATGTAAAGGATATGCGACCAAATATGAAATATGATACTTTAAAAATACGTTAAAGCAAAGGGTATGAATACTTATGTAAATGAGAAATTTTATTTTTTTATTTTTAATAAATATGCAAAAAACTCAAAAAAACTTTTTTCACATTGTCATTATGGGGTGTTGTGTGTAGAATTTTGAGGGAAAAAATTTATTTAATCCATTTTGGAATAAGGCTGTAACAGAACAAAATGTGGAAAAAGTGAAGCGCTGTGAATACTTTCCGGATGCACTGTATTTGGTACAGTAAGTGCGCATGTATTTGGTGCAGTAAGTGCACATGTATTTGGTGCAGTAAGTGCGTATGTATTTGGTACAGTAAGTGCGCATGTATTTGGTGCAGTATATGCATGTATTTGGTGCAGTATGTGAGCATGTATTTGGTACAGTAAGTGCGCATGTATCTGGTACAGTAAGTGCGCATGTATTTGGTACAGTAAGTGCATATGTATCTGGTACACTAAGTACGCATGTATTCCTACTGTCTTCGCCGCTGGAGTTTAGTGCACAGTATACCTCCATGTTCCAAACTGAATGATCCTTTTCACATTTTACACTTTGGTCAAGTCATCACATTGAATTTACCACTGCTACAGTTTTATGTCGCCGAAGCTAATTATGTGCAGTGTGCAGCAAGGCCAGAGGCAATGCAGCCTACTTGTAATGGATGTCTTGCAATGTGAAAGCGTCACAAACCACAAAAGCAGAATGAGTGTCATTCTTAACTGTGGGAGAGCAACAAACTGTAGGATATGAGCACTGTCAGATCTGATAGACTAACCCTTCAGTTCTTGTGGTCAGCAAGACAATTTCCAATGTGTAGCATCCATAACCTTTACAATCAAAAATGCATTCAGAGCTGGCTTGGTTGGAATCAGGGAAACATTTGAGGCTGGAGCTGGTATCCAGCCTTCCTGGCCTGTCATGTTGTGCCATGGAGTTGCAAAGGGCCTAGAATGAGCCCCATTCAGTCCACAGTATTTTCTTGACTTCCCAGCAGTCAGACATTGAACCTGACTGAATCCATGAATCCATGATCACTTACCAGATATGGTAGTGATAATCAATTCAACCTGTTATTTAGTTTGTATTGCTGAAGCAAACTGCCTGGCAAAATGCTGGAACTGCCATACTAGTATACACACATCTGTCAAGCATTTACTATACTAAACTCTAGGTCAAAGGACACTTCTCGTTTTCAAAATGTCACCATAATGGTGAACTTTATCCATTGTCTGTGCCTGGACCTTGCCTTTTGTTCCTAACTGCCATCTGTCTGGCTTAGCAGAGCCCCCCAAAACCAAATTGCAGTTTATTTATGATGGCAGCGGTTGTTCTATGCGTCTGTACCCCTAACAGAGTGGCACAAGTAAGCCAATGGGTCAGTCCGTGGTTACGGACAGATTTATCTCAGGAGGGTAGAATTTAGCATGCCATGCCACAGATCAAGCTGGGTTAGTGTGTCACATGGACACACTGCGGGCGGTGTGGAAACTGTGGCTGTAAGCCAGTGGCTCATAATGGAAGGTGACCTTTTTTAAGTGCAGTGAAAGTTGACCCTTGGTCATGCTTGTTAGTGAATTTCTGAACATAGAATACAGTGTGTATCTGCAGCTTTTATATTGACTGCAGAAGGTACTTTTCACAGCATTCTGCTTCAGCAGTAGTAACCTAATATTGCGTCGAGTTCATTTTAATGCACTTGCATTTGGGTAAAAAATAAATCATTAGTAACAAAAGACGGCCCCTTTATGTTTTGTTAATCGGTGCTGTAAGAGAGATGAAATGTTGCATTTCTCACGAGAGGGTTAGAATTGGCTTGGCGGAGCGCGGTGGGAATTGTGTCTTGCAATTCTAAATTTCCGGCGTATGAGAGCCTGTCCTGGATAGAGAAATTGGAGGATGTGTTCCTGTGAAAAAGAGACCCGCTGGGCTGTCGCCGCACAGGCAGACAGGCAGCGAGGCAAACAGGCAGACAGACTGCGTCTGTTCAACAAGGACATGCTGTACTATTACTGCACAGCAGAGTCTGAGAAGAGGGGTGGAAAAAAAAACCTTGAGACTAGACTGCAGCATCGTGTCAGTCTGAATTGCCTTCCCTTGCATAACCGACATAATCAGTGATCATAGCGATCCTTTTGCGTTACCCTGCATTATGTATTCGCTTAAGACGCCCTCGTATACACGAGGGGGAGTTTAATTATTTTACATTTGTGCATGTCATCCCTTTACGCCGTTGGATATTTGCTGAGGTAATTAAATGAACCCCCGAGGGTTCCGACAGCACATCAGAACCCACAGACGAGCTGGTTACTAGTTGAGACAGCCGTGCTCTGTCGTTCCCTTCCTCTCTATCTTTCAGTCTGCCTCACATCCCGCCATCACCTTAAAGCTGGGAGTGTACTTGCTGCAGAAACGAACTTCGGCTTGCTCAAATTAACTAAATGACGTAAAATGATGCGTTTGTGGAAACAAACCAAACTCCGTATTGGCTTCGGCCACCACGGTGTGCACATACCTGCCGGCCGAACTAGCCGAGATATTCGAACGCCAACGTAAAAGCGGAGATTGCCTGCAATTGGTCTAACACAGTAGTTAACAAAGTGGTGTATAATTTTTTCATTAAGTGTACTTACAACGTATTTCTGAATTGAATTTTTGTTTAATCTCCCTAACGTGATGTGAATAAAGAAGCTGTGTGTTTAGTTACCAATGGATTATTCAGATCATTGGCATACTTGTCAATCAAGGGAAATTCATTTCAATCAAGGGAAATTCATTAAAACAGGTTAAGACCAATTAATAGTTTAAAGGGAAGTTTGATACCGGTAATACCGGTATCAACGGTGTTTTAGAGGGAAGTATCACCGGCGTTAAAATAGTAACAACGTGACAAGCCTACTACCATCCATCTCTGTTTCCCTATGCCCCTTCGGTGAGTTTCATTATGTGGCGGGAGCTGCTGATGGATGTGTTCACCTGCAGGCTTTCTGATGGATGGTGCGCCTTACAGAGACGTGATGGGGGGGGGGGGGGGGGGGGGGGGGGGGGGGGGTGGGGGGGGGGGGGGGGGGGGGTGGAGGGGGGGGGGGGGGGGGGGGGGGGGGGGGGTGGGGGGGCGGGGGGGGGGGTGGCTATGCGCCTCCCGTCAACGTGGACCTGACAGGCGCCGCTGAGAGGAGACAAAGAGAGGGCGCCGTGCCGACGTGGCTGCGGAACGCTTCAACGTCTAAAGCGCTCAGATTTAGACAAGTCTTTCTGCCTTTGTGCAAGTGCACTAAAATATCAGTCAGGAAATAACGGGGTGACCGCTGCTGAAGTTGGCTGCTGTTTTTCACCGCATGCTGAACCCGGGGAATATCCCATATGGCCCGCGCTCTTGCATTATAATAATGCATGCTGAACCCGGGGAATATCCCGTATGGCCCGTGCTCTTGCATTATAATAATGCATGCTGAACCCGGGGAATATCCCGTATGGCCCGTGCTCTTGCATTATAAATAATGCATGCTGAACCCGGGGAATATCCCGTATGGCCCGTGCTCTTGCATTATAATAATGCATGCTGAACCCAGGGAATATCCCATATGGCCCGCGCTCTTGCATTATAATAATGCATGCTGAACCCGGGGAATATCCCGTATGGCCCGCGCTCTTGCATTATAATAATGCATGCTGAACCCGGGGAATATCCCGTATGGCCCCGCGCACTTGCATTATAATAATGCATGCTGAACCCGGGGAATATCCCGTATGGCCCGCGCTCTTGCATTATAATAATGCATGCTGAAACCCGGGGAATATCCCGTATGGCCCGCGCTCTTGCATTATAATAATGCATGCTGAAACCCGGGGAATATCCCGTATGGCCCGTGCTCTTGCATTATAATAATGCATGCTGAAACCCGGGGAATATCCCGTATGGGCCCGCGCACTTGCATTATAATAATGCATGCTGAACCCGGGGAATATCCCGTATGGCCCGTGCTCTTGCATTATAATAATGCATGCTGAAACCCGGGGAATATCCCGTATGGCCCGCGCTCTTGCATTATAATAATGCATGCTGAACCCGGGGAATATCCCGTATGGCCTGCGCTCTTGCATTATAATAATGCATGCTGTTTGTGTTTTGTCCAGCTCAATGAGTCATTTCTTTGCTAGCCTTCATCTTTTCTACTGAGCGTTGTCACCTCTATTCTTCTGTGGAGTTAAATCTTTTCAATGTGAAGTCATACTTTATCGAGTAAGTGGGAAAAGTTTGCAGCTTCCTTATCCTCTCTTTACACAACAGTAGATTGAACATTGGTCTGAAATACTTCATTTTCCCCATCACTTTTTTCCCAGGGCCTCATTATTTGCACAGGGGTATGTCCGTTGAGCCCAATTCCCTCTTGCATGCTTTCCGCCAGCTCTTTGGAGAGCAGGTAGGGAACAAGATTGTAGAAATGTGCTTGTGTAAACGCATATAAATCTGTTTTGGGGACCTAAAGGATGTTATTGTGGGTAAATCGCCGTCGTATGTAATACAATAAGCCCTTGTAAAAGTGGTCAGGAGCAACATGTTACTCCTCTCAAAACCTCTCATGTGAAACCAAATCCTAGTATTTAAAATGAAGCCAGAGAGTAACTGGTAGAAAAAAACACCATAATGCTGGGCTGAGGGTGCTTTATGTTTGTGATTTATGTGTGACATTGAATGGAAAGAAAATCTGAATCATTGTATTGGCTGACTACTACATAAACCGGTCTGTCATGCTAAAACTTCAATTTGTCCAACTTGCACTTGTGGGTCCTGTTGTTTTTTTTAGGGCTTTTCAGCTTTTATTACACTTTTTTTTTTGGACAGCACTGTGTAGAGAGACAGGAAGAATGGGAGCGAGGGAGAGACATGCGACACGTCTGAAATTACCAGCCTAATTGTATTACCTTTCATTTATGTGTCATTAGGAGCTTTGAATATAGTTTTTAAATCCATTAAATAATTTTTTTGTCATATTGAGTGACACCTCTTAGAGTTTTGTTGGACGCCCTGAGGATACACCAAGTCAGTGGGATGTTTATTTGTACCCATGGTACTTCTGACCACACTTTCCAACAGTTTGGATTTAAATGTTTTCAGAGGAACAATAGATGCAGTTAATAGAAAGACTGTGGAGTGTGGCCTTGGTTACTATAAAGCTGTGTGCCTGTTAAAACTGTAACCTATAGCAGTTCAAGGTTAAGTGCACAGCATCCCCCCTTTCTGAACTTGCTCCTTGCTCTCTGTGTGGCTGACAGTCACGCCTCTGCCCCGTTTACTTTTGGAATGCTCCTGTTTTGGAACGTCCCATTTCTGGGAGGTTGGGAGGATGCGCTGATGTGACAAGTTATTGGTCATAAACACATGCTTGACAGGTATGAAATGGTTGGACTGGTTGTTATTAAAACCATTTTCATTAAGAACCTATCCTGTGAATTCCGATTCGTTGTTTTGGCAGTCTTCCTGCCTCGTTATTTGTGCCTAATTGGTGTGCAGGTTTATACGGTTCAATAAATTTAAAACTGGATCCTGTCCAGGAGAACAATTTTGGAATGAAAATGAGCCCTTTACAGAGACCTCAGTGATGTGAATAGTTTTTATGCTCACACTTCTAAAACTCACAAACTCACTTCTAGAACTCGCAAAATTCATAACTGTCAGAAAGTGTTTTATGTGTGCAAAAGTGCAAAGAATGTTAAAAATGTGCAAAAATTGCTAAACGGTAATGTTTACGTGGAAGAGCTTTAAACATTTAAATAGCATCTGTAAATTGGTTATTTCTATACCCACCATATGAAATTGTGACTTTTGTCTGGTATTGTGTACACTGTGACTGGTAACTATTTTAATTCTCCTGGCTCAGAAAAACACCTGCAGATAGTCGGTGCAAGAAGTGTTGTATACTAATTATACTTTTGCTAATTGCCATTCCCCTGACACAAAAAACTGTCAGGTTATGCACAAATTTCAAGTTCAAATACAAATATTAACACCAAAGTTTTGTAGTTTTAGTTTTGCAGGAAAAATGTATGTCAATGCCTACAATCCTGAAAGGTCTCATTTTTTCCATCCTCAGGGTCTTTGTCAAACCGCCAGCTGAAGGGGTCGGGACCCAAAAGCGGGTGTCATGGTGGACGCGGGAAAGATGGTGGGTTGAGGGGGTCTTCCCAGAGCACAGATGGCAGCAGTGAACATTCTGAGGACGGACCAGTCAGGAAGAAGTGAGTTTCCGTGCCTTTAATCACACTCCTCTGTGTCTCCATAAAGGAACCATATCTTGTTAAAGGGTTCTTTATTGGGCAAAATGGTTAAATCTGGGAGCTTTCACACTTTGTTTTCACACATGCTGTTGAGGGCTACATAAAGGACCTAATAGGGCGCCCCTGTGGAGACGGGCCAAAGGGAGTGTACAGGAGTGTGCCTATTCTTGGTTGGGCTTGAATTTTAACCCCCTTAGCTCCAATCAAACCAAAAAATGTGTCCAAGCCCAACAGTGCACTGTATGGAAATTTTAAGCTAGAGGTCGCGATAGCCGCTTTGTCAAACAATTATCCATTTGCACAACCTCAATCATGTAAGTTGATAAACTAATTGCCACTAATTAAGCACAGATGATGATTGATGGTGATGTTTACAAGCGACTCTGTTAAATTCAGTTTCAGATTACTTACTACTGTGGACACGCTGCATAATAATAATAATAATAATAATAAATAATAATAATAATTCGTTTTTTAGCTGAGGTTTATTAAAACAAAAATAAAATTAAATAAAAGCGAATATACAAAGTTCAAATAGCAAGTTGCTTAAGAGTCTCTCTTGTGATGTTTCGTAGTTCTTCGTTTTTAAATGTCGGTCTATTGTTATCTTCTTTGCAAAGTTTATTGTTAAATTGTTAAATTCAATCCATCGGTGTGCAGTGTACCAGGTGGATACTGCTTCACTGTTTCACTCAAACATGCTTTTTGTAGCATTTAAACTTCCATCCATGTTCACTTTACTTTCTCTGACTCCCCATATTAGATTCAAATAATTGTTTTTATAAACGTCTCAATTAAAAACTCAATTGTATGATTAGTCACTTGTCTGTGTCGCTGGAGTGGCTATGGGGACCCCTGGAGGATAACCATTGACTTATCATTTTTAAATCCCTGGTCATGTGGTCGAAACAAACTGGTTGCCCTACTTATAGTATGCAGTAAATAACACTTCATTTAAGTCTTCGTTTTTCATGGGCTACAATTTAAGCAAAATTATTAACTTTTATTGTTTATTGTTATTATGCAAAAAGAAAAAAAAAGTATCCAAATAGACATCCTGAATAATGAAATAAAATGTAGGTAAGCTGTGTAATAGGAAATCAAAGTGGGCTAATACGCTAATTTGTAATATTTCCAAAAGAAAGCACCATAGGCTAAAGGGTAGCCTGCATGTTACCCTCCCCAAGCACAGTCCAAAGTCCAGTTTACTTCTCTGCTTCATTTAATATTATTTTCAAAAGTCACAAATTAAATTAAAAGCCAAAACTCCCTTCTGTTAAAAAAAAATAATTGTTCCCATTGGAGAATGTTCTTGCCTTTCATCATAGCTTAATTAAAAAACCTTTCCTGACTGTTCTTTTTATTATCCAAATTAAAATAAAATCTCACCGCTGTATTGTTATTGAAACAAAGGGATGCTTTTTGACTTTCTTTAAAGAAAAGACGCTTTGTTGGCCTTGTTTAGGACAAACTTTAGGGATATTTGATTTTTGGCGAAAAGCGGTTACCTGGAGTCCGATGAGACGATTGATACCAAGTGCGTCCAGTACAAAGATATCTATGGGCTGCATGCTAACTGTGTTTAGGGCCTTAAATGTGTGCAACAGTACATCACTACATCCACAGGGAGCAGTGTCCAAAATGCTAGACTATTTGCTATTGTCCAGGTAATGCATTCGACTTTGAAACGACCTTGGGTGTGGGCCAACTCCAGCCAAGTCATATCACAGACTGTAAAAATTCAAATGATCTCCACTGTCTACATGTACATCAGCATTAAAAGAGAGATTGTGAGCAATAGGGCGCTTCTGTATTTGTGCATCATCCACTTAACATCACAGAACTCTGGATAAGCTTTTATTTTTATGGCCTAGGTTGGATCACTGCTTTGGCTGTAGTGCATAATCAGCAGGGCTGGGGTAATGGAGTGATATGCTGAATTGAAGTTGCTCGCATCAAAATGTACTCATTCCAAGTTTAAAAGTGTAAGAGCTTGGATATGCAGTAATGCTGTCGCCGGGCCAGAGAATATGAGCTGACTCATGGTGTGGAGACAAATGGTTTGTTATAAATCTGTCTAAAGTCCTATTTGAACTGGACTTGTAGCCCAAATTGATCGTAAATTATTGCAAAAAGACACTTCTGGATATTAGTAGGTGCTTATGAAGAGTAAAATAAAACACAGCCACATTTATCCTGATCGTGAAAGTGGTTTTACTTATACTGAACGTCAGTTATTAAAAGGGAATCGGCGTGTCAGTCATTTGTAATCAGTGACTTTCAGGCTGGAGGAAAAATGTCCTATGAATAATTCACAGAAATGTTAATGCTGTCAAGCACAAGATACAATTAGCTTGTTGTAGTGTAATGTCAACAACTGTTTTGTAATCTGTATGTAAATATAAATAAATAATGTCAGTAATATTATAGGGAATATGAATAGCTTTGCTTGACATGATGCTGTATTCATGCGGTTTTACCTGCTAAGCCCTCTGAGACAGACACCCCTATAGACAGAACTTTATAGGGGAGATGCAGAAAGTGTTGTGGTACATTTTAAGTTCAAAATTAATTTAGAATTTGAACTGACTAATTTATTAGGCTAATGTATTAATATGTGCGATTCAGCTGCAGGGGTTCGAGAGCTATCCTCCCACGCCCTCTTACTCTGTTTCAGACTAGCGCATTGCAAGAGCCTCTTGAGCGCTGATTTGGCGGTATGGTGTGGAAATGTGGGAAGTAGAATGCTTTGCGTTGTGAGCTGTTTCCCCAGGTCCTTGCAGCTTCTGGCCGTGGATCTGGCTGCTGCAGTCTCGGGGATGCTGGTGAAAGCGCTGTTTGTTCTATGATGTGGGAGCTGAAGTCCAACCAGGAGATCGGGTGGGGAAGGGGGATGGAATGATGGGGCACGCATAATCTAGTCAGACATGTCCGGCTCACCCCTGTCCAAGCCTGGAGCTTATGGACCTCTGGGAACACAACTCGTGGGTGCTGTGCAAGGGCCAAACTCAAGATTCATGCCAAGATATACCCAAGCATCCTTGTTGCTGGATATTTCCCTCCTCATTTACATTTCCCACACTGACATACTTTTTCCTTAACGTTTGCACAATATAGACAAAAAGGGAATGGAACAACCACTCTGGGACCAATAGCAAAACGGTAACCCAGAAGCTACACTGTAGCCTGCCCATTATTTTCTGTCAAAAGCCTGGTATCCATCACAAGGTCAGAGGGCAAGTGGGCATCAGCGTTTTCAGATGGGAGAACAGGAGTTCACAAAACGCCCAGGCAGCAGGCACAACTTGGCAAAGAATCACAAAGCGAGTGCTTTTGCTCACCCGACATTCCTCTGCGGATTTTTTGACTGCTCATTAAACAGGAGGTTTCAGATTAATTGAGCAACTGGGCTGGCTGCTTCCTGGTTTCCAAAATATCATTATGACCTAAAAAGGGCGGATTCCCCATAGAGTGCTCTCTGAATGCAGGAGAGCATCAGTGTCGCACAAGAGGCCGTATTTCAAACATGCTTCCATTTCAGCAGACTGAGTGGAATTAAATGGCGCTGAGCTGTGCGCCTGAGGGTTCGTGGGTTTGAATCCCAAGTATGATTCTGCAGCTGTACCCTTGAGATGTTTATAAATGTCCAGGTGTTAAATGTGCATTGCCTTGGATAAGGACATCTGGTAACAGAATAAGAAAATGCAATGACAGGCATTTTCATGCTTCCTTATTGAGAAAGAAATAATCCAGGCCATTCTCAGGTCCCAATAGGAAATCTATACACAGAGTATTATCTTTATATCATCAAGTCATTTAATGAACTTGTGAAAAGCCTCCTCACAGGAATAAGGAAAGTAATAAAAGGAGAATCTCTAGATTAGAGACAGAAATGTATGGGCCATGTAGAATACCATTCAGGGAGGGAAACATGGGAGGGAAAGGTAGAAGCGGTTGATTTCTACACTGTTATAGACTGAAACATAGCTCAGGGAAAGGGAAAACGGTAATTAAAGCTGCTTTGTTTATGGACCTTCCTCAGGAACTGTCTTTGTTCCCAAGATGATGCAGAATGAAAAGTGCATGTTTCTCTGGGGGACGCCTTGAAATGTGTTTTTTATGTATTGAATTTTATGTTCCCGTTTTTCTGGCTTGCTTGCAGTTCTCCTATTTCTCAGCATAATTCCAGTCTCTCATGCATCTCCCTGTGTGTTTGGGGTGGGGGCGGGGGGGCTCGTTATTCTCAGGCTCTTGGCTTAAAAATATCTTGTCCTCTTGCGCACAGCTTCTTCTGCATTTATAAAGAATAAAAATGGTTTCTCTTTTATTAGGGGTTAGGGAGCCACAAAACCCTTAATTTTGACCACATTGTTAGGTTTTCAAATCCTGGCTTGGACACTGCTGTTGAATATTGCATACGATTGCCATCGTTAATTCACAGCTGTATGAAGGGGCAATACGTAAACCCTATAGTTGGCAAATGAATTGTATGTATTTAAATATCTTCCTATTACTCTGCAGTGTTCAGCTCCATTAAATGTGTATGCCCATGCATCATATGATGTTTTACTATGTCCTGTAGTTCTGGGTTATGTGTAATTGGGAGGAAAAGACTGGCCTCCAGTCAGAAAAGCCGGTGCTGTGGACGAGACACTCCTAAGAAAATGTCATAGTGGTCAGTGCATGTCCGTGGCAGAGCAATACTGTACCTGATACTGTACTTGATCCCTGTAATCCTGTTGAGCACTGGAGCCAGTCAGGCTGCTATTCTGAGGAAGGCCAACAGGGCTGACTATTAATGCACTGTAAGGTTTTTAACTCCCATATTGCCTATATGTATTTCATGTAGCTTTAGCGTGAATGCTACTCCTACTTTCTTTCATTCTCGCAGTGTTTTTTAGTAGCTCCTTGACTTTGAATTAGTGCCTTTTCTTTGTAGCCAGGCACTCATTTGGTGAAGTCAGACTCAGAGCCCATCCTTTATACAGTGTTCTTTAGTAGAGAAAGCGGTCCTTACTGACCTTATGAGACCATCTGTACTTAACCGTTTTAATTTGACATGCGTATGAACATTTATTTTAAACAAGTCGTTTATTCAATGGGGCATTCCAAGGTTATCATTCCCTCGTTTACCCACAAATGTGCTATATAAATGTGATGTGTCACTGTATTGCAGTTGTCACAGGATATTTACTATCGAATGCATATTTTCTGGAAAACAGCCCATCGGTGTTTGAAATTGAACCTCGGGGAAAGCTGTTAGTTCAACATGAAGAAACAATGCAAGCAAGCTTGCATGAAGAAAATGTTCCTCACAAGGCAGATTTATCAGGGCTTCATACACCCAGCCAAACATTTGCCTTGGGATTCATTTTCCTCAGAACACAAGTCTGGGATCCATTTAATGGTTATGATGTGATTAGGCCTCTACAACAGTTGAATTACAGGACTAAAGCATACTGATAGATGCTGCGTATATATGGTCCACTCTAGTATTATTGTGCAGTCGGGCACTTCCGTCTTGTATATTGGGGATAAATAAGTAAAATTGTAATATTTACTCTACTAAATAGACTACAGTAAGCAGACAGCAGGCTCTTTGATCTGGTTTGAGTAGATTTGATTTGTGTTTTACTGTTGCCTAAGCAGTAAACAATGATTCATACATGGCCTAATGACCTGATGACCTAATGGATTGTGAATAAATGTTATAAATATTATTTGCATTACATATTGATTACAAAAGTAGTGTACTAAACGATGGTACAAAGAATAATGCTACTACTATCTGTCGCTTATCCAAAATCAATCATACAAGCTTCTGCAGTTCTTATGCATGTTGAATTATTCATTTATTAATTTATATGGCTGTCACCCTAAGCCAAGGCAACTCAACAAAGCATTAGAAATCGCAGTACAGAATGCAAACGTGGCAAATAATGATATACAATATAAGCTGTAGCTCACGTCTGTGTTGGGGGGGGGGGGGGTTGTTCTGTCCTATCCAATTAAAATGTGGTTTGATATCCCTGTTGAATCGGAAATGAGCTTCAGGTTTTTCTGTACTTTATTTGAGAAATATACAGGTACTGGAGAGTGAATTGTGATGAGCGATTTTATTAACAAAATATATCCATTGGACTCATTGCTTCTTCACTGATGGAGTTTTGTATAGCCCTTTGTAGTTATTGTTTTATCAGATATGGGCAACTTGATTCGGCGCACGTAGGCTGCAGGTTAAGATACTGGACATGGTGCCACCGTAGTAATGCTTTTGCTTCTTTAAAATGTCCAGCTGTCTAAATGGTTAATACAGAAAAATGTAAGCTAGACAAGTCTCCTAGGCTAAGTAGATAAGGCCATCTGCCGAGCACATATATTATAAAGTAATCTGCCTTGGCAAGCAGAGAATGAATCTGTTCACAGCGATCACGTGGTAGCTCTTTCTTAGGGGACATGTGTTGTATGATTCAGTCGTAGGGGTATGTGTGTTGGGCGCTTTGGTCACAGAAGGGCTGTGACCGCTCCCACACCAGGATGTTCTAATATCTTAAACACATTCTCTACCATATATTATCTGTTCTAAAAATAGTAGAGGGTGTGAGAAAGGAAGTGTTTTCACACGTTCTTCACGTTGGTTCTGGGTTCGCTCCGGTGGCCCCGTTGCTCAGCTAAAACAAATGCTGGCGAAAGTCATTGTCTAAGCGCGGGACAAACCAGACGACGTACGTAGTGATTACAGTGACGCATGCTGATATGAGAGTATGCCCTGTTAGATATGCGCTTTCATGGCAAATGCAAAGCACTTCACTGAAATGTGAAAATTGTGTTCGATCTCCAGTGTTGTGTAGTAGAGTATGAACCAGATGCAAGTCTGTTTGTGTATGAGCCCTGTGCTTCAGTTGGGGCTCACGTTACTATCATCATGATGCATATTTCATTACTGTATTTGTTAGAGTAGAGTATATAGACTACCAAAAGGTAAGCCAAATATTTTTAAGGGTTCATTTAATATTGATGCATTTATGGCAAGGGCAGTGGTTTTATATTCATGCTGTATTATCCCATTATACAGATGGATATATTTGTTTTGCAGTTCATATTGAGAACCCTGTTCAAAGGTACAGGAGTAGTAGCCCACAAGGATTCAAACCTGCAACTTTCTGGATATTATGCTTTTCATCAATTTTAAATCCAACTGTCAACCAGAAATGTACACACTCTGATATAGGGCTTTTAGATAGTCTAATAAGCTATGCTGAATGCTTTTGATTGGTAAGGGACATTGCTTTACTAACAGAATTAATTTCAGATGAATGTGACTGTGATGAATGTGAATATTAATGCAGTGTGAATTTGTTTGTACACTGACAGACTCATTCACACGTTGCGCAAACCAGACAGGCAAAACTGTTCAGAGCAGAGCTTATTTGAACATTCCTCTCATGTTTGAATCCATACCGGAATGTTCCTCTACAGTGATTGATATGTGATTTGAAAGCAAGGCATTTTGTGTCTCTTCTTTTTTCGGGTAGTTTAAATCCGTATAGGAATGTTCTTCTACACTGGCAGGTGATTGATATGTAATGTGATAACTAAGTATTGATGGGTCTCTTCTCCTTTCAGATAAAAGATTTAAAACAAGGTCCCAGTTTATTGACCATCCCTAAGATTCCATGATGATTATCAAAACACTAGGGGTGTTAACCCCAGTGTCCTGGCCAAATTCCAACGCGGCTCTCTCAATCTGGTCATCTAATCCTCTCTGTGGGATGGAAAAATCGCAAGGTAAAAAATAACTGCCTTTAATTTGTCCTGGACTACCAAAGTGTGATGCTCCAAAGCCTGGATGATTACCAGTAAATTCTCCCTTTTTAGGACCATGAATGAATGTAGTCTGCAATGAGTTGAGTTTACTATTAAATTCTGAGTTGCGCCTTTTTTAGATTGGGCAGGTCCGAGTTCCAACTGCCCAAACCACAGATCAGTAATTTGACAGTAGAGTTAAGCTGTAATTTATGTGGTTCCCTTCTTTACTAGTTGTGGACATTTTTAATAGTTTGTGTTATTTTAAGAGTTTAACTTATGTTGTACTTTGAGTAATTTTGCTTACTTAATACCATTTAATGCTGGTTATTCATAAAAGTATTTGCATTTACAGTGGACACGGTAACCATAGCTATAGTAACCCAAATTTGTTTTTATGGTTATTTGGTTATTCAAAAAACTGCTATATACGAGACAGAGAATGTCCAATATAGCATAATGGTGAAAAGCACAATGTGAACATAAACTCATAGTATTAAATTAGACATAGAGCTACATTCACAATTTATTTTTACTTTACCGTGCTTTCTGCTAAGCAGAGCAAAAGAGGGCACTGACTGGGCTGATTTTTCTTTGCTTCCACACAAGTTCAAATTTGGATGGGAAATGTTCCTGCTATTGCATTAAACTAACCCTATTCTGCATCATCGAGCTGCTGTTTTTCTGGGGATTTCATTTAATTAAAAATGGCTGCTTGTGTAAGTTGCTGTGACTAAACGTGTCTGCCAAGTGCCTAAATTGAAAATTGCTTCTTTTTTTTTTATACAAGCACTAACATTCAGGAGCGATTTTGTGAACCTCTACGTTTGTGAAGAAGAAAGTCTGTCATTTTTTGACATCACATTTTGTGATTTTTAAGTAATTCTTTACAGTTTAAGAAAATTAAAAAAATATTTAAAGCTGCCATGCATGATTTTGATACAGCTTTCAAAGAATAAGCTGTACTAAAGGATGACATAAGTTTATAATGTAGTTTTCTTTACAAAGACTATACATGTTTGCATGTTTATATACCGGTTTAGCAGTGTGGGCTACCAGATTTGGCAGGTTGGTAGCCCAGAGCTCCTGCAGTCAATTGGCTATACAACCGCTCACCTTCCAAACCACCTTGTTTGCCTAGGTAAGGTAAGGGAGAAAGGAGTTCTCCTTTGACCTTTATTCGGTAAAGGTTAAATAAAAAACAAACAAAAAAATTGTGCTGGTGGTGAGAATAGAAGTGGAGTTCAGGTGTTTCCTACTGTGTCATATTTCATAGATCTGGACATGTGACAGGTTTGCTTCCAATAAAGCCAGATGGCTTCCACAGTGTGCCCACTGCGAGCCCAGGAAGGTGTTTGCCAGCCATGTGCCTGAGCTAAAAGAAGCAGAGCGGTGAGCAGGGGCACATGACTGTTGCTAATGTACCTCTCTGTCTCTGGCCGTCTGAAAGTGCTCCTAACCAGCATATATATCCCCAGCCTTAATGATCCCCAGGAAACGCCCCAGAGCTTGTGTCTGCCCTCACTGTGTTTCTCACTGTGTTGGTAATATCTGAATGTAAGATATGGGAGACGGCGCTTTCAATCTGCTCAGTTTTCTTGAAGGGCTCTTTGTGACTGAAATCTACATTGAGGTTCAGAGTTTGTTAGTATATTATTTTTATTTGCAGTTTTACAATAATTTGCAGACGTGCAGAGTTTGTTGATCCTCATAAACATTTGGTGTGCAGTGGAGCAGACCTTTTCTCTTTGGAGGAGGTGGATAGGATTATTCCAACAGCCGTCCTTGGGGGTTTTGATTGTCAGCCGTATTCCAGGGCCTCTTAGGTCAAAGGTTAAGTAGGAGGTCGAGGGATAATGGCGTCTCTGGCAGGTCCGATAAATTCCTAGCAAGGTCACGTGTTGTGTGGCGGTGGGGTTGGCGGAGGCAATGGAGAGGGAGTGGGGGGGGGCGGTGGGGGGTGGTGGTCGTGCCAGTGGGGCACGTCTGCTCTTGGCCGTGGCTGTAGGATTTGGTCGGCAATTTCATTGCGAAAGTCTTGAGGCAAACATGCCACATCTAAAAGTGCAGTGATGGATAGCCTGAGAGAGAACAGAGGCAAATACTCATTCTGCTATGAAGCAGATCTTCATGTAGGGTTCAGTGCTCTTTGGGTTGATCACTTTGCATTATGCAGCAGAAAAGTCTCCTTCTTTAGTGATTTACTATGCCGCACAAAGGCATACATTCCTTCTAATTAAAAGATGCGAAATCGGTTTGGTGCCAAGACTATGGTCTAGATTTAGTGCTGTGTTCTCATATCACAGAAAGCTTTGTTAAACTATCAAATTCCGTTATGAGAAAAATGGAATTTCTGGTTGACCAGTTTAGATATAGCATTTTAATAGTTTCAGCATAATTTGGAAGCAGAATCAAAATTTATATACACACACACACGCGCACACACACACACACACACACACACACCACACACACACACACACACACACACACACACACACACACACACACACACACACACACACACACACACACACAGAGTTGAAGTCGGAAGTTTACATACACTTAGGTTGAAGTCATTAAAACTAATTTTTAACCACTCCACAGATCTCATGTTGGAAGTCAGTTAGGACATCTACTTTGTGCATGACACAACTAATTTTTCCAACAATTGTTTACAGACAGATTATTTCACTTTTAATTCACTATATCACAATTCCAGTGGGTCAGAAGTTTACATATACTATGTTGACTGTGCCTTTACATTTTTAATATTTGGTCGCATATTCTTTGCATACCATGACTTCCTGATGTCTGTGACCCAACAACATCAAAAGACTCTTGATATCTTATTTTCTGGTACTCTTACAAGCGATAGTATAATGTCTCTGCATTTGAATGGATCTCTATGGGAATTGGGGGGTGGGACTAGATTTAGCTGTAAATTACACTGGAACAATATGGAACACATGGTTGATTAAATGGCTGTAAGTCATCAAGGGTCTGACATATCAAACAAGCCTGAAATCATCACTCTGCTGCCAGAAATACAGTAGATATGGATGGATAACTTGAAGGGTTTCTCAGGTGAATTTGTCAGGAGAAACAACCCATAAAGTGATCCATCCATATCTACTGCATATCTGGCAGCAGAGTGATGGTTTGAGGCTCGTTTGATACGTCAGACCCTTGATGACTTACAGCCATTTTACCAATCATGTATTCCATACGGTTCCAGCTTAATTTACAGCTAAATCTAGTCCCACCACCCAATTTCCATCGAGATCCATGTCCAAAAGGTTCTATAATTTCTAAACGGTTCATCCGATATGGATGAAACTACCATCAAATTAAAGCTGACAGTCTGCACTTCAACCACATTGTCATTGTATCAAACACAAAGTGCTAGAGTACAGAACCAAAATAACAAAAAATGTGTCATGTCAGATGACTTATGGTACTCACTGTATAACTTTTGATGTGGTGCATCTTTGCTTACTCCTTGTTTTTCCTGCTTCCTTTCTCTAATTTTCATTTGCAAGGCAAAGCTCCAGTGAGACGTATGCAAAATGGCAATGGTTAGGCAATCTATTGATCATTTTTCAGGTTGTCCCTGGGTGCCCTTTAAGTAGCACACATTTTTCACTGAATGCCAGTTAGATTAATTGCCAAGTAAAATATGTTGGTCATCTGAGTCAAGCAGTCTAGACTTTTTAACCTATGATCCCCCCCCCCCCCCCCGATAGTTTTATTGGCCCATTTTCTTTTACTGAGCAGAGCGCAGTCTAATTAAATGTTATCTTTCATCTAACAAGCTTTGGTGTTTTCACGGGGCCCATTCTTCTTCTTATCATATCCCATAGAACTCAAGGCTATTACTACAGTATGCAGCGCTCGTGCTAATCAGTAGCAACCCTTTTGCCGTTCCCCTTTAGGGGTGAAGAAAAAGGGAATGTTTGTTTCATCTCCAAAGATAAAGAAATTAAAATGGAGCAAAGTATCCATCAAAGGAAAGCAAAGCACCTATATACGTATGTACTGTATTTACGCTGATCTAATTATGCATTTCCCTTAACAGCTGCTCACTTAAACAACAGCAGCACTTTGCCCCAGTACTTCAGTTTGTTATGTGTACTTACTGGGGCTGGTCAAGAGGAAAATAGTTGATAATTTTATTATAAATTTTTTTTTGAAAGCCACTACTTTTTTCTTTATCCATTGACATCTAAGCAAATTGAAATGATAGTAAGCTTTTACATGAACTGCTTTTTGTTTTTTGTGGTGCAGCCAACACAGCATAATTGCCGGTGTGCTCTGGTGTATTAACCTTCCTTTCTGCTTATTTACTGCTTTTTTTTGGTGTAGCCTCATTTCATATGTATGTACTGAAATATGCCATAACATACAACATTGAGACAGCACTATAATAATATCCAATAGTTAACTTGAAGTCACTGAAAATTGCATTTATATACCTCATTATGTAGTAAACAGACATTCTGTTGCTATAAATTCCAGTCAAGAACATCGCCTTATTGTAGACCTGCAGTACCATTCTTTTAAGATGCACTGTACGTATTGTTGCGGGGTCAGATATGATTGTGGTTAGGTGTCCTTTTAATATCAATAATGCATTTTTTTAATGTTGCGACTGCTGATCAGTTGCCAGTTGTGGGAAATGAGGATATGCATGGTATAGGGTTACTTGGGGAGGCCCCTGGCTCTTTCTCGGTCAGCTACTGTTGATCGGCTACAATAGCCTGTACCAGGAGCTGGGATCAATAATTGGTGAGATTGTTTCTCAATGCCATAGGAAGATTACACAATCTGCAGGACCAGTTAAGAGTGTGAGGAGAGGGAGGGGCCCACAGGTTTGTCATCCAGGGTTATGGAGAGCAGTGTTTTTTTTTACATCGGGTAGAACAGGTCTGCTTGGAGTAGATTGCTTAACCAGCAGGTAGAGCAGGTCTTCTCTTTATGTTCAGGTGATAATGAGGAAACCTGTGAGTCAGGTGGGGAGAACAGGAAGTGTTGGGAGTGATGAGAGGGACTATGGGCAGAGATGGCAGGAGGGGGCCAAGCTCAATGTAGAAACTTTCAAATATGAGTCCGTCATAATGTTTATGGTAAGGTCAGGGGTATCAAACCTGGAGGGCTGCATTGTCTACAGGTATTTTTGGGGTCCGAAATAAGGCTTTGAGAACAACAATGTGGATTATTTAGCCAAGCAATGACTTGCATGCTGGTGCTAAAACGTACCGAGACCAGCAGGCAATGCGGCCCTCCAGGACTGGATTCTGACACTCATGAGTTAGATTTTTGTCTGATTTCAAAATAAGTAGGCATGGTAAATATATTTTAATGCAATCTGTTAACAAAAATGTTAAATTAGAATTAGCTTCTTTTGCTTCTTTTTTGATTCATGTAAAGAAAAAAAGACAAAAGAATGATCCTCTGCTTTGTCACCGGTCACCATGGTTACCCCATAAATGATACCCAGACCCATTCTGTAGTACTTTTAAATGATCACTCAACATGTATGTCAGTTATACTCACACAACCACATGATGGGTAGATTTCTTTTTTTTTTTTACGTAAACATATATCCACAGTGGCAGGGGAGCAATCAAGCACGGCACCTTTTCCAAGTTCACGTGATTTGTTTGATTTCATTTGTATTTGTGCTGAATGTATTTTCTGAAAAGACATGTATTCAGGCGCAAGAGAACTGTGCAGTGTGCATAACAATGCTGTCAGCGAATGTCTCTTGTTTCTCTCCTCGCCGCACAGCACCCACTTGTTCCTCTCCTCGCCGCACAGCACCCACTTGTTCATTTGCAAATGGTCAATAATTGTCACATAAAACATTGTAAGGGGAAAAAATATTTTATGCTCCTTGTAAATCATTGATTCTCTCCTGAATTCTACAAAATGACTCATGGGCAACAGAGAGATTGTGTGTGAATTGATCAGCGATGCTGTCAATGTTTGTTTAACCTGTGGTAATAACTGAGAAATCCTGGTTACAAGCATCTGATTGAATCTGAAATTGGCTCTTACAAGAGGAAGTACTGCCCCTCAACACCCCCCACCCACCCCCCTTCCCCTTTCCACATTTGAGGGGATTATATTTGCCGGAAAGTGTCTATGAACAGACAGAAAAAAATGTATACGGGTAGGAATGTGATTTGTATGGTGTAATGGAGCTGTAACAGGAGGATGAGGGCTCAGAACCAGACGCAGAAAGTACCGGAAAAAAAATAATGTTGAAAATGGAAAGTCATGCTCTGGCACATATATAACGCTGAGAGGTAGGCAACGTAGGATGAAGGCTCGAGTCACATATATAACGCTGAGAGGTAGGCAACGTAGGATGAAGGCTCGAGTCGCATATATAACGCTGAGAGGTAGGCAACGTAGGATGAAGGCTCGAGGCACATATATAACGCTGAGAGGTAGGCAACGTAGGATGAAGGCTCGAGTCACATATATAACGCTGAGGTAGGCAGCGTAGGATGAAGGCTCGAGTCACATATATAACGCTGAGAGGTAGGCAGCGTAGGATGAAGGCTCGAGTCACATATATAACGCTGAGAGGTAGGCAACGTCGGATGAAGGCTCGAGTCACATATAACGCTGAGGTAGGCAGCGTAGGATGAAGGCTCGAGTCACATATATAACGCTGAGAGGTAGGCAACGTCGGATGAAGGCTCGAGTCACATATATAACGCTGAGGTAGGCAGCGTAGGATGAAGGCTCGAGTCACATATATAACGCTGAGAGGTAGGCAGCGTAGGATGAAGGCTCGAGTCACATATATAACGCTGAGAGGTAGGCAACGTCGGATGAAGGCTCGAGTCACATATATAACGCTGAGGTAGGCAACGTAGGATGAAGGCTCGAGTCACATATATAACGCTGAGAGGTAGGCAACGTCGGATGAAGGCTCGAGTCACATATACAGTGCATCCGGAAAGTATTCACAGCGCTTCACTTTTTCCACATTTTGTTCTGTTACAGCCTTATTCCAAAATTGATTAAATTCATTTTTTCCCTCAAAATTCTACACACAACACCCCATAATGACAATGTGAAAAAAGTTTTTTTGAGATTTTTGCAAATTTATTAAAAAATAAAAAAATAAAATTTCTCATTTACATAAGTATTCATACCCTTTGCTTTAACGTATTTTTAAAGTATCATATTTCATGTTTGGTCGCATATCCTTTACATGCTGTTACTTCCTGAAGTCTGTGACCATCAACATCAAAAAACTGTCGATATCTTATTTTCTGGTACTGTTACAAGCGATACTATAACCTCTCTGCATTTGAATGGATCTCTATGGAAATTGGGGGGTGAGACTAGATTCAGCTGTAAATTACACTGGTACAGTATGGAACACATGGCTGGCTAAATGGCTGTAAGTTATCAAGGGTCTGAGCTATCAAACGAGCCCCAAACCATCACTCTGTTGCCAGATATGGAGTAGATGTGGATGGATCACTGCAAGGGTTATTTCTCCGGACTCATTTTCCTATAGAACTCTATGGGGAAAAAAGTCAGGAGAAACAACCCTTAAAGTGATCCATCCAAGGCTCGAGTCACATATATAACGCTGAGGTAGGCAGCGTAGGATGAAGGCTCGAGTCACATATATAACGCTGAGGTAGGCAGCGTAGGATGAAGGCTCGAGTCACATATATAACGCTGAGAGGTAGGCAGCTCTGGCACATATATAACGCTGAGAGGTAGGCAGCTCTGGCACATATATAACGCTGAGAGGTAGGCAACAGGCTCGC
Organism: Synaphobranchus kaupii; assembly: GCA_029718625.1. Lineage (NCBI taxonomy): Eukaryota > Metazoa > Chordata > Actinopteri > Anguilliformes > Synaphobranchidae > Synaphobranchus > Synaphobranchus kaupii. Next base: position 60,212,472 of record CM056382.1, read on the forward strand.
TTTTTCGGCAGGAGTCCTCGGCTCATCCCAAGGCAGAGAGTCTTTAGTATTCCTGAAATGTCAGAGCAGAAACCTCCATGAAATGTAAAAAATTAATCTCACCGAGGGGGATGGAGAAAGATCTTAAAAGGGAACGGGCCCTGTGTGTCTGCTTAAGAAGGCAGCCCTGAAAGTCTGTCGGCAAACACACACCTCCTCGGGTCTCTTTCTACTTTTATCAGCTGTCAGCTGCTTCAGATGCCTTCGCTGTGTTTAATAGAGAACTTAATTACATTTTATAGACTCGGCGTGAATCAAAAGTTGGCAATGGCGGCGAGCACTGCTGGCTGTTGCAGCTTGGTTATACCAATAAAAACAAATTTTGCACATTGTGTTATTGTTTCAGCAGTATGCAATCTTTTCAGTCTAGAATTATGCACAGGTACACAGAAAGGATGTCTGGATGTCTAGATGTCTAGAGGGTTTCCGTTTTATTTTCTTCATGGTAAATTGAAGTAAATTTGATTTTAATTGAAATAAATGCTATTGAAACTAATGCTTCAGCTATGGAGAGTCAACCAGAGCATAAGAAATGGCTTAAAGATTGTTTCAAGATCTGTCAAATGGGCTACTTTGTTTAAGGATACCAGCAATTGCAATGGAATATCCCAGGTAGATAATTATAAAATGCAGATGAATTGATCATATTTACTGATCATATTTAAATGTATGTAATTGCATATATTGAGACTTTAAGCTACACATATTGTTTAATCTTTTTTTTAATTTGTGAGTTTAATTTAATTTAAGTTAAAATGAGTGGAAAGAACCCATTTTTACATTTTCCAAAATTACATAATTTAAGCAGCCGACAAAGTGATTATAAAAAATGGAGCTTCAAAATTTCAGCTACATTAAAAGAGGAATTTGAGCCCCTCTGTCAAGTAAATGGTCCTTAAATGATAAGAATGAAATGAGATTACAGCTGGAATGGGACTGCAGCCTGAGCCTGTTGCACTTTAGAAACTAACTTGTCTTGATTGACATCTTTTTAGTTGCTACTTGTAAGACTTTACCCACGAAAATATAAAAAAATATCACAGAACTGAATGGGTTGAACTGCACTACCCTAGAGGCACAGTTAAGCACCTCTCAAATATACTTTATTCCTCCAGTGCCCCTTCTTTTTGAAGTGTAATCCACTCGTCCCATCCAGTCAAACGTCACACAGTGCACACTCATTTACTGATTGACTGATCAGGCTCCTCCCCTCTGTGCTCCCGTAGGCCAAGGCTGCAAGCGCAACGGAAGTTCGCCCAGTCTCAGCCAAACTCGCCCAGCAGCACCCCGGTCAAGTTGTCCGAGGCAGCGCTGCCTGCCCCTGCATCGCAGATCAGTGACCTCTCCAAACGCAAGCCCAGGACCGAAGACTTCCTGACCTTCCTCTGTCTGCGAGGTGGGTCTACGTCTGCATCCCCAATCTCCCGTACCCGTACTCTTCCTCCGCATTCCACGACTTTCACCCCACGCACACCCCTCACACACTCCTCATCAAATACAATACAACAATACATGCTCTCCCTCAGCCTGTGTGGAGGCTTTTCTTGCACAGGCGTTAATACGGCAGAGACGTGAAACGTTAGATACACAAATACACTGGTCCTCGAAGTCTGAAAGGGTGATTGGGGTTCCTCCAGTTGATGTGTTAAATAATGAGTCTTGTGTCTTGATCTATTTCATTTATTTTTTTACACTCTGAACTTATTTCAGAGTACTGAGCTTTAAAATTGCCTGCATCCCGATGAATAAATGGGAAAGGGGATGAAAAGCCATGTTAATTCGAAGGCCTTGCATTCAATAGCATTAATAGCTTTACTTGTTCGTGTTCATATTTCATCCATTATAGAACCTGACAGGAGCATGCAGCTTCTGTTGCAAGTTTGTGTTTGTTGGGACATTCAAGCTGTGTAGACAGAGAGACAGGAAATTTATTGGCGAGTTAGACATAAATAACTCTGTTGAAACTTGCGCTGCCAAACGTGACTGTTGTACTGAGGTCTAATTCTTCATGGGGACTGTTACTGTCCCTGTCACATTTGTCCACCTGTTGGAATTTTTCAAACTGATTTTGTTAGGGGAGTCACTGGGGGCCATTTTGATTGATTAAACAAGAGCCGTGCGTATAGAAGCCCCTTTATGCAAAGTGTTCTGCAGACTATGGCAAGGAATACTGTACCTTTGGGATAATAAAATTCAGTTGCGGGTTTCACTGGGAATCCCCGTAAAGTCCACAATTGATCTTCCCGGGGTGTGTGTGACAGTCATTGGATGCATGAATTGTAGCAGTAATCTGATGAGCACAACACATCATTTTATTTAGCAAGGGACGGATCATGTGATGTGTTCTAGTTTCTTTGGCTGAAATTCAACCTTTCCGTTCAGTAAAGTCCCACAGATCCCAACATGTAAATGTGCATATTCCCTGAACACTGACACCACAGACCTCATTAAGCTGTTTAACTTAAAAACTTTGTGCTTGCTGGATTCATTATTCTGGGTTAACAACTGTCATTTTCAGTTAGATTTAGAATTTAGGGCCTCTGACTATATTACTTCACTGAAGTAAATTTTAAATTTTAAATTTTAAATTTAGATTAGACGGATGGATTAGTCTGTTTGAAAAACAAATTGATTTGTGGTTTACCAGAGTTCTTTTTTTTGTAATTTCTGTCAAGAATAAAAATAAAAAAAAAAGATTATTCAATAATTTTTATTTATGTAATTTAAATTATGCATCAGTCAGTCTTTAATTAAATATAGTGCCAAGTGGTTGTCACATAGTGAGAGTCATAACAAATATGCCACTAAAAGAAAAAGAAGAGAAATATGAATTGACAATTGTGAACAAATCATTTTACATGATCGTGATATTGTTAAAAGTAAGATGTGTTCAAGCTATCCAAGAAATAAATTGCAGATTTTGCAATTATAGTAAGATAATCTGAGCCGTGTACTGCTGAAATGGCTTCCATTAGTACTGGTTCAAATTTGGCATCAACACTGAGATGGACTTCTACTTAAGCATTTAAGCTACTTAAGAAATCCTATCAAAAAATCCTCCATGTTTCTTACCACAATGCTTTGGACAGACATTAGGCCATCCTAACATGCTGAAAACATTACAGCGTTGTAATTGTATCTTCAGGACAAAAGGTGCCAAGCATTGTTGTTTACAGCCTTTGTGTCCCGGGGCGGAGCAAGATCACAGCGTAATCATGGTGTCGGATTGAATCGGTGTAAACCTCAATCTCATTTAAATGAATGGAAAAAAATGAAAACCAGCCCTTTTCTTTCTGCATCCGTTCAGGGGGCGGCCGTGGCCCTCCGTGCGCATTTGTGCTTTATTTAATTACGACAGTGTTTGGAATGTCCATGCCCGTCAGTCCCCCGTGCTGTTAGCATTATACTCGCCTGTATATACAACCTTTATACCCTTTCACTCACGGCCTGTGGGCCTTTCTGTCTGCTTTTACCCAATGCTCATGTAACAAAGCGCATGCACTTACGTTCTCTCTCATTGTAAGACACTCTGGATAAATTAATGTAAAGTAATGTAGTGATTTTAGCAAGGAGGTGTGTGGAGAGAGAGGGCATGAAGTCTTGTCAGATAGGTGAGAGGGTGGTAGTGCTACGTAGGAGGCCCTATGCCTTAGAGTTTACAACTTTTTGTAATTTTCACCATCTGTTTCACCTCCTGCCTGCATTCTCCTGAAATGTCTCCAGTGGTGAGTGTATTGGAAAGGAAAGTAAAAAAAATCTCCTGTACAGGTGTGTGAGCTTACCATAACCTCCAGCAGTAAGATTTAATGTTTTTTTGTTTTTTTTTGCATTTGTTTGGTCTTGCCTTGGAATATGGAGTGATAAAACAGGCAGGTGTTCTGTTCTGTTTCTGAAAAGTCAAGCCCACCTAAACCCAGAGAGGTATAAGCTCAGTTTACACCAAATTCTGGTTCACAGTGTTATTTTCTTATCTGACTGGCACATAATCAACATTCCATACCAAAGTTGTGAAAAGCGCATCTTAACTTTTGTGCATATCTTAAAAAAAAAAAAGAAAGAAAGAAAAGTAGTTTCTCATGCTTTGTTCTCCATCAGTGTTAGATTTGTTATCTTGTAATTCTGTTCCCAGCTGGGATTTCAACAGACATAAGTAAGGAGGTGATTTTTCTTTTATCATTGCCAATACAATTGAATCCCTCAGCGGAAGACTTTGTTTCTCTGATGCAATGTATTGCAATGTGCGTCCTCCAAAAAAGTATTACTGCACAGCATTACACTGTTCTGTTAATGCCACAAAAGCTCACTGAAATCCTTTTTTTGACATCAATGCTTTCTAACCCCGTGGATTTTAGGCGATGATATCTTCAGAGTACTAGACAAGCGTGGACAACAATGACTGTGGCGTTTAATTTTAATGCTAACGTCCACGGCACCAACGTGTGCCACAGGTTCTTAGTGGGTGGGGTGTGGAAAATCCTTATCATGGCCAGATCAACACAGTCTGCAGCTCCACATACCCCACTGATCTCAGATCAGTCCACAGAGGTAGGGTGTATCATGAGATGTGGGAATTTTACCTGGCCAAGCAAGAGATCCAATCTTTCCCTCGCATTGGACAGAAGATATCATGGAAAAAAAGTTGAGTCCGAAAACAAACCTGATTTACCTTTTTGGCTTGATTTTCTTGGATTGGGGCTTGCTCACTATCAAAGGAGCAACTACAAACCTAAAAACAAAGCCACAGATGCATTGATGAATACGGATGACAACATATGAACACGTGGAGTTGTGTTATTTATAAAAACACAAAGTAGGTTTTCATAAAAATTGAATGCTACGCACCCAATGCTTTATGTACTCTTATGAAGACACAGCATGTGTAATTTTTGTTATAAGCCTACCAATTATAGACCTACCATCAAGTGTTGTTCTTACCATATTTGAAGTGGTGAAGAGAATGGTGTCCAGCTGCTTCAGTGATACTCGTGGCCATTTAGTACTGCATTTGGACATTATTTGAATAGGAAATATTTTGAAATGACTGATTACAGAAATATGAAAAAGATTAGCATGATTGATCAAAAGAAAATGTTGTCCTTTGGTATAACGGAGAGATTATACAGTAGGTCATTTCTAGCCAGTCATTTTTGGCAGTGTTTCTAGCTGCTTTCCCTAATTTTTGCTTTTCTCGCCGAGTGGTTTTACCCTTTCAGACTGCTAGAGTAGGTGTTCTCACTGTGAAACTGAGTCATCACCTTCTGGTTTCTGAGATTTTCTTTACTGTTTGAAAATGTACATCCTGTGTTTCTCTCTTCAGGCTATCACTGCCGTAGTAAGCATTCCGCTTCAATGCGCTTATGGCAGTTGTTCCATTAAATTTCAGAGTTGAACCAAATTTACGATTAGAGTTTGTAAGCTGTTGATTAAAAATTATTTTTGGTTTTATGAAGACAAATGTTAGACATATACAGTGCCCTCCACAATTATTGCCACCGTTTGGTGAATTAGCTTAATCTCCCACTGAAAAAAATTAGAAAAATCCAACCTTTAATTGAAGTCAATTTATTCTGAGAAAAATAAATTAGGGAAAAGTGTGTTGAGCTTCATAAGTCAGGGAATGGCTATAAAAAATAGCTACTCACCTGAAAATGCCCATATCTACAGTTAGGGCAATACTTAAAAAGTTCAAAGCAACTGGAACTGTTACAAACCTGCCTGGAAGAGGACCCAAGTTAATGTTGCCCCCATGCACAGTGAGGAGGATGTTAAGAGAGGCAAAAAAAAATCCCCAAGGATCACTGTTGGAGAATTACAGAGGAAAGTAGCATCTTGGGGTCAAGTCTCCAAAACTACCATTGGACGTTACCTCCATGCCAACAAATGATTTGGAAGGCATTCCAGAAAAAAGCCTTTCCTGTCATTTCACCACAAACGTAAGCGCCTGGAGTTTGCTAAAAAGCTACTGGAACTTTGACTAGAACTATGTTCTATGGTCAGATGAAACGAAAATTGAGCTTTTCGGCAACCAACACTCAAGGTGGGTTTGGCGTAAAAAGAAGGATGGCTATACCGAAAATAACCTGATCCCCACTGTTAAGTATGGTGGAGGTTCTGTGATGTTGTGGGGCTGTTTTTCCTCCAAAGGCCCTGGGAACCTTGTTAGGGTACATGGCATCATGAACTCTATGAAATACCAGGAAATTTTAAATCTGAATCTGGCTGCCTCTGCCAGGAAACAAAAACTGGGTCGTCGTTGGATCTTCCAGCAGGACAATGATCCAAAACATACGTCCAAATCAACACAAAAATGGTTAACTGAACACAAATTCAAGTTTCTGCCATGGCCGTCTCAGTCCCCTGACCTAAACCCCATTGAAAACCTGTGGGCTGAACTGAAGAGGAGAGTGCAAAAGAGAGGACCTAGGACTCTGGATGATCTGGAGAGATGCTGTAAAGAGGAATGGTCTCAGATTCCTTGCTCTGTATTCTCCAACCTTATTATATGTTACAGGAGAAGACTCAGTGCTGTTTTATTGGCAAAGGGAGGTTGTACAAAGTATAAATGCAGGGGTGCCAATAACTGTTTCTTGATGAGGGATTTTTTAAATTTACTTCAATTAAAGGTTGGTTTTTTAAAAATTTTTTGGTGTGAGATTAAGCTAATTCACCAAACAGTGAATTTTTTATAACCCTTTTTACTCATCTTTACCAGGGGTGCCAATAATTGTGGAGGGCACTGTATATTTATACTAATTTCTATACTTATATATTATATTTCAATATAAACAGAATGTATCAACCTATTGGTTTACATCTGTGTTACATTTTACCTTACATAGTACTAAACCTATCCCTACTTCGCCTGTGGACATCATCAATTCTACACCAAACAAAACAGAAGGTGCACCATTTAAAAACAAAAAATACAATTCCAATGAATACTCTTCAGTGTTTCAGGTCTGTTCAATCTTTTGAGCTAGAAAAATAGAGTTGTTTTGTGCAAAAGTCAACTAACTCCCATATTACATTGTTTATTGTGCATAGTTTTTTCTTAGCAGATGTGTGTATTCAGAGTGAATTTTGTTGCTAAAATTTCTGTGCTTAAATATAGGCTTCTACTTCATTAATTCAGATTAAGTTCTTTGCTTATCACAGGTTACAAGCTGTGTTTTTTAGCAGTGCTGGCCTCACTACCCCTTACAGAGTGGTTAATTCCCAGATTGTGAAATTTTGAGCAGGCCTTAGTCTCTCTGCCTGCTAGCCAGAGCCACGACTGCTCAGTCTCGCCTATCACTGCTGCAGTGTCTACGGAAGATGGCCGATTCAAATTAACTTTGCACAGAACTGGCAGGAAACAGGATGATTAAGTGTGCCACTGACTCCTCAACTGAAGATGGTCTGTGTTAATAGATTTCCGGGTGTTAGGGAAATTAGTTTTTTTTTTTCTTCTTCTTCTCCCAACCTCATAATCTACAGTCACTTCAAGGGGATGATTGAATCTCCCTCTAGCACGTGGATAGGTGTGTTTCTGGATGCAGGGATGTGGACACACCTCCTTATGACACAATCTGCTTTACCTCCCAGGCTAAATGCCGAATAAAACCTATAGCGCCCGTGTTTGGGTCCCCTGTCGTGATGATGTATGGCTCTGTACAATAGAAGACTGAGCAACCCTGAGCCCCCCCTCCCCCCACCCAACCCCCCATTGCCAGCCCAGGATCTGCCAACGATTTTCCCTTGACCTTTTTCTGTCAGATGGTCTCTTCAAACAGTGCATTGATTACAGTCGTTTTCACAATTAACCGGGTCGTTTAAAGTAAAGCCCTTCTTGTGACCTTTTTTTGGGTTATATAATTCACTCCTGGCCACATGTCACTGGGCCTCTATTTAGCTTGTTAGTAGCATAAAAAACAGCTGCCAATGATGTTTGCCGTGGAGCTTTTTTTTTTCTTTGAGAGCAGTGTAAAATTAAGTTTATACTGGGCTGTAACACACTGCACTGTAGATATATGGTACAGAAAAACAAGCATTGTACTGTGAGACATTTTCATCTAAAATCTTTGATGTATTTGGAATTCCATGCGCACGTATCTGCATTGATGTACATAGGTTTTTACTGTGGCTTACATACCTCTGTGACTCATGCTTATGTCTACTTTGTCAAAGCTAGAGTTTCAACTCGGTGTCGAGAAGCCCCCATATCCACTTGTACACGTCTGCTGTGCAGTCACCTTTTATTAGATTTGAACACTTCTCCTGCTATCATCTCGGTTTAGCATACATCTACTTGATGTGTCTCAGTAGCATCAAGTGTGAACTAGCAGCCTTATTAACATGCAGGAAATGAGGGCATACATGCACATTTACTGTATACTCACACAATCCCTCTCTCACACTATTACACACACACACACACACACTCAGAGGTGACTAAAGTCAAGAGATTTTTCACTTGACATTTTACTTAATGACTGTATTTAAAAGCTGTAATCACTGGCTGTCCTCTTCCTCTGCATTAAAAGGAAGTGACGGAATGACTGGACACGTATCTTCATCATCCCCGTTCTATGTTTCTGCAATTCTGCTTTAGCAATCATTTTGTTTCCGTCCTTATACTTTCTGTGAATCTAATTCCAGCTCTACTGTACATTTCATTTCAGGCTACTCTTCCTGGCACAACGAAGGTGAGTTCAACACTTTTCTACTTGGATTGAGCAGTAGATGTCCGCACAATGTACAGCTTGTACTGTTCCATGTACATCAAAGAAAACCTTGAAATTGTTAAACAAAATGACGTTTGCTGTGTATAATGCATACATGTATCATGTATAGAGAAAAGATGTTGCAATTTTTTACTTTCATAATTCGGTAATAACTTTTTTTCAAGGTGTCTACTGTTGAACCGTAAACTACCTGGCAGACCAAGATAAGGCGGTGTCATTTTTGGCACGGTACAGCAGAGCAGAGAGTTTTTGCATTAAATTTAGTCCAGATCAGTGGTCTTGTGGCTGCAGGCATGACCCTGGTATGCAGTGTGCTCGATCCCCAGTCACATCTAACTAAACTAAAGGGTGCGTACTGCTCCGATTTGTACGCAGCATTGAAAAACGTATATCGTAGGTAGTGCTTTGTAGTAGATTGGCACCCTGTCCAAGGTGTGTGCACATGCACTGTAGCCCCCTACCCAGGTCAAATTCTCTAAATTAGGCCATCCAAAGAATCCCTAGTTTCATTGTTTGACCAAATCGTCCCTGTCTGGCTCAGCTCATATGTTGAGCACCACGGTGCAGAGCAGGTGCTGCTGAGCTTCACCAGGGTAGATGACACGCATTAGTGTCATTTGAAGCGAGTCACCTCCCCTTCGCGCTAAAGCACTCTGAGATCCTCGGATCTGAGAGGCGCTGTGTAAATCCAATTAATCATTATTAACACTGTTAATCAAGCCGCTTCGCTGCAGAGAAAACCGGCGTAAACTCCAACCCCGTGGTGCTCCGCAGCTTATAACACAGCTTCCATTGCAGTCGAGCCGAGCCGAGCCGGCCCTTTCCCATGACCAACTGGCCCGGAGCAGAGGCTTTAAATCCCGCCGTCTGTCAGCGGCCCCTGGCTCTCCCTGTTACCTGGAGATTAACCCTGGCCCCCAGAGCGCTGTGGCCTACTCCAGACCCCCGCTCGTATACACACACGCCGCCTGTGCGCCCTGCACTCTGCAACCTCCGACAGATGAATGGCGCTCCTCGCCTCCAGCGACGAGCCTCAAACAGGCCTTCCATTGTGAGAGCCGGGGGAGGGAGAGGGGGGGGGGGGGAGTCCATCACCCGCTCTCCTCACTAACCCTGGGGTCGGCTAGCCTGCTGATGCGGTCCCATGCCGGTAGCTCCGCTATAATAACCCTGGAGTCGTCTGGCCTGCTGATGCGGTCCCATGCCGGTAGCTCCGCTATAATAACCCTGGGGTTACCTGTTCCATGTCCTCTACCCATGTAGTATGAAATCTATCTGTGTAAGGGGACGGTGAACCTGAGTCTGCGCAGACAAAGCAGCGGTCAGTGTGCAGTTTAAGCCCCCTCCGTGCGGACAGTGGAACGATGCATGCGGTTTAACCGTCCGCCGCGCGGTCATGTCGGAGGCCTTCACCACGAGCTCCTGCCAGAGTGTTCTCGGCATCCGCCAGGGAAATTAATGCAGGATTATTTGGCCGACTAACAAGTCTGCATTTCTTTTCATTTGCCCGTAAATTTGATGTGGGCATGCTTAATTTATGAGTGCTCCAACATGCAGGCAGATAATCATACATGAAATCTCTACAGGCTTCATTCCTGTAGAAACGAGAGATGAAAGCTGAGAGATTGTGAGATTAGATTTTGCACCACATCTAAACATTTGTCATTTGTGTTTTTACACTATGGCCTCTGAACAGTCGCGAGAGAAAGATTAATACATTTCAGTTGTGCAGTCTGTTGCTGTTGCTATTCCTGATTCGGCATAACTTGACCTGACAGACAGATTCACAGATGGTGAAGAGCGGTTGATTGGTCAGTTTTACTGCCAGTCTCCTGTCCTTGAGCTACGCGACTAAACTGACTAAACTCCTAGCCCCACCCCCCTCCCCCCAAAAAAAAACCCCTCACTGACCAGTCAGACCACAACAGGCAAGATTTTCCTCTCCCTTCAAAAGAAAACTGCAACTGATTCATGAAAATGAACATGAAGTACAGAAGTGCAGAAATTGCATTGACATATTTTATGTGTATTTTATGTGTATATCCAACGCACAACTCGGAAATGGGCCACATTTAATAGCGACAGAGGAACAATGGTATTGTTAGTGCATGATATACAATTTACTAGCTCGGTTTTAAAGGCCCCAGCACCAATCATGCGAGTGAATGTTTCATAATGCATAGCCAAAGACAGGCCTGTTGTGAGAGCAATACAGAAAGAAGTGATCTGCCGTTTAAAAGGAGAGAAGAATGTGTAATCCAGTTTAAGCTCGAAAGCTCCAGATTTGGGGGGATTCATTTTTGCAGCTTGTGCAGCCAGTAGATGCATTGACCTGTTAGTGAGGAGAGTACACTTGCTTGAGTTATAGTCTGTTCACTCTGTTTTTTCAGCTTTTAAAAGCACTTTGAACTCTCTCCCTCTCTCTCTCTCGCTCCTGTCTTCTCCATATCTCTCTCTCCCTGTTCCCTCAATCTCTTTCCTTGTTTCCCCCCTCTCCCCTCAATCTCACTCCTCCTTTCTCTCCTTCTCTCCTTTCTCTGCCTCTCCCACTGCCCCCCCCCCCCCCCACCCCCACAGACTCTGGTGCCTTGCCTAGCAACATGGCATACTTCGGGAGCTCCCAGGATGAAGATGACTTCGATGACGAGGAGGAGTACGAGGACGAGAAACCAGCTACCAGCGTCGCGTCAACATCCTGCCAGTCCACGCCCCGGAAGGGCAAACCACCAGTGAAGCACATCGTCAATGGTCATGGTACTGCCACACGCACACACACACACACACGCACACACACTGTGTTTTTCGTATCCCTCTGATGTCCAACTGTTGCTTTTCACTCCATTTTACAGATTTTCTCTTTGATCAATTTGGTTATTTGGCAACACTGTACATTACCAGCATCTTCATACTGCACAATATGGCATATTCACAAGCGGTACATAAGAGTGACAAGTATCATAAAGTATGCATTGTGTCTTATCGTATGCTACACGGGGCATGCGATATGATTGATAAGGGCCATGATGCACAGTACGCGGTAGCCGCTGCCCATTGAAAGTGCTGCTCATCGTACGCACTGTAATAATGAGCAGAAAGTTTAACTTGATGCATGATCGCCACGTGCTGCGCGGTGTTTAAATCGCTTAGTAATCATTAGTCACAAAACGCTGTGTGACGTATGTAATAACACATGAGCAATACTCTGTGCTCCGTTGCCTTTGTTGTACTTGTTTCTCAGGCTGACCCGTGTCAGCTCGTTGGAGTCAGTGACACTGGCCTACATAAAAATAAGCTGTGGCTGTACTTGAGAGGCTTAATAGAGGTATCTGGAGACTTACGCAAAAGGGAGAAAGCACCACGCCTCTATTGGTGGCTATAGCAAACGGTCAAGAGTAAATGGTATCAACATGGAGTCCAGTTTTTATGTTATTTTTGAGATCAGCGTGGTATTCGCGTGCTCTGGTTGCGTGTGACACATTGGAAAAGCAGCCATGCTGTTCTGGTAAGCCAGCTTTGTGTCCAGCTCTTTCTAGCCTGGATCCAGCCACACAGCTCTGGTCCTCTCAATCTTTAACCCCCTCACAGAGAGGTTGGGTACCATGCTCATGGACATGAAGTAGGCGCATGTATTTACTCCCCGGTTGGTCTGGTCTATTAAATACGGCCGTAAGGAGCAGTGAGGATTAGGATTTTGGGAATTCTTTGTGCCAAGGCATTGTACGGCCGCTGACTGTTGCTTTAATATGAGGATGGTGTGATGAGAGAGATGGAGCTGTCTCCCCCTTCCTCCCTCTTACCTCCCCCCTTTTTGTCTCCATTTTACCCACAGTCCTATGCGTTTCACTAAGTGGCAGCCTCATATTTTACCCACAGTCCTATGCGTTTCACTAAGTGGCAGCCTCATATTTTACCCACAGTCCTATTCGTTTCACTAAGTGGCAGCCTCATATTTTACCCACAGTCCTATTCGTTTCACTAAGTGGCAGCCTCATATTTTACCCACAGTCCTATGCGTTTCACTAAGTGGCAGCCTCATATTTTACCCACAGTCCTATGCGTTTCACTAAGTGGCAGCCTCATATTTTACCTACAGTCCTATGCGTTTCACTAAGTGGCAGCCTCATATTTTACCCACAGTCCTATGCGTTTCACTAAGTGGCAGCCTCATATTTTACCCACAGTCCTATTCGTTTCACTAAGTGGCAGCCTCATATTTTAAGTAACTTTTGCCAGGAAGTTATGAGGGCTGTAGGAAGGCTTTTTTTTTTAGTGTTCATGTTTTTCTGCTATTTTGCTGCTCATTGAAACAAATAATTCAAAGATTTTTGCAGTGCGTCTGGTGTTCTCTGTGAAGATAAAATGTTTCGGAAGAAGCAGCATGTGTGATGATTTGAGCTCACCCGCAATTCTCTGTCCTGATCCAAGGCTTAGACCCACAGTCCCCATGGTGAGACGGCTTCATAGGGAAACCGAATGGAGTACAGTCTCACATCAACACGGGTCCTACAGCTGTGGTTTTCCGACCTTTTCACTGATGCCAATCGTTACTGTAATGAGAAAATAGCATAATTCAGTGTTTTCCTAAGCTTGTACAATCACAGAAGCAGATGTATGACACTGTTTAATGAAATTATCAACAAGATGGAAAGACATTTACATGTACAGACTTTTTTTTACCAGCAAATGTTTTATGAACCATTGAAACATTATTACATTCTCTTGAATTTTTAGAACATTTACAGTTCCGTGTAATTTTATATTTATAAGCAAAATTTACAGGCCATTTTATTTACCTGTATCTTCACATTTAGCTATACATAATTACTTCTGCTCCAGGTTTGACATTTTCCTATTGTATACGCCCATAAACGGCGAGCATAATCTTGCCAGAGTCTCACGCTCAAACACAGGAGAGCGGAAAGGCCAGCGGTAGTCATCCCGCCAGTCCTGGAGAATATGTGGAGTTATGACCCCTCTGTTCTCCACAGTAAGCTGCTAATGATCCAGGTCCATAAACAGCACTCTCTCATTCCACCCACACAAACCCTACTATTCAGTTCAACTGAAGCGAATTGTACACACAGTACAGTGCATGCCCACAGTGGAGTCGAAGGTTTTCACAGCTATGCGGATGTTCAATATTGTAGCCGTATAGATCCATATGCACAAATACATAATATTGAAAAAGCCTGGCACAGCATGTATAAATACATGTTCATTTGCACACATTTTTCGATTTGCTTACGGTCTCCAATTTGTGTGAAGTAGCTCATGTTGCATGCTGTCCATTTAACAGGCTGGATATTCATTGATGTATTTCAGTTCAAAGACCTTATTTAAGGGTAAAGCCACAACTCCATCCAAGATTAGGACGTGTACACTTCTGTTCACAAGCCCGTTGGCGTTGCCCTGACTTTTATCCCACACAGCTGTTGATACTTAGTCAGTGTTTCTGAGGCTTTGACTGTTTGAAACACAGTGACACATTTAATTATCCCGTGTGGTTCATGGACATTCTCTTGATATTTTTCCACACCACATGAGTGACTGCCATTCGCACTCGGAGACTGTGGGTTTCCTCACATCGAACTTGATTGAATAGTTCAGTTTATCCACTGTTCACACATGCTCACACCCTGCATGCATGCTTACCATACTGTACACTCACTCTGCTTCATGGGACTTTCTCCCAATGCATAGCGCAGCGATGTCACAGCCACAGCAGTTGCATATACAGGTAACTGCCAAAATAAAGGACCCACTTGAATAAATGAGGGGTACAAAGTATATTGAAAGCAGGTTCTAATTAACTCAGGTGTGATTTCTGAGTTAATTAAGCAAGTAGCATCCCAGCATGCTCATGGCTGCTTTTAAAAAAAAAAAAAAAAAAAAAATGGCCCAGGTGCCCATTATTTTGGCTACCATGTCTAGAAGAGATCCTGGCTGCCAGGCAGAAGGATGATGATGATGATGGCAACAACTGAGTATTCTCCTGGCTCCCAGAATCTTCTCTAGTCTGAGGGCATTATCAATAATTGCCAACAGGTCCACACTAGAGAGCTGTGCATACAGAGAGAGAGTGTGAGAGAAAGATTAAAAAAAACTCCTACCAGCATTCCTGCCAGTGAAGGCACACACACACATACTCTTGGGTTTGGCCCAGTTTTAAAATGGCAGCCACCACCCACCTAGAAACCACAGCTCACTGTGGGCAGACACTTCCTGTCCCCTGGGCTCAGTGCACAGCTGTATTGAGTGTCCGGCTGCAGTAGAGCCATAGTCATTTGTATCTGACCCTGGCTTGGGTGGCCAAATGGGAATTCACCCAGGCAGGGCCATAACAAGCTGCTCATTACAGTCAATTATCTTAACATACAAGTACATCACACCACAATAATATACAACATGGTGACATAAACCATTATAATGACATATAACGCACCACAGTGACATGCAACACATCTCATCTCAATGACTCATTGCAAAGTAAAACAATCACAAACAATGACTAATAATGAAAAACCGCAAGCAAGAATTAAATGGATATATACACGTACCATACATAGACATACTGTTCTCAAACACACACACACAGTGTACACACATTTATGGTTCGGTTGAGTTCTATAGACACACTTCACCATAATAATAATGCCTAAAATATATAACTGTAGTATGTACAGCCTGTTTTTCATATCGTTTTGAGCATCACTGTGAGACTGACTGAGACAGCTGTCTCCTCAGCACAACATTGGCAGCTATCTGACCTCATTACACCCCCCCAACCCCAAGACAAGAGCAATGTGTGAATCCCACAGTCTCCCTTCTAAACTCTCGACGCCACCACAAGCTGAATGGCTTCTAAAGTTGAGCACTCACTTCCTGTGGTTGAGGTGAGGTGAGGTGAGGTGAGGTGAGAGTAGTGAACGTGTCTCTGGTGCAGCTGCTGACAGTTACTTTTATTTGTTTAGTTTTTGATTTATAATAATAAGGCAGTTTGGGAATGCAAGTTATTGAGTGGCCAATCAACTGCTGAAGAGTTGGTTAGTTGAGCAGGTTGAGAATTTGGCCATGACATCAGGGATAACACCCATCTACTCTTCAGAATGAATTCAGTTTTATCTTCGAAGACCACAGTGACTGAGTACTGCAGTGTAATCTCTCATCAAAGACTGTTGCTGCAACAGTGTTCCCATCAGGGCGCTGGATGGGAACTAGAGCAGTCATTCTCCTAGTACTTTATAGGGCTGCCACATTGAACACCTACACTTTCTCATCTGGGATAATTCTCATTTGTTTTTTATTTGAACTATTCATGATTATGCAGCACACACTGGGAAACTCATTTTCGCACCTCGGTCAGATGAACAATGCCGCACAATTGATATCCAAATCTCCCATAGTTGGCTCCAAAATATTTGCTGTTGTCAAGTCTTCATCGTTCCTATTTGCAATTGACTGAATGGAAAGGAAATAGCTGAATTAAGAGAAAAATGTATATATTTTTGTGTAGATTTATGTATATATTTTATGTAGATAAATTTTCCAGTAGTGGAACAAGGTTTGCATGCCATGTTTTAATTTTAGTTGGCTTAGAAAATTATTTATTTTGTCTGTTTTGTTCAGTTATTTGTGTTAATGGTTTGTTTTAGTTCATGCAAATTGTGAATTATGCTAAATAGACGAGTTGGAGTGAAGTAATTTCTATCTTGTCTGTGTATTTCCTCATTTCATTTGATGGCTGTGGGTCCCTGTGGGCCTTGAGAGAGGGAGGCTGTGGGGAAGCAGTTGAAGCAGAATGAAATTGTTGGAAAAGTCATGCAGAAAGGCCTGAAACCGCAGACTTCTCTCAGTATTGGCCCGTGTCAAACAAACATTTTATTGTTCCGCTGGTCCGTGGCGTGGCCATTTGAATATTGCTTTCATTAAATACAGAGCCTAGAGAGCACTTCAGAAATCTGAAATATTTCTCTCTCAAAAAATAGTAAGGTTTTTATTGGGCTCAATCCCTGCTAACTTTTAAGAGGACGGGCTGTGTTTTCACTGGCTTATTCTGTGCGACTGTTTTTCCAGCATGAATGTGGGTGGTGATTTTTTTGAGGGAAACCTGGTGGCTGCTGAATGATAATATAATAAAAATGACAGGCCATATACAAAGCCTTAACTGTGTTAATCAGGATTAAACAGCGGAGATTAAATTCATTTTCTCAAAGTGTTTCTCCCCGTAACTCTCAACATTAGAGAGGTTTTATAAGTATTTCCATGTTATCTCAACCATTCATTTAACAAGCTCTGTGAATAGAGGTTAGGTTCAATATGCGTAGTGTTGTGATTTCTACATTACTCACACAAGGTATTCATTTGATGTGACCCAAACACATCATTTGGAGTCAGTAGCATAAAAAGTAATATTTCTGTGGAATATTTAAAAAGTATATAAAAAAAGTAATATTTCTTGTGTAAGTCTGGGTCTGTCTCAGACTATTTTTTATTGTTTGTTGCTGGTTTTGGTGGTTGCTGTGCACCAGTGCCTGAGT
Source organism: Synaphobranchus kaupii (assembly GCA_029718625.1). NCBI lineage: Eukaryota > Metazoa > Chordata > Actinopteri > Anguilliformes > Synaphobranchidae > Synaphobranchus > Synaphobranchus kaupii. The sequence continues at coordinate 60,229,771 of CM056382.1, forward strand.
TAATATTTGGGTGTGTGTCTGTGTTCTTCCCCTATGCAGTATGTAATGGCTACACAAAGGTGTCGGGGGAAAGGGAATCCACTCTGAAACACAAAGGCAAGGAGGCCACGCTCGGGAGGGAGAGGGCAGAGCGGGCGGAGTGGCGGCGGTATCACGCCGCCTCCTCCGCCGCTGCCCGCCCGTCAGGGGCCCTCGCCAGGGGCCACGGGGCCAGCGGCCTCCGCCGGAGCAGGTCTGCCCAGGACCTCCGCAAGCAGGTACCCGGCTCCAAGCAGGTAATCGGCTCCGCCCTCACCAGCCCCGCCCACACCCATGTGCACCGTAACGCGGCACAGCCCGACACAGCATCATCCCCATAAATAACAGTGCGGTCCTGCAGGCCTCACACACACACATACCTCTGCGCACACACACACACATACACATACCTCTGCACACACACACACATACCTCTGCACACACACACACACACACACACATACCTCTGCACACACACAGACATACCTCTGCACACACACACATACCTCTGCACACACACACATACCTCTGCACACACACACACACACATACCTCTGCACACACACAGACATACCTCTGCACACACACACATACCTCTGCACACACAGACATACCTCTGCACACACAGACATACCTCTGCACACACAGACATACCTCTGCACACACACAGACATACCTCTGCACACACACAGACATACCTCTGCACACACAGACATACCTCTGCACACACAGACATACCTCTGCACACACAGACATACCTCTGCACGACTCTGCCTCTCTGCCAGGATATGTGCTTGAGGAAGTTTGCATATATGCAAATATCAGTGAATGAAGAAAGACCCGCAGTCACCAAATGAGTTCAACCAAATGAGAAGGATAGCAAAATGCATTGAATGGTTTAGCGCTCTGATTTCCTCTCATGCCCTGGGGAAGTGGCTTCAGCCAGGTCCTTCACACAAATGCTGATGTCATGCAGTGATCTCAGATAGTATTATATTATTTTGCATGAAATAATTTGCTAGGAGACGCCCTTATTCTTGACGTATTGCATATTTACATTTAAAAAAAAAACATCATCAATTTATACGACGGGGTATTTGGGTCAGTTCAGGCACCGGTAAAATCACACAGATGAGCGTCACGTTGCTTCCCAGCAACCGTGTCATTGCACAGAAGGACAGCTCATATTTAGGACTCAGCAGGCAGGTCACAGGGTGAACCAACTTTGATGTAGTTTTGAGTCGGGTTGCAGGTGCAAATGCCGCAAAGTGTTCTTGATGATGCACAGCAGCTTCAGCATGTTCAGCTGTGACTCATTCTGGAATACCTGAGCGCCTCGTTTTGTAAATGCGTCGAGTTGAACAAGCGGGCCTCTTTGCGTCGGTACACGTTTCCCCACTCTTTAAAGTGATGTCACTGATACATTATGACTCAAAGCTGGTTCAGACGGTGCATTGTTAGAGGTCTGACCTTAATGACCGCAGTCCTGAACGAGGAATAACAAGCCTTGAACTCCAGCACACATAGCTGCTGACCTCACTATATAAGGTCATCGCTGCTGAACTCACTATACTGTATATTGTATGTTGATAATATAGCCTATATTGTGGACATATATGTATATATGCCCTCTAGCCCCCTCACCCGCATTCTGGGATTAAAATGAACACAACTGCATTCCATTATGATAAGTGGCACCTTATACACCAATCACCTGCTTTCCGTCACCAGTGTGATGATGCAATTTCTTCCATGCTTCTACCCGGCCGTGGTAACAATATTTTCAGCTGGCTTACGTAAGAGAACCAGGATCTGCTGCAGTCATGGCTGTTAGTGATGCATCGACGCAAGATAACTTTGTTTTTAGAACCCCGTTTACTCCCCAACCGATGCGCTGCCTAGAATTACCCCTTGAACTTCCCCCGCAGTAAACTGTGGATCAGCGGTTGTTGGAGGCTGCCGTCTTAAAATGCGCTGAAAAGACGAATCTCAGTGGGAAAGTTGAGAGAATTTAATTGAAGTTCTAGTGCTTTGTGATATTAATACAAGCTATTCTGTACCCTTCACAACAGGTCTCTGGTTGCTTTGAGGGATTAAAAATGCCGCTGAAGATAATGTTAATGTGCAACAGGCTGTCTTGTAAAACAGGGCCACAGTAGTCACCGTAGTTTGATGCCACTCTTAAATAAAATAAAAATAAAAATACATTTGCTAATTTTCTCATGTTAAAGTAGTTCTATATTTGTGTTCCTTTTGCCTTCAGTACTGCGGTTGCAGTAATTACAAACTGTCATCTGGCTTAAGGTTAATAAGGGTTTACTCATGTTAATGCGCGGTCGTTGGTCAAAAGCATGGTTTCTCTATAGTACTGTACTGTCAACTGCGTTTAAATCTGGACCAGTGCTTGTATGATTTCCAGCTTGACCTTTAGGTTTTTTCCTCGTTTTCAGGGAGAAACAAATGCACTGAGCCCCCATGTTGGAATGTACAGTAGTACATTCTGTGAAGGAGGCATTGATGTAATGCTAATTAAAATGAATAGCAGCGCCACTGAACGCGTGGGCGTCTGTGGAGGCCGTCCGTGCGCACGGTTCTGTAGTCGAGCAGTGAAATGGTTCCGCTTTTCCCTTCCTCTCCCGGATCTTCCTGTGGCCTGCGCAGATGCAGATGTTTTGTTTTAATCTTCCTGCCCTCCTGCAGCTGAGCTATAGCAACACATGATGTCATCTCAGCTGATCCCTCCCCCTCCCCCTGGTGCTCACGTGTGCCCAAATCAACTTCAGGGCCCTCCCCATTTCTTTTTCTTTTTTTTTGTACAGTGTTGACTGGATCGCTGACCTAATCACAAGCCTCTGTAATGTGCCTCCAGCCAGATCTGACCCCATCTATCTGCGTGTGTGTGTGGACGGGTGTGTGCATGCACATGTGTGCGTGTGTGTATGCGTTTGAGTTTGTGTGCGCATGGGTACGCGCTTCATTGGGCACATACTAGTGACGAGAGCCACAGCTGGGAGGGTTTCTTCCCCCCCACCCCCACACGCTCAGCCTGAACAATCGCAGTACGAGGCCAGGCTCACGTGCGCCAGCTCTCTCAGGAGGGCTACGGCTTGGTGGCATTGAGCCCTCTACTGGCAACACCCGGTACTGCACGTTCATGCGGCACTTCGCTCTGAGCGGAATTAAATGCCGGGATAACAGATGGAAGGAGTGGTCGCGTATTAAGGAAAAAGAAAGGGATAATGGAGGAACTGTGAAATGGCGCGGATAAGAACAGAGGGACAGGAGAGAGGAGCCGGAAATGCTGCTTGTTCCATGCTGCTCTGAGGGTGCCTGGCCCTACCCTTCCCACCTGAACATAATGTTCCCCAGCCTGTCTGCATCACCCCCTGTGACCACTGCAGCTACCGTCTGACTAGCTCAGCAGAGACCACAAATGTCATCTCCGTCTGATAATTAGCTGGCTACAGTTGATGGCATTAATGTGTGTGGGCTTTCAGGAGGGAAGTACGGAGGTGGGGCTGAGGGCGGGGGGGGGGGGGGGGGGGGGGGGGGCTCTAGCTTCAGAGGGAACAGTGGAAATTTTGGTTCTCTCCCAGGCCTCCTCATAAGGTTTGGCTCTTCACCTGCCGAGCCGGTGATGAATGCGCAGTGCTGGACCGAGCTCGCTGGCGGCTCTTGTATCCGGTGGCCGGAGATGATGATGGTGGGATTGAGGTCACATTTGCGGTCATACTTCCTTTTAAAAGCTTCCCTTTCTTTTAGCGCCTCCTGATAGAACAGCAGTACTCTTTTGAGGCTTCACTATTGCCAATTATGTCACTATCTTCTTGTGTCTGGTTGTCACATTAGTGCAGAGGGTGCAGTGCTAGCCTTTACTATGAATAATAAGTGGTGTTTAGACTAGTGTGTTGCTGAGTTTTAAAAGGTGGGAGTTAAGATGTCCTAAAAGGGTGCACACAGCATAACTGTTTTGAAGGCCCTAAATAGTTGATGTTGAGTTTGGGGGATTTTCACACGAATGATAAGACATCTCCCACAGTACCCGCTGCCACTTAACATTTTGGATAGCAGACTTCTCCAGCCAGCTCCAGTCAGGGGACCCTGAACAAAAACAAATTGTGGCCAAAAATGAAGGAAGAAATGCCCTCAGATTCGGTGGGTTAAGGAATGGCTGAATTCCCACTTCTGTTCATCAGTGAGGCCCTAAAGGAATGACGGCTTTGCAGTCGTCTACGTCAGGCACAATGCTGAAAGAATCGTAGAGGAAAGCCCAGACCAAACCAAAAGATTTTACACGTGAGGCTGGAAATCTGATTTCTGAACCATTTACACATTGCTTTACTGAAGGGTTGGTTAGTTTTTGTTTTTGACTATTGATTACTTTGTGTTACTCTGGTCACCTATTTTACTGCATATGAAGCTGAATCAGTTTAATTTCTTTTCTCTCAGAGAATGGCTGAAATACATGTAACTGTTAATTTTGGAATTGGGAAACATTTGAATATATAACATTCCACACCATATAAACGTATTCCTTGCAGTGCACAGTACATTGCCTTTTGCTCTTCATTGCTTGAATTGATTCATATTTGACACAATTATTATTTTGTTGGTTTTTTGTGTTTTAAAATGCAGAGCAGTTTTATATTGGGACTTTCCACCCTCCACCTCTCCTGCTTTAATAAGAAGATTGTGTATGAGAACGGAAGAAATGATGGGTTTAACAGGTGTATTACACCAGTGTTGTATTCTCTATGGATGCCCTTTTCTGTGTATGACCTGTGGGGTGAAAAATATAGGGGGGCATCTAGTGTAAAGGCAGTGCAACTGCTGAAGGATTGTGTGGTGTCTCATATGTGGACCTGGTTTATGTTTTCTTGACAGGTTTCGAAGGTGAATGGGGTGACACAGGCGTCCTCAGTCAGAGCGCGCCAGCCCTGTGCCAAAAAAACCCGGGGGTTCCGGCCACTGCCATCCAAAACTGTGAAGTACACAGCCGCCGTGACCAAGGGCCACGTCACCTACACCAAAGCAAAGCGAAAACTGGCCAAGGAAGCCAAACGCAAGCGTGGCAAAAGCGCTGCTGCTGCTGCCCGCAAGCCCCGCCCCAGCAATCATCGCCGCGACCACGGCAACCGCCTCCACCATGCCAACGGTGCCGCCCGCCACCATCCCCAGCGCTCCAACTCAGGAAAACCCCCAAGCCGCAATGCAAAAACCCGCAAACCGGTGCTATTATCCAATGGGCTGCACAAGGTGGCTAATGGGGGCTGCCCTCCGCCCAGAGGGCGGCTTAACGGGCAGATGTGCGCCTGGAAGGAGTGCCATCCTGGCCGCGAGGGTTTGCGAACCTCCAGGAGGCGTTTGGAGGCAGCGGCGGCGGCGGCTGCCGCTGTGGCAGAGAAACTGACCCTGACCACCGCGAGAAAGGTCAAAGTGCAGCCCAGCCCCCTAGAGACGCGCAGCAAGAAAGCTACTCAGGAGAAGGCCGAACCCGGCGGCCACGTTACCAAGGAAACTACGAGGCCCAACCTGAAGCAGGCCAGCCCAGTGCGGCACAGTCCGGCTCAGCCCAGTCCGGCAAAACCCAGTTTGACTCAGCCTGGTCCTGCTCAGACTCAGCCCGGCTCGGCTCAGCCCGGCTCGGCTCAACCTGCCCCTGAGCGTCAAAGGCCCAAGCGGGCGTCGGCCGGCAGACTAATGTTCACCAGACAAGCACACTACAAGGCGCAGGCCGCCCCACCTGAAAATCACTCCTCTACCTCAAACAGTGCACCCTCCACCTCCTCGCCACTGAAACCAGCAGAACCGACAGCAGAGAAGGAGAGGGAGAGAGAGCGGGAGAAGGAGAGGGAGAGGGAAAGAGAGAGGGAGAAGGAGCGGGAGAGGGAGAGGGAGAGGGCCAGGGCGGCCTGGAGCTCCCTGACAGAGGTGCCGGTGTTCAGGCCCAGTCAGCGGGAGTTCCAGGACGCGCTGGTGTACGTGGACTCGGTGCGCGAGCAGGCGGAGCCGTACGGGCTGTGCCGGGTCATCCCGCCGGCGGACTGGCGGCCCGAGTGCAAGCTGAACGAGGACATGCGCTTCCTCACCCAGGTGCAGCACATCCACAAGCTGGGCCGGCGCTGGGGCCCCAACGTCCAGCGGCTCGCCTGCATCAGGAAGCACCTCAAATCTCAGGGCATCACCATGGAGGAGGCCCCACTCATAGGTGAGCAAAGTAATGGGGCGGGTTTGACAATGACACGGGGAGGTTCCTTCGTCATAACATTATTTTGTTGGCCCTGTCTGTGGGGGAAAAAACAGAAAGGTTTTACTTGCCTGGAATAAGCCTTATCAGTACCGGCAAGTGTGGGTACAATTCCTAAATTCACTGTCAATTTGCACTTGTAATTAAATAATAAAGAAAGAACTCCCTGATGCATTCCACTTTACACAGGGTCCACAGGGTATTTTATGTTCAGAGAACTGGCAAATGCTTCAGTCAGATCTTTGTCAGCACAGTGTTATTCTGTACAGGAAACAGTGTTTCAAGCAGCAGGCTAGGGAAACACTGTTGTAAATAATTGAATCATGGGATGTATTAAGGACATTTTTCTTTGAAGCACATTCCAGAAGCCATGGAAATGTGCAAATGTGAAATTGGAGCACATAATGTATACTTGGCATAATGAGAAGTATTAAGATGCTCCATGCCTATGGAAAGTGCAGAAGAGAGGGGTCATCGTAACATTGGCTTTGATGAGGTTTCCTTTGATGAGGCTGCAGTAGCTCCAGGAATGGAGTCAGACCCAATGTTGGGATATAAGGCTCCATTCTGCTCCCAATGATGACCCAGTGAGGCCATGCTGCATTAAACGGCCCAGGCCACGCCCACTCTCGTCCTACCCTGATATGAAGTCCCTGTGAACATCTGTGACTACTGGAGAATATCTTGTGTGTGCATGGGTAGAGTTTCGAAAGGTTGCAGCCAGGCTGGATGAGGGTGAAGTGAAGGAGACCGAGGAGGAGAGAGAAGGAGAGGGAGAGCGAGATACTGGAGGGTTTTGTGCTGCTGTGATCAGAGCCAGGCCTAAATCCAACTGGGCCTGCCTCTCAGACCAGGAACTGAGTCAGTGTTTTGTAGCCAGTCCCAAGGAAAAATAAATGTTTTAAGTGGCATTTTGAAATGAAGTGAGAGAACTTATGCTGTGTGAAGTGCTCGTTTGGTGAATGGGGTTCGCTGCTGCTTTTTCTTATCTAAAGCTCATTACAGCTACAGTAATCCACATCACCGTATCGTTTTCCATTAGACATACCGTGGCATTGTTAAAATACACACTGTTAAATGAATAAAAAAACACATTTACTGATGTGTACACACACACACTCTGTGTCGTGTCTACAGAATAACACACAGCGATTCTCTGTTCAGACTAACTACACAACCACACCCTCTGTACCCTTCCCTACACAGGAGGCTGTGAACTGGACCTGGCCCGGTTCTTCCAGCTCATCAACGACATGGGCGGCATGCAGCAGGTAACGGACCTCAAGAAGTGGAGCAAGCTGGCGGACCTGCTGCGCGTGCCCAAGTCTGCCCAGGACCGGCTGGCCAAGCTGCAGGAGGCCTACTGCCAGTACCTGCTCTCCTACGACTCCCTCTCCCCCGAGGAGCGTCACAGGCTGGAGGAGGAGGTGCTGGCCGAGAAGGAGAACCTGGAGAGGAGGAAGGGCCCCCTGGAGGGCCACTCGGAGGGCACCCAGCGCGCCATGCTGCCCCGCTACGAGCCCAAAAACGGCCTGGTGAACGGCCTGGTGCATAGCAACGGCGTCCGCGGGAAGCTGAGGGAGTTGGACACCCCGCCCAAGACCAGCCGCCGGCGGTCGCCAGCGCAGGAGAAGAGGGGGGAGGACGAAGGGGAGGATGAGGAGGAAGAGAGAGGCATTCTCAGCGACCAACACAAGTGCATATATAAGGTGAGGTGTGGGCTCTCTGGCTCACTGTGAGCACTCTTAAGTGTGGTTTCTATTCATTCTGCACAGTCAAATAGTCCCCTGTGTGGAAGAAATCTGCCACTCATACTGATAGAATTGATACATTGACTTTTCTGTGCATATGTCTGTATGTTTCTTTCGGCATCTCTTGGTCTCTGTTCATATCTGTTTGTGTGTTTATCAATTTACTTGTGCTTTGTGTCCACAGAAGGGCTAGCAAAATTCCATGAGTTTTCAAAATGGGAAATTTTTCATATGAATTAATGGGAACTCATTATGTCCAATTCACTCAGTTGCTCCAACAGTAACATGTTTTCCCACTAGAGGGTGTAAAGGCCAGATATTCTCCTAGCATTGAATTCTCCCACAAAGTGTACTCTGACAGAAGTGTCTGAGAGAGCCACACTCACTGTCCTTCAGAAGTAGCATATGTTTATGAGCGAGCAAGCAAGGCAGTGTGGGGCTGTCTAAGAAGTCTGCTGTGTTTTCTATGTTGAATGTTGAAGGCTGTTTGAAAGAGCATCCACTGCTCTCGTGCCTTCAGAAAGGCTAGTGTCAGTTTCGATGGGGCTAGCCTGTGCTTACCATACTGTTAAACTGAGTTTGCTCTATTTACGCCTTGTCCTGCAGTCTCTGAGGGACTCAGACTGGCAGACTCTTTAATCTGCCTATTTTCTGAACATGCCTTGAATTCTGAGAATTTATTCCAAGTTTAATAACCGTAATTACGCTACATGTAAAACTACCCTCAAATCCATTTGGCACTTAAATAACACTTTCACTCTTGCGCCTAGTATGACATTTAATGCTATGTTGTCGGTTGATGGAGTGGGTTCTGCTAGCAGTTGTGACGCTTTTAAATTAGTATTGTCTCTGTTCTTTATCTAACCTTTTTGTATGCACTTTCATAATTCAAAAGAATAACAACCGCTAAATGCCTACATGCAAATGTTCCATCTGTAGTTAAATGTCAGAAGTTGTTTCCGTCTTATCATTCATGTGACGTTTCCTTCTGACATTTTAGCTGTTATTATTTGATGCTGACTGTCCCTAATGATTCCTGTGGCATGTTTCTGTCTTTCAGGGGAGATCGGTGTCTTTAACCACCTTCTATAGGACAGCCAGGAACACCATGAACATGTGCTTTAACAAGGAGCCAGGGGCAATTGAAGTGGAGGTACAGCACAGTTCTCTGTCATTGTTCTGAATAGGGTCTACATTATACATTATAGTCATTTGGCAGATGCTCTTATCCAGAGCGACGTACATAGTGCATATTCGAACTAGGAACAAGTGCGTTAAAACGACCCTAAAAGGTAAATACGAATTGAAGTACCAATGTCTAATGTACAGCATGCTAACATTACAGCTTTTGGGGTTCTAGCCTTATATTCAGAGGATAGCAGTAACCGCAACCTGGCATTCTACTATTGATATTTAGGATTTATTGTAACAAAGTAAAAAAAATTTAATTACTGGGATTTATACTTAACACTTAACACTTAACACTTAACACTGAGATCAAAGATTGTACAGCCTGCATTGCATCAAAACAGAGTGTTATGTTCCATTACCATTCATTTGAGCAGGGACATTTAATGTGTAATATATAATGATTTTCAATGCATTAAGTAGCAGAGTGAATGTCGATTAATAGCTATGAAATATTATGTTTTTTATGTGCTTATAGCAAGAGTACTGGAGGATAGTGGAGCAGAAGGAGTGCCATGTTGCAGTGCATTATGGGAAAGTGGACACCAACACCCATGGAAGTGGTTTCCCTGTGGGAAAGTCAGAGCCATTTTCAAAGTGAGGACTAGTGCTGCAGTGTCTGTGTTCACGTGTGTTCATTCTCACAACTCCTCAGGTGGTCATGTGCGAAAACAAAATCCAGGGAAAGTGTTTGATTGGATGCAGGGCGTATTTACAAACCGCCCTCATAAGGGCCGTTCATGTGGCGTGTGTGTGTGCACGGTGTGTTCAGCTGATCTCACCAGTTCTCTCCACCTTCCCCAGGCATGGATGGAACCTCACCGTCCTTCCTAATAATTCGGCCTCCATCCTGAGACACTTGGGTGCTGTACCCGGTACGTCTGGAACACGCTTTTCACTGCGACGTTTACAAGCTGTCCTGCTCATTCTGTCTGTATTACGTCTATAGAACCTGTGGAAAGAATACCCTCGCTCAGTGGTCCCCAACCCTGTTCCTGGAGATCTACCGTCCTGTAGGTTTTCATTTCGACCCTAATTTGGCACACCTGATTCTGCTAATTAGCAGCTCAATGAGATCTCTAGCTGTTGAATGAGGTGTGCTTTGTCAGGGTTGGATTGAAAACCTAAAGGACAGTATATCTCCAGGAACAGGTTTGGGACCACTGCCCTCGATGAAGGAGAAAGTATTCTGCTCTTTCTCCCTCCTCTTATCTGTCTCTCCCCTTCCTGCCACCCCCTGAACTCCATCTCTTCTTCTCTCCATCTCTGCAGGAGTGACCATTCCCTGGCTGAATATCGGCATGGTATTTTCTACCTCATGCTGGTTTCGAGACCATAATCGCCTTCCATACATAGATTACTTACACACTGGTGCTGATTGCATTTGGTAAGTTTCCTTCTGTCGGTTTAGCCTTACCTTATTCACACACAAATTCACAGCCTGCTGGTACACATTGGGGTTACTGCATCTAATCTGGTTAGTCACTCATTTTTAAGCGGTGCAGCCGCTTCTATACGTGACGTGTGTCCGTCCGTCCATCCGTTCGTAGCATGAGATTTAAACCAATCAGGAGTCGCCTAGGCGTCACATGCCCGGGAATACAATAGTAGCTTGAGAAAAGCATGCCCAGCTTCAGACAGCTCTATCTCAAAAAATATACGTCACAGCTTAGATATTCACACCGTAGGAATCCTGGGAACCAGATGCACATCTGTATATAATATGTCTTGTGTAGCTTAAAAACTGTAGTCGTGGTCACAAGTTAGAAAATGGGTTTGAAATTGAAATTACCAGCTGCTGCTAGAGTGGGGTTTTGAACATTCCACCATTTGTGTGAATGGGGAGCATGGTTTTCAAACAACACTGAATATTTTACAAACTAAAAATGTCACAGCTTAGATATTTACACCGTAGGAATTCTGGGAACCACATGAACATTTTGATACATATTATGTCTGTGTACCTTAAAAACTGTAGTTGTCGTCACAAGTTAGAAAATGGGTTTGAAATTGAAATTACCAGCTGCTGCTAGAGTGGAGTTTTGAACATTCCACCATTTGTGTGAATGGGGAGCATGGTTTTCAAACAACACTGAATATTTTACATACTAAAAATGTCACAGCTTAGATATTTACACCGTAGGAATTCTGGGAACCACATGAACATTTTGATACATATTATGTCTGTGTACCTTAAAAACTGTAGTCGTCGTCACAAGTTAGAAAATGGGTTCGAAATTTTTCTGTTTTGAACATTCCACCTTAGCAAGGTGAGTCGCCGTAGCAACCCCCCGAAGCAAAATCAATACAAAATCTACCACCAGTGTTCTGCTGGACCCAGTCAGTTATGGAACGGCCCAACAATCCATGCACCCTCTTGTTGAGTTTGGAATTCCATTGTTATTGTTTAAGTAATAACTGTAATATTTCCTGTTTCTTCTGAAATACCAATTGCTGTCCTTTTATCTCTATCTCTCTTTTACATGTTTGTTAAATGCAATGTCTGTAAGTATACTAATTAATAAGAAGCATAATGTAAAAATATCACCAAACCAGAGGCCATTGTTTTTGTACATGTAAAACACACACATTTTCTATTGCATTTTTTAATATGATTGCTCAAAACCTGCACCGCTTACTTCACCACCTGGGTGTGATTTTTATTGTTTTAAATAGAAATGATGCTCCTTTTGTCGCTTTAATAGTTACTTCAGAATTTTTGTTAAAATATTTGTTTCTTTTTAGTCCTTTTTGAAACTGTGCTTTTCATTCATGATGGATTTTAAAATGTTGAACTTAATCAGCCTTTAGTTTTCTAGCGAGTATTTGCCTTTACACAAGTCTCAGGCTGGCACGTTTCAGTCATATAGGTCTTAATCCATCAACAAAAGACTAACTAAATAATCCTGTTTCTCTCACAGTCTACCCCACTTACTGGGTAAATATGCTGTAGCCTCCAGCCCTCATGCTCTACCTTCTGTACCAGCATGTGCACACTGCTGTGAGATTGACACAGTGGGAAACATTTTGGGTAAAGGAGGCGACTGAGAGGGCGAAGGAAACCCAACCATTAGCTTAGCCTCATGAAATTAGGCCCGACTGCGCTCCGATGGCTCCGTAAAAATATGTTGCCTGGGAAACCAGTGGGAAAATCAGTAGGCATGGAAATGATGTTTCACTGTGGTGGGTGAACATGATGCACCTTGTCAATGTTACTCACCATCCAAACTCACGGCAGGTATTGCATTCCTGCTGAGGAGAAGGCTAAACTGGACAAAGTAGTGCATACACTGCTGCAGGCCAACGGGACACCAGGCCTGGAGATGCTGGAGAAGAACATCATGGTGAGAATGAGCACAACTGCCAAACGAACGAGCATAACTGCCTGCATGCACACAAAGGATGACACATTGCGCGCACACACACACACACACACACACACACACACGCACACACCGCACATACGCACACACACACAGACACCAATTAAAGATGCTCAGGATAATTAGCAAATAAAACAAAGTTGTCTTCCTTCTCTGTGAGTTGCCACAACAGCCTGCGCTGTCCAAACAAACTGTGCCCTGTATAACTGACATTTCACAGTGAAGTGTATCCCGGTGAGCAGAAGTGGTGTTTGTTTTCTGAGAACGGAGCCAAGTTGATTAGTGTTAATGGGGATATGATTCTGGATCTCCTGCTGTGGAGTGTTAGAATGGCCCTGCAGGCATCGTTGCTGAGCAATAGGACAAGCACACTAACCTCTTAATCACAATGATCTACATTTGTGTGCAATTTTCTCTGAATCACATTTTATGAATGTCATGTCAAGAATGATAATATTGCTTAACCATCTTAATACACCACAAAATGTGATGTAATGCACAACATCACATTTTCACTCCATATTATTTCCCCAAGGTTTTTATTTTGACCAATAACTGCAGTATCCATTTCCCTCTTCACAACATCTTTGTAGTAAATCTACTTGTAAATCAGTAAAATATGAAGAAATGTATTCTGCCCTGTGAACAGCACAGCCAGTACAACGTGGTCTCACGCGGACTCGTCACATAGCGACGCTTCTGCCCAAGCGTCGCTATGTGACGCCAAAGGTAGCCTTTTGCGTCGTATATTGACGGTTGTGGCCACATAATTTGTCTTTGGTTGCGGCACTTCAATATTATGCTTTTTTTTTTTCTTCATCTGGTAGAGAGTTACGTGAACTCTTGTGGTCGGGCTCGCCCACTATCTTAACAGTTCGGACATGAGCCCGAGTTACATGAACTCCTGTGAGGTTATGTTTCGGGGTTGGGGGTGGGGTACGGGAATCACGAATTTGCGACGAGTGCGTCAAATAATGACGCAAAAGGCCTCCTTCTGCGTCTAAAGGATGACGCCGTAGGAGCTGCCCAAGCATCGCTATGTGACGACTTAGGAGTGAGACCAGGCTGGCCAGTAAGGGTGCAGTCTGAGGACTAACTACATCCTCAATTTTTTGGTCCTCCGTTTAGATCTCTCCGGAGGTCCTCCATCGGGAGGGGGTCAAAGTTCACCGGACTGTCCAGCGGAGTGGGCAGTTCGTCGTCTGTTTCCCGGGCGCGTTTGTGTCCAGGGTCTGCTGCGGGTACAATGTCTCAGAAATGGTGCACTTTGCCAACCCTCAGTGGATGAACCTGGGATACCAGGCCGCCAAGGTGAGCCACTGACACCCGTCAGCCCCAAGAGTGAGGGTCATAACATGACTTAACATATGCCCTTATCTGGGCATGTTACTGTCCATTTGTTTTACATCTTATCTGTTTACAGCAATAGGACTAGAGCAGTGGTCTCCAACACCTGTTCCTGGAGATCGACCGTCCTGTCGGTTTTCACTCCAGCCCTAACAAAGCATACCTCATTCAACAGCTGTAGATCTCGTTGAGATGCTAATTAGCAGAAGCATGTGTGCCAAATAAGGGTTCAACCTAAAGGACAGTAGATCTACAGGAACAGGGTTGAAGACCACTTGGCTAGAGCAAGGGTCCTCAGTGTTGCCCAGAAAGGGCCAGTGTGGGTGCAGGCTTTTGTTCCAACCAAGCAATTACACACCTGATTCTACTAATGAACCACTAGAGTTTTTTGCTAAGGACCTTGATTAGTAGAATCAGGTGTGTCACTGCTTGGTTGGAACAAAAGCCACCCATACCAGCCCTTACTGGATGTGATTGAGGACCCCTGGGCTAGACTATGGGGAAGTTCACCCCTATCTTAAAAAGAAAGATGTATCCTGTATATTTTTGCTTGATTTCACATTCTCACAAATCTACCACAAATGCCCTCTAAAGCTCATTTTAAAGTGTTTGTGGCCCTGTGGCCTCCATTGTTCTAGCTTCCCTGACAGACTGTGTAGAATGGGTCGCATGCCACATGGCAGCTCTCGCTGTGTCACTGGCTGCACGTGCGCCCAGGGCAGCAGCAACACACCAACAGTACTCATCTATAATCTTCTCCTTGCACAGAGCTGCTGGGACCTTCTGGTGCCAAATGCCCCCACTACCCTTCTTTAATTAATGAAGGAAACCTACCTGGGCAAACCACCAATGAAAACTGTTCTCCCTCAAATGGGAGAGACTCTCCTATGCATTTATGCATTCAGCCATCGGCGGGAACTATTATTATTGGCCATTTTGTTTTTGTAAATTTCTCATTCCATGCTCTCATTATGATTACAACTTGGAACATTTTATTTTCCCCCAGGACCTAAAGTGTCGGCGAATCGAGAAACCCTTTTCCATGGAGAAGCTGCTGTATCAGATTGCGACGTCAGAATCTAAACGCGAGAATGGATACATTCTGAGTACAATCTCCTCACTCATCAAAGATCTCAGGTGAGTTACTGTGGCCATTTTTATATTTGTCTGAATGAAATGGAATGGCGGGATTGAGTTGTTCTCAGTAGCGAACTGTAACACAACTGTGCTTTGTTGTGTTTGTGATGGCAGTACTGACCAAGGGAGGGATGTTATGCTTCAAAATATGGGACATAATGTTTGCGACTTTAAAGAAATATTCTTAAACATATCATTTTAATCGTAACCTCTGATGTGTTTGCCTCCGTGTTCATCGCCATGACAGGTAAGTGACCTGGGTGTGTGTACACAGTGCAGAGTACGGGTGCAGTGCAGTACCTGTGTATCTGTCCTGTTTCTGCAGGGACCTAGAGATGAGACAGCGGCAGGAGCTGTACAGAGCAGGGCTGCTGTGCTCCGCCCGTTACGGCACGCACGACACCCACACGCTTACCGAGGGCAAGAAGAAGCCCCGCAAATGGCTGGCGCTGGAGACATCAGAGAGACGATGCCAGATCTGTCAACACCTCTGTTACCTCTCTATGGTGAGTGTGCCGTCATCTCTGTTACCTCTCTATGGTGAGTGTGCCGTCACCTCTGTTACCTCTCTATGGAGAGTGTGCCATCACCTCTGTTACCTCTGTGATGGAAATTTTTAATTTCCTTTCTATAACCAGAAATGAGGTTTAATCATACCAATATGATTCCACAGCACAGTCAGAATTAAACACAATAAGACTTTTATTTCTCTTGCAAGCAGAAACAACAGAATGAGAAAGCTCTAAGTTAAGCCCTCTGACTTCTCAGAGAATGCACATAATATATATATCTTAACACACAAGCATAGGCGTTCCCTAATACCCAACCCCCTCATAGCCTTTTCCTCATGCAGAGGTCAGGTGGCTTATCTTGACAGTTAAGATAGTGGTTCTTGTTTTGCAATTTCACAGGAAATGACACAGCTTTTTAAGAGACATAAAGAAGATGTTTGTTCTTGTGACGTCAGCAGTCAGCTCAAAACATAGCCTGTAGCCTTACTGACTCATGCGCATATCTAATCATAGCAACAACATAGCGTGAGGAATGAACAGAATGTTTGTTTCTCATAAGGTCCTCTTTAGTCCCTTTCTAAGCTTACCAAGCGAGTACCTTATACCTCTCTATGGTGAGTGTGCGGTCACCTCTGTTACCTCTCTATGGTGAGTCTGCCGTCACCTCTGTTACTTCTCTATGGTGAGTCTGCCGTCACCTCTGTTACCTCTCTATGGTGAGCGTGCAGTCACCTCTGTTACCTCTCTATGGTGAGTCTGCCGTCACCTCTGTTACTTCTCTATGGTGAGTCTGCCGTCACCTCTGTTACCTCTCTATGGTGAGCGTGCAGTCACCTCTGTTATCATTTACAGAACTAATCAAGTAAAATAAGTATTATGGAGATGGCAGATATACTGACAGTAATGCAGAGTCATTCATTGACTAGTGATTGGATAACTAAGAGGATCAATTGACTAAGACCCCGAGGGTAACACACATATTGTTTCAGTTAGTGCCCTGGGATCTTTAATGGACACAGTAAAGCGTCCCTGTATAGCATCTCGCCCAAAAGATGCCATATTCTTCAGAAGTGTCCCTGTCACGGCAAAAGGGTATTGGTTTTTATCTTTTCCAGAGGGAAGACTGCCCTCTGTTGGATCATCAACATTACTACATTACCAGCAACAAACTGATTTACTCAGGTCTCCGATACAAATACTAATAAAGATCTGCCTCAGTTACCATCAGGCATTAGACAGATGGTGGTTATACTGTATATTGCCAATAAAGTAATGGCCTACACATTTTACTAAATTCGTTTTCATAGTGAAAAGCAAGCTTGCTTCGATATTCCTTCAAGGACAGTAATGCATATGAAGTAACCATCAGGTCTGTTCTGTATCACCCTTAGTAATGTAAATGTAAAGCAAATAAATGTTCTTAGCTGATTTGTGTGGTTACTGATCATGTTCCTGTTTTCTCTTCCTCATAGGTGGTCCAGGAGAATGAGAATGTTGTGTTCTGCTTGGAGTGTGCACTGCGCTATGTAGAGAAACACAGGTCTTGTCGTGGCCTGAAGATGATGTACCGCTATGATGAGGTAAGCTGCTAAGCTATATGGCCTCACTTTGGGTGAATAAGTGGCTTTTCTCAGACCTGTAATTCAGTTTTAGTGGCCTGAATCTATGGCCTTGAAAATGAACGACAGTGTTGGAGAACCCCTGAGCATGAGTGTGCTTTTACTTTCAGTCCAATTGGCTTGTGTGTTAATTTATTACTATTGGTGTAAAAATGTCCAAAAAGGAGCATCTTGAGTTATGTCCATTAGTTTCAACTTGTGATATGTGGCATGTGAATCACCCTGTGTTGTGAATGTTACATCAAATCAAATGTGATAGATTGCTTCAGTCCTGATAAGATTTGTAAACGAGGCTGTTTGTGGTTTTCAGGTGCAAGTACGTAATTATTGGGTCTTTGAATACACTATTGCGTTTGAAAGTCTTTTATTTTAGTGATTTATATGCTTTATGTTCATCTGGACACATTAGGACCAAATCAACAGCTTGGTGAACCAGGTGTGCGGGAAGGCAAAAGCGCAGAATGGTGAGATCAGTAACGGTGTGACTCCCAGCCGAACGTCGGCCCGACGCGGCCCCCGAAAACGAGCCACGGTCCAGGTCTCGCTCTCCCGAATCTCCTCCTCTCACCTTTCCACGAGCATCTCCAGTTCCACATGAAAACTCCTGCATTTCACTTTTTATTTTGTTTTTATATATATTTTTTTTTTTGTTGATAATTTCCTCTCTCCCTGTAGTATGGAAAACTTGCTGTAGAAAGCAAGATGTCTATTGCACTAGCTCGGAAGAAAATCATTTGGTTTTTAGAGAAGTATTTTGATTGTTTTTAGCATTAAATGTACAAACACACACAAACATATATATAAATATATATATTATATATAGCCTTCACCTTTTGCAGCGGCTGCTTTTTGTCTGTGCCGCTGTAGTTGTGCTGTTTTTTAATACAGTTTAACGGGTGGACCCCTAAAGATAGATAGCTTTTTCTTCTCTTTACCCATCAGCCCTAGGACTGCATATACACACATCCTGGATCAGGAACAATTTGGTAACAGAAACACAACCTTGAACCACACACAGGTTTCACTGGCAGATATGAGTAATTCAAATTTCTTTTGCTTATTCTGCAAGCAACCGTTTTGGGAGAACACTTGGGAAGTCAAACACAAAAGAGCTCTTGGGTTTGCCTGTATGTTATTGATCAGTGACTTTTACATTTTGGTTTTCATCCACGACACATTCTTCTCAGTACTGAGTGTGAGGAGGTGACAGGAGAAGGCAATGACGGCAGCTCCAAAATCATGGACGCGCTCACGGAGGTGGGGGAGTGTTTGAGGCTGCTTTTTATTATGTATGGAAATGTCCTGATTTTAGCAGGAAACACATGCCATTGATTTCTGTTTGTTTGGTGCTGTTCATAATATCAAACAGAACACAAAAGCAAAATTATGACATTGGTTTGAACTGGACAAAAAGGCTACACAGGCTTTTTACCTGGTTCTACATGTGCAATCTTATTAACATTCCATTCTGTTAAGTCATATCGTTTCATCTGTATCAAGCGTTAGTAGCATTATTTTGTTTAAATTTTAATTTTTAAAAAAATTGGTTTTATTTTGGTCACAAGTGGAGCCACTAGTCAGTGTGAAATGTGAAAAATGTTTTGCCCCCCTTTTTCAGATGTAATATGAAATATGGAAACAAAAAAGTATCTCAAAATAGGAAAAAAAACGACAAAAACATCCTTTGTACATACGTCTGTAAATGTCTTTAAATACTTGAGCCTTTTGGGAGGGTGGGTGGGTGGGTGGGGGTTAAGCAAATGCAGGATGAAGGAAACAGCCTTACGTTTCAGTTCCTTCATCTGTGCCAGAGCTTTGCTGACAGGGTTTCTCTTGTACCATTTATAAATAATAAGTGCTGCTTACATCACTGAAGAAATAAGGAGTAGCCGTGGCCCCTTAGTTTTTTTAGCTTTACTTTTATAAAGAAAGGGAAAATATTGTGACAAAAAAAAAAAAATAGGGTTTTTACATTTTCATTACTGAAAAGTTGACAATGTAGTAACCACTCATGTTGCACTGAGCTCGTCGGAGGTGATGGTCCTAGAATTAATTACGTCCTATAATCCAGTTGGTTGGTTGTCCTTTACAGAAGACTGAACTGTTTCAGGAGTATTTAATGAAAACAAAGTTGTGTTTTCAAACAAAACGTGGTTGTTTTTTATGGCCTTATGATGTATTTTATGATTTTATGGTCATTTTTCTACAGTTAAAACTATTGCTTACAGTCTTGTTTTAATTTATTAGCTCTGATTTGGAAAGGTTCATGTTGGCTATTTACAGTTTTTTTTTTTTACTTTACACATTTGTACTTTAAAGGTTTAATAAAAACGTAAGGACAATTCACTGTCACTTTCCAGAACGTGTGTGTCTGCGTCTTTGTTTGTTGCGGCGTGGCATGTGTGCGTGTGTGCATACACTGACCTATTGGGCAGGGAAACTGGAGGGCCACAGAACATACTGATATTTGTCCGGTTTCACTCGTCTACACGTAACTATAGAATCTTTGTCTACCCCATCAACTGAAAGTACACTGCTGAGGGATATGACTAGATGTTGGACCCAGAGATCTTTAAATTGAGAGATTCTTACAATCAAGTTCTAATACAGTAAATGTAGCTTATCCCACACTTTTTGCCGATATGGACAGACTTGCACTTTTATGACGTTACAGTTCATCAGTTTCTTGTAAAGATGATATATATGAACAGACACATCCATGTAAACTCAAGTATTTGTAGACAACCATCTTAAGCTACTATCAAGCTATTTTGAAGATGGAAAGTTGCTCACAAAAAATGTTCACGAGATTTTTGGTAATGCTAAATACTTTTTAATGATACCTTTGTTGCCATTTTGTCAATGTGAAGTTTCTCCTTGGATTTCAGGTGTAGATTAATACCAAACTGAAAGGTAGCTATAAAGTTCAGGACTGGGATGGCCCAAAATGATTGAGTAGTTCCAGCCCCAGGTACCAGGATTTTTGTAAAGTTTTGCTTCCATCTTTCACACCTGTATTTTTACAGTAGGCATACAGTTTATGCTGCACAGTGCACACAGTCTGTTTCCCAGCTGGGATTTTACACTGGGCCTCACTAGTGTTTCCTTCCGGTCACAATACCTATACTGTAGGACTGGCTTTATCTGATCTTTGCCAGCTTGTTCATGTCAAAATGGCTCCAACCCAAACAAACTTTCTCTTCAGGGTCTGAAAGCAGGTAGTGTTTATTGACGAGTGTGGCAAACAAAATGAAATATTTAAATACCTTTCCATTACATGGAATATTTGAGGCAGCAAGGAACACAAGCTAAATGCAACTTGCATCTGCAGTATGGCAGTGCATTTATACGTTTTGGGAAAGTTGTAAATGAATGCCTACATCCCTTAGACCATCACATCCATCAAATGGCCAGTAACACTGCAGCTGAATCTTCTGACCACACTGTTCGCGAGAGCAGGCTCAAGAAACCTTCCTTCACGGTATTCTGTTGTGATACCTGATCCAAGCTCAGTATAACCCTCCTGTCTGGCAATCACTTTTCTGCTTGTGTAAACAAGTCGAGCGAACATTCAAAAACTAAAAGCAGATTTGACATATTGAATTGAAATGTCACATTTATCGAAGATTAGAGCACAACTGAATGATTGCTGCCATACACAACACAAACGGGGGGGAAAAAAAAGTTTATTTTTGTTTTGCCAGCGGTGGGGGAGAGGGTAACGCTATAGTAACTAAAGTGTTACAAGGGGGAGGTGGGGGGAGCAAGAAAAATGACAGTCGTTTGTTCCTCTCTGTAACCGGGGCCCAGTTCATACAGTCCTTCCCTGTACCATGTTCTATGTGGTCTGCGAGTCGCTGTCGTCTGAGTTCTTGGGCTGCTCGGCCTCGGGCAGCGCTGCCAGAGTGGTCTCGGCCTGCACTTCCTCCTCGTCCGACTGCACCACGGGCGAGTCGCTGCTCTCCTCGCTGGTCTCCTGGCTGGCCGAGTCGGTGCAGGTGGAGGAAAGGGAGGAGAGCTTGTGCCGGAGCTCCGCCTGCGTGGGCACCTGGAGCGTGATCTCCGAGGGGGACGAGTCCTGATCCGAACCTGTCAGCAGAGGAGGAGGGGCTCGGTCGATATTTGCAGGCTTTCACTAGACTCACAAATGAGTACGCTGTATTCAGGAGAGTCTGTGGTCAGCTTTTGGTCCAAATGAAGACTATAACCTCAAACCTGTGAAGTGAGGATGCCATAAGGATGCTGGCTAGGACGCCATATCTAGACACCATTGGCTGAACTAGTTTGTATTTTTTCTTATATATTATTTTGGATTATATTCTGTAGCCACAACCCCACTTCATTAGCTCCTCTCTCTTTCTGGGTGCATTTCATTGATTCCCTTTAATGCATAAAACCTAAAAGATTGGAGGAGGTCTATTAAACAGTTGCAGGAATAACAGTACTAACAGTAATGTGATTGCCACCTCTCTACTGACTGTGATGAACTGCAGCGCAGACCCAATTACTGTAAAATCTTAAGTGTTCCACAGCAAACATCAATAGTGAATAAACTGCTCAGGACTTGGAAGCGTATCAGTGCTGACAAAGACATTTGTAGCACTGGCATGGTGGTGCAGCACAGGGGGGATGTTTATAACTGGTGTGGATGCCATATCCAGTAGGATATTTTTAGAGAAAGAATAACTCAATTCTGAAAAATAACAGCTTTTTTTAACACATACTTTCCAGTGGCACTGAAGTGCAATAGCACTACAGTTATAGACAAGGTTTATACCCGTAGAATGACGGTAGCCCATTTAAAAAAATATGATTATAGTAAAGTATATCATTCCAATCTATAAAGTATGCAGATCGTGTTTTTTTCCAATGGCATACATCTCATAATCCTTAACCTCCCTTCCAGATGCATTCATCAGTGTGACTGTGTGTATTTCTTACAGCCACCTGTGGAAAAACTCAATGACAGATCTTTAGAAGTGCTTTCAAGAAAATTGCTACATGATGTATTGGGAAAGGTTCTGCTGTGAGTAAATGTTTGCTGACCCCTGGTGGTAAGGATGATGTAATACCTTACCCATCACTGGTGAGGCTGTGCTGTTCTCCTCTCCTCCGGAGTTCAGGAAGACGTCCAGGGCCTCCTGGTCAGACACGTCCATTAGATCCATCTGCTCCAGCATGTCCACATTCACCTCCATGGATGACATGCTCCCTATAGGCTCTGATTATGACAGAAACACAACCAGCACAGCTGTAGTCACACTCAGGACTCCATTACCCATACTGCAAGAGCAAGGGTCTGAATCCAGGGGCACATCAGAGTTCACATTTTCCAGAAACAGGGAAGGATTTTTTTTTGTTCTGTCTGGAACCACTGCAGTTCCTGTGTAGCCATGATCTATTCTAGTCCAGCCTCATTTACCTAGTTTTACCAGCTGTATGTCATGTTAAGTCGTTAAGCAATAGAGACTTAATTATTTATAAGAGAAAACATTTGTACAGGATTTCATTGACAAAACCAGACAAGATAGTTGCACATGTCCAGTGCCACAGCCTCAGAAGCACTGTCCCAGATCTTCAGATCTGTTTCTCACAGTCATTTGCTCAAGTTATTGCTCCATGTGACTGGATCTTAAGGCCGTTTGGCCTGTCAATCAAGCAAAACTTGGATTCTGAAAAACGTATACTGTAAACTCAAAGCACTGGTAAACCACCCCCCGTTTCTGAATCTTCAAACCGTGAGCACGAGTCATTCCAATTCAGAGTCCAACTGTCACCAGATGTGGGAAGCGAGGCTAGCTTGAGCAAAATGCCATCATCAGTGAGAGAAAGGGCTCCACACTGCCTCACGTCACAGACGCTGTGAGTATGAGCTGTCATACCCACACTGGGAACATTCAGGAGAGCAGCGTAGAAGAGCAGCTCCCTATCGCTGTTCCCCCATCACGCTCTTCTGAGATGGACAGAGTTCTCATTCAACCTGTCATTTTGCAATGTTTTTATATGAATTGTCATGTGACCAGGTTGACAGGGCTGGATGGACAATGTGCTGTCTGGTTGGCCATATTAAAGAAATACACCTCATCTCCTGGAAACATCACCTCACATTTCTTTTAAAGCTGACATACTGACATATATACATGCATTTCACAGCTTTGAGCGTTCACAGTGTTAAATGCAATTGACTTTTCTACCCTTCATTCTAATGCATGATACTGGTGATGTATCTTGAGAATATAAATAAAAATTTGCCTTGAAGATATCACAAAAAGAAGCAAATTACTTACAAAGTCTACAATTAACAGTGAAAATATGAAATCAGACTCATCTTTAACTCAGGGGGTGAAGAGATTTGACATTAGTCTATAAATCCCATTTAATCAACTAAACTCTGGGCAAAGACAATATCAGTGCAGGAAGATCCTGTTAAACGTTTTGGCTGCTGGTAATCAAGGATTTATTTTCACCAAAATAAAATGTCACCCCATAAAATGTAAAATGGCAGCTAACACTATAGCACTTGTACTTGGTGGGCATTCAAGGTGCTTGTGCCCGTGGTACATGTTATTCTTGCAAAATATTCTTCATTAATTTCACAATTAAACTCATTAGTTCATGCTAATCATTTGTGAGAATCAAATGTAATCCGTGTGTGTAATAGGAAGCTTGCTTAATGGATTACTCAACAGCAGTTTGTTTGAATGCCCCCTCAGGCATAACATAAATGGATGTCTGAAAGCTGCAAGTTCCCAGATGAACTGAAACAGTGACAGCGGGAGACACAGATGCACCAGCACTGTACCTCTCAGATATTGTTGAGGAAGAGCAGCACAGTGAAGCACAATAGAGAGAGAGGAATCTGTCAGTTTCACAGGTTAAAACCAGCATTGGTAAAACACGGAATTCATGTTGAACACATCACACGATCATTAATGCCTCAGATGACTGCAAGGTAACATCCACATGACAAAAACACTGCTCACATTGAGACTGTTCCACATGTCACATGACCACAAGGTTACTGCAAGACAACCCCCAACCCCACACAACGCTCTCACAATGTAGTGCACAATGGACACTCGCAACAGTTAGCGTCTGCTGTGTGTTACATGCAACATGAAGGAGAACACTGACAATGACCACTTTATCACAGGGTGAATGAAGGTTCACTCACTGACATCCCAGCTCTGATGCTGATATATAGATACGCTGTAGCAGATATTTTCATATTAAAGGTGTAGTAGGTATTGTTACAGTTGGAGTTCTGTCCATGCAATCTGTTAAGGCTCCACTTCTAAAGGTCCTGTCCACTTAAAAAGTTAAGGTTCCATTTAAACTACCATTCTTAATGCCAAAGCACTCTTATACTGTTCACTTGTATTTCTGTAAAACTACTCATTCAAAATGTACTTTTACAAATGGCGTATAGCAGCCGTAATTTTAGAAAGTACTGGATCAATGGGCATATTCCAATATCTTTAATTCCATCTGCTTCCATTTCAGTGATCAATACAGGTTGTCTCTGGAACAATTACTCAGAGTGATTAGGCTCAATACAAAAGCGCTTTGTTGAATAAAATGAGTGAAAGCATACCCCACGGTATGTTTCTGAGAAAGTCTTTCCTACTCCACCACACTGTTGTTTAAATCCAATGTATAAATCCAAATTTGATTAGATTTTTTTTAGTTCTGTGGAACAACTAAACCAGTAGAATGTGAAACCTGTGGAAAGGTAGTTTTAAAACATGTTGTTTCTGTATGTGCACATACATGTGGACGGTACTGGCATGGTAGGCTTCATGTACAAGCCTGTGCCAAACTACAGCCAAGTAATTAGCAGTATCACTATCAGCACAGGGACATTGCTAGACTTGACAGCAAATGATCAAGCTAGTGAGTTTGCTTGATGGATGATGGATGATGGATGGTTTTCACATTATTTTGAAACAGGCAATTATCTGTAACCTTTTATCAGACAGTGGGACATTTAACAACTTCCAATAACCTTTCCATGACCTTCCAGGATGAAAATATTTTCATGGATTTTCAACAATCGTAAGGACTACCGACAGGACTATACCCCTGTGGTATAGATATTAAAGTTAGCTATAGCCATGCAGAGAGGAGAAACACATGGCACAGTATAATGCTTCCCACAATATATTGTAACCTCCTCACACCACTAGTTGAACACATTTAAAGGACATTTACTGTCCAAGCAAAACAGACTGGGAATAATTTGTGTATATACCCTCTGAGCAGCTATTTCTATAATTTCTCAAAAATCTTTAAGGTATGGTTGCATGGAACATTATCAACACTAAGCATGTGGAACAAATGCCCCCCCCCCCCCTTAAGAAAATGGAACAGCCCTTTGATGGAACATCCCAAAGGGATTTGTGCAAGTCTGACAACCTGTGCTTGTGTGCTTGATCAGCAATTCAAGGGATTTACCACATTAACTACTGTATTGAGGGGGAAGCAAGCACTTAAAATAGCTTGTCCAACTTTTACATTAACATGTATTAGAAAGAAACTCAATCTACAATTTGCATGAATTACTCAGGCATTCCAAATTAACCAGGATAAATTAATTAATTAATGTTTTATTTGTTTCAGATTTTTTCCCATTTTTCTCCCAATTTGGTAGCCAATTGAACCCCTATTATAATTCAATTCCCCCCGTGTAGCAACCGCTAGAGAATCACCGCTATGCAACCCCGTCAGCTGGTAGCAGGAAGCAGGGCGCCACATCCTCTGCGGGGCATGACTCCTCAAGCTCCTGACCGTGATTCCAACTCGCCCAGGGCCGTTCTGTGCACAGCGATTCTCTCCGAGCCCCTCCCCCCACCCGGGAGCAGCCGCAAATTGCCGCTCCCACAGGGCACCAGCCATGCTCGGATCTGGCAGGACCGGGGATCCAACCCACTGCACAGACAAAGTCTGCGCCTTAGTCCGCTGCACCACCGTGGCGCCCCCGAAAACTTTTATTTTTAACTTTTATTCACTGTCCTTCTGTGTTATTATGCCAGAATAATGACTGTTCTGCCTTAATCTACTGTGACCCTGAAAAGGCTTGCCATACTATTTATTGTTGTTCTATCATTCTACATTCCTAGTTTATTTTCTATATACTACTTATCACATTCACATTTATTACAGACTTGTATTATAAAATACCAGTAGCATAATGTAAAACAGAATTTTCCAGAGAAGGGCAGGATATCATGAACATACTGCATCATAACATCACATCTATTTATGTGATGCAAGTGCTAAATGGTGCTGTTGTGCCCTCCATGGTACAGTAGGTATAAACCAGAAGGGTGGATTTTAAAATTAAGGTGATGCTTTCTCTCTCTACCCCCTCTGCTTATGCTCTCCAGTGGTGTCCTCGTATCACTACACAGACGCGCACCCCCTCCCCCACCCAATATCCCAGAATGGCCCACTTGACCACTCAATATCACTGACAGACCCATTCACCTCTTCTGCCCTTGACTCCACAATCCACCACTGGCTAATGGACTCACCTCTCCTTTCACCAATCTGCAGGTACCCTGTGGAGAGGTACTGCTCCATGTCCTGCTGGAACGCCTCTTCAAAAAACTTCTGCCTCTCCTTCAGCTTGACTTGTTGAGCGTGCTCCATCTCCAGAACCTTCTGGGCATGCTCAGCATCCAGCTCCGCTACAGGGGTACAAAGAGAGCCAGGGTCACCACTGGACATCAATACAGAGTGTTATGTACGCTTGCTGAAAACACTAGAAGACTGTCACATTGCTATATATCCCCCAGGAAGGTCTATGATGGCCACCATCAGAAACATTTTGAGAGCAAAGTCCTGCATTCAATTTTGGGTGAAGACACAGAATTTATCAAAAGCAATTGTGCTAAATGGCAAAGTGATTAAATGGTGCATATAAACAGAGGAAGTTCACAAACTTTTTTGCAGAGGGTGATTAAATGTGTATTATTTTAGATAATGATTAAATAGTGCGAAAAAGCACAATATCACAGAGGAAATTAACTTGATAGCATAAATGTTAAAAAAAGTTAAAAAATCAAAGTATAAAATTTTAAATGTACACACAAACTGGGTGCAAGATCAAATGTCCTACAGGAAAGTTATGCTTTGATTTTATTCAAATCTCCATCTCTGAGATTGTTTGAGGGTAAAACACACCAACACCTCTAGGGTCAGGTGACTGAGCAGCGTCATCGCTCAACGAGCAACTCAAATCATTTATTTCATCCGCCGCTGTTGTCCTTTTCAATCGGGTTTCAGGTCTAACCACAGCACAATTACTGCTACCTCTTTAGTTGTAAATTATATTGTTTCTGGGTTAGATAACAAAAAACATTGCGCCGCAATCTTTGTTGATCTATCAAAAGCCTTTGACACAGTTGATCATGTTTTACTATTGCACAAACTCTCTGCCTTAGGTTTTGACTCAACTGCTCTTAATTGGTTTCATAGCTACCTCCTAGACAGATCACAATTAACAAAGATAAATGGTACTTTCTCTGACAAAACAGCTATAACTATTGGTGTTCCACAGGGTTCCATCTTAGGTCCTATTCTCTTTACTATCTATATTAACAACATAATTGCATCCCTATCTGATTGCTCTGCTCATGTTTATGCGGATGATACAGTTATCTACTGCATAGAGGATTCGCTGCAACAAGCGGTGTTAAAACTGCAATCATCTTTCAATGTCATGCACAAGTCTCTAATAAATCATAGACTAGTCTTAAATCCACAGAAAACAAAATGGATGCTTTTCTCCCGGGCAAAAAATACTGGTGATAAAGCTTTTTCGCTCTCATCTTCATCTGGCAATGTAATCAAGAAAGTCAATGTTTATAAATATCTTGGTATTTGGATTGATGACAAATTATCTTTTAAATACCATATTGAAACTCCGGTCATTAACCTAAGGCAGAGGGTGGGTTTTTTGTATAGAAATAAAATGTTCTTTCCTAGGAGTTGCAGGAAAAGGATAGTTGAGGCAATGTTTTTATCAGTCTTGGATTATGGTGACATTGTTTATAGAAATGCTGCTATCTCCATACTCCACTCTCTGGATGTTGTGTATCACTCTGCCCTCTGTTTTATTTCTGGTGATTCTTTTTTAACTCATCATTGCACCTTGTACTCTAATGTTGGATTGCCCTCCCTTTCTGAAAGACGCGATCAACATTTGCTTTTATTTATTTTTAAAGCTTTAACTGGTAAACTCCCACACTATATTTCATCCCTCTTTGTATGGCAAAACAATAATTATATGACACGCTCCTCGGATTATCTAATGCTTAAAGTTCCTCGTGTTAACACAGAACTTGGAAAGTCTGCTTTAAGTTTTAGTGCCCCTGCTACCTGGAACAGCTTTCAAAATGTTTTTAAATTAGATACCTTGCCCTCCCTAAGCCATTTTAGATTGCTTGTTGTGTGTCAAATGGTACTTCAATGTAACTGTTTTAATTAATTTAATTTGTAATCTTTTAATTTATTTGGCTTTGTATTTTACTTTATTTATATCTCATGTTTTTAGTTTATTATTTATTTCATTTTATGCACCCATGTTTTCTTGTTCTTATTCATGTATTTTATTTATTTGTTGTATTTGCTCTTGGCACCATTGTAAATGAGGATCCATCCTCAATGGGTTTTCCGAGTATAAATAAAGGTGTGATGAAGGTCTGGAACAGATGCACTGCACAAAAACTAAAACAACCGTAGACCGGAAAATGTTGTGTTTGTATTCCGCTAAAATAAGACAATGGCCGACATCTTCTCTTTAAAAATAACCCACAGGTGCTGGCAGAGGTCATTGTTCTGCATTTCCTGTCTCTTTCTCACTCTGGCAGAAAGTACTGATTCCCTCTCTTTAGATTATAATACCATTCTCAGACACTTTACTTGGACATTTAATAATTATGGTTATGATAGTTCATCTTCCTGCTCTAATGTAAAGGATCATTATTTTGTATTCATTTCCCCACAGCAGATTTTATGATACTCAGTAGGCTATAACAAGACAAAATAAATGGATATGCCACACTTGACTTTAAACAGTCTACTGGCAAAATTCCAACATCACTGCATGCACGGACCCATGTTTCCATCAGGCCTGTCATTACTCTCACACCTAAAACTTCCGAGGATACAACTCACTCCAGACTCGGCCTGGGTACCTCTGCGTAACTTCTGCTGTTAGTCTGCCTCTCTTCTCCGTTTCTCTCCTTAAACCAGCAGGTGTTTAAGCCACCTGGAGTCATTGGTGAGGAAATATCTCAACGTGTGATCTCAATCTGTAGCCCCTGAGCTGATCCATTCCTTAGACACAACCTCCGGCAGGCACAATTACTCGACTTTAACAGAACCGTTTGTCCCATTGAGGGAAACTCCAGCAGAACAGCCATCGCGAATGGCAGGGACTGATGATGGCATTTGCCGTCTTTCTTTCAGACATGTAAATACAGCTGTCGCTAGTCTCTTAGTTTCTTGATAATTATGTTCTTTTGTGCCTCGATTCACACTGTTAACCAAAAGAAGCAACACTTCTGAAAAGAACATAGATACCTCCATTATTTATGCAGCCCTCAGTGTGGTAGTTGCGCTTAAAATTAAACTGCATAATTGCAGAGAAACTAGACCAAGGAAGTGCCGTAAATGCACACAGTGAAAATGCAAATGAAGCCATTGGGGAAGAAAGAGCCAAATGTCACCATCATCGAGCTTTGTTTGCCAAAACGATCTGTGCTCCAAATCCTTAAAAAAGCAAAGAAATGCGTAATAATTTCAGAACTGACAGCAAGTACATGCCCAGGGAGGTGCAGCACTGAAGGTGCACTATGTCAAGAGTAGCGTTATTTACTCAAGTCTACAGAGCAGACAGCCTTATCCAGAGCTACATGTGTAGCAAACCTTTCACAGCGCAAGGATTGTCAAACTTTTCTGATCCAGGGACCCCCACCCAGGCTCAAGGGCATATAGGGGACCCCCATCATAAGTTAAAAAGGGTTATATATTTTTTAAAAAGCATGCAGCTGTTCTGAAGTGACAGTTGCACAGAGGAACATTTTAATACAAAACAACATCAAAACAGCGTCAATTGCATTGATAAAAATGTATAAATTGTTCAAGTTTGAATGAACGGAGTTGGTCACAACACACATGACCTTGAATGATGAAGAGAGCTATGTTGACATTGCTTTCGTAAGAGCTCCAGTGACATAACAAATTTAATGAGAGGTTGTCCTGAAGATAACCAGAAAGGAGTTAACAGGTATAAAAAAGTGATTAACTCTGCCACTGATGCCCTGTATAAGTTACTGCACAGAAGCAGACAAACGGCACATCCCTCAAACAAAGAGCCCACGCATTAAATCACAATTCATGTCCTTATCACATTCCATTATCCAGGGCAATTTATGTAGATTACATTACATTAACATGTTATCTGGATAATTTATACTGTGGCAATGCAGGTTAAGTACCTTACTCAAGGGTATGACGGCAGTGGCCCACAGATAAGATACACTGAGAATAGAACTGATAAGTGATCATATACATAGCACGAATGTAAGACCAAAAAAACTCAAGGCAGAAACAAACACGAGTAAAGAAATGTGGCCAACTGCAAAACACCCAATCAGGAAGCCACTGGAGCCAATATCACTCCAACTGTGAAGTGTGTGCTCCACCATGCTGATTCCCCAGTAAGACAAGAGGGACAGCTCACATCTGAGGCATCTGTGCAGGACCCCATGAGGGATTCGGCAGGTTCCCTGTCCCAAAAACAGCGAGGTTTACAGAACCTACCTCTCAGAGCAGAGAATAATCCATGTGCTGCCTGTGTTGTGTGCAGGGCCCACTCAGACACACACACCTCTTCATTCACAGGAAGAACTCACTCCTCTGAACAACAGGAAGTGGCTTTGTGTGTGTGTGTGGGTGTGGGTGTGGGTGCATGTGCGTGTGTGTGTGTGAGTGTGTGTGTGTATTCATGCGCGTGCAGGCACGCGTATGCATTTGTGCGTTTGAGCATGAAAGACTATTCTGAAGTACCATTTCCTGTTTTGTACCAACATAAAAGCAAATGTCTTATCATTAAGCATTAACATCAAACACTACAGGCTCTTGTCACTGGTGAAGCATTAATACTGTAACCTTAAATATATGTAACTGCATAATATTTTACACATATGAGCTAATTAAGTCAGCCTTGATTGGGGCATTTGTGAACAAAATCTATAATGGCGTACTATCATTTATTGGCTTGTCTTTTTAATTCACCTGTAAGTATTGCTGAGGGCAGACTCATGCCTGTATGACTGCTGGAGATAATGCCCCTCTCTCACATCACAAAACCACACATTATGGTAAAGATTCTTTTGTGAACTGTAAAACAAAACCCACATCCTGCCTCTTAGCGCCTCGCTGAGACAGGATATGGGCTTTATGAAGGGAGACAGACGGAAAGGAAGCGGGGGATGGTTGAGAAGAGAGCAGCAGAGTGAGGAGAAGGGAGGGATGAAGGAGGTGTAGGACATGACAGGCCCAGTGGCCCTCATTAAAGGCCCTCGGCCGTTGGGGCCGGCTGATCTGAGCCCATTTTTGGACGCCTGGTTTACCCAAAGTGGCGCATAACGGACACCCTGCAGTGACGTCACAAGGGAAAGCTGAATATCACTGCACTCCTCATAGGGCTTCACAGGAGTACAGTCAAATAATCACTGGAAAGCCTTCATCACTGGCAGGGGGAAGTGACACCAGGAATCATCTTTCTCAGAAAAGCAGACGCGGGCACATACCATATAAACTAAGCTGTATGGTCATGTACGCAGTAACTTTCACAAGATCTGCAATGTGCAGTCATTTAGCCTGCACACTTATTGAATTAGGAGTTTGCTGAAACGTACTGTAGAGAATGTGACGTTATGGAGGTCTATGTGGAGACATCACCTTATTTTAATGATGTCGACAGGCAGGGTGAGGAAGGACACCAACGCCGTCAGAAAAAGTAATGGCGCTCAATAACATTTAACACTTGATCATGTCAGCTTTGTAAAGGGAGTACATCATAAAGGTAATAGAGGGAGGAGAGGGAGATCTTAACATGGCGTTACTTAAAGCCATAAAAATGGGAAGCTTTTAAAATGAAGGACTGCTGTAATGAAAGAAGCGATGCTGCTGAAATACTTGAGTGGTGTTATGGTTGTAAGCTACAGCGTCCTGCACAAGTACGACACTTGAGTGGTGTTATGGTTGTAAGCTACAGCGTCCTGCACAAGTACGGCGCTTGAGTGGTGTTATGGTTATAAGCTACAGCGTCCTACACAAGTACGACACTTGAGTGGTGTTATGGTTATAAGCTACAGCGTCCTGCACGAGTACAACACTTGAGTGGTGTTATGGTTATAAGCTACAGCGTCCTACACAAGTACAACACTTGAGTGGTGTTATGGTTATAAGCTACAGCGTCCTACACAAGTAAGACACTTGAGTGGTGTTATGGTTATAAGCTACAGCGTCCTACACAAGTAAGACACTTGAGTGGTGTTATGGTTATAAGCTACAGCGTCCTACACAAGTACGACACTTGAGTGGTGTTATGGTTATAAGCTACAGCGTCCTGCACGAGTACGAAACTTGAGTGGTGTTATGGTTATAAGCTACAGCGTCCTACACAAGTAAGACACTTGAGTGGTGTTATGGTTATAAGCTACAGCGTCCTGTATGAGTACGACACTTGAGTGGTGTTATGGTTATAAGCTACAGCGTCCTACACAAGTAAGACACTTGAGTGGTGTTATGGTTATAAGCTACAGCGTCCTACACAAGTACAACACTTGAGTGGTGTTATGGTTATAAGCTACAGCGTCCTACACAAGTACAACACTTGAGTGGTGTTATGGTTATAAGCTACAGCGTCCTACACAAGTAAGACACTTGAGTGGTGTTATGGTTATAAGCTACAGCGTCCTGTATGAGTACGACACTTGAGTGGTGTTATGGTTATAAGCTACAGCGTCCTACACAAGTACGACACTTGAGTGGTGTTATGGTTATAAGCTACAGCGTCCTGCACGAGTACGAAACTTCAACTTGAACCTAGCCTAAGCCTGACACATTTGAACCGACACACCGACCCCAACCCGAAATTTATAAAACCACTGCCTTTGTATTTTGTTTTATTCTGCGATGATTGGACAACATTCACATAAGTATAGCACATAGAAAAATACGAATCCTGCATTACAGTCACAAACCACAGTTCAGCCGAACAACTGGCTAAGCTTTGCAACCAAGACAATAAATGCAGCATAAAATCCTAAAGTAAACTTTAGTCTACAGTCAGATAGCTAAACATGCTCGCTGGCCAGCTGACTTATCTGTGCCCAGCACAGCAGCGTTATTCAATAATCAAAACCCGTAGCAGGCTGGCTACCTTGTGTGCCAGAAAATAAAAAAATGTACAACACATAAATCATTTGCTGCCAATTCTAACATTATAGACCCTTGTTTTTTTTTTACCGTTTTGAGATTCAGTGCCAGCTCCTAAAGGCAGCGGAAAAAAAAACCTGTCTCCATCTTCCAGTTCAATGAAGTTATTATGGTATCATAGCAACAGGTCATCACATTTAAACCAGATCTTGCAGTGGTAAGACTTACCACAGATGAAGGCAAAACTGAGATCTACTGAAGCATGATTCTATATATACCTCAAAAATCGAAACCGCGTTTTCTTGGTTCTGTTTTCAGATCATCTAAAAATAAATGACTCGGTGCTGCCTTCATGGCAAGCATGAACAGTTTTACCAAGAATTTCATTAAAAATAATCTGATTATTCCATGAGGTTGTGACCGATGAGACCATTTAACCAAGTGAGGAAGCACTGCCCAACAGTGCTACAGTCTTTCCCTGCAGTGGAAGCTTTAACACCCTGTTTGCATTGCTTTTGCAACATATAGTATCACTCATGTGCACTGAGGCCTTTTCTGGCCATAAGAAGTCTAGCAGCTTAAAATTAACTTCAAGTGAAAAAATGTATGCCTATTACAATACGTGAGGTGACTTTCTGTCCAAAACAGTGCCTTCAATTTAACCTAACAATTTAATCCACCAATTTATATAACTGCATCTCATAGACCTCCAAGAACTGGAACTGTCAGTTTGCATTTACCTACAATTTGGTAAAATGATGGGAACAACTTTACTTGCTGCTGCTCTGCCATGCTGCCGGAACATTCTTCAGACTCCACACAGAAAAGGCAGGAAAACGCAGACAATAAATAAATAATGACTAAACATGACAAGGGTGGAAACTGCCACCCATAATCCTAAGTACAATGAACAAGGCACCAACCAGGCTCTGCCAGTGAGAATTAATGAGGATTTACTTATTATAGAGGTTTCCGGGCCCGTCTACGGGATGTACTCAAGGATCACTGAGCTGTTTATTAATGATCCACTAACACCACCGCACTGCAAGAGTCAGTAGCAAGAAGACAATCTGTTAGCATACTGATTTTATGACTGTGACCTGAGAGAGCTACAGATGACTGTGACCTAAGCAAGATACAGGTAGAATCTCCAACACACCCAGACAGGCATGGCCCACAATGAGCACTAATGTCTCACAAACACAGTGAGGATGGCAGGATCTTAACACAAACACAATACCCACTGCCATTGCTGAAAACCCAGGTACTTCTGAAAAAGTCTATACATTTTCTACACATCCCCCACTGAGCTACGAGCGGAGACACACTTACAATTCCGTGCCATGTTCAGTTCCCACATTTTCAGTATTACATACTAAACTGCAATACCGTGCTGGCTGAGTTTAATATGGAATTAGATAACCCAACACTGGAGGTGGTGAGGGTGGGTGGGTGGGCGGTGTGGGAAAGATCAGGCTGTATTTTGGGTGTGAGTGCATGTGTGTGTGTGTGTGTGATGATGGAAATGATAACTCTACTCCCAGGTCTCCAGGAGAGCAGGCAGATGGGCAGCAAATGGGAGGGGGGGATGAGAGAGAGAAAGATGAAAATAGAGAGAGAGATGGGGGGGAGAGAGAGAAGGAGAGACCGAAAGAGAGTGAAAAACAGGTGGAGAGAAAGAAACACAAGCATGAAACAGCATGACTGAGCTTGAAAAACAGCAAGGGAGGGACACACTGTACCATTAGTTTCCCTGTAACTACCAGTGTGATAGGGTGAGCACATCACACTATAAAATAAAATAAACAAGTCACTAATATTATTGTTTTTGAAGTCTTGTTATACAACAGTTTTCACCACCTACATTATTCACACCTATATTGTGTTTTACTGTGCGCTCATTACGTAACGCTTTGGCAATATTACACATTGTGATTGTCATGGCAATAAAGCCCATTAGAATTTGAGAGTCAGAAAGGCTGGTGCATTAACTCAGCACACTTGGAACAGCATCTGATCAGGACATTCAGTAATGTGACGGGGGGGGGGGGGGGGGGGTTGAATAATCCTAACTTTTCGCTTTGAGGGAGGAGAAAGAGAGAGGCACAGCAGGAAGTGCTCTCAAGAGGCACCAGGCCAAATGGCAGCACACTCCTGAGATAAACGCTTTCGGTAAGATGGAGCCGTCGCATATCATTCAGCTTCATTAGAAAGGAGTCCCTATGAAATGCCCATTTCTGTGGGTAGCAGTCATGTCTATGAGTGCACCTCAGACCGGATTCTAGTCGACTGTGAGACCTTTACCCACAATACACCTCTGCTGCTGAGCGCTATGAGCTAACAAATACCATTTTACAATGGTTAGCATGATGCTATGCACCAAAAATCTCAAAAGGAGGTTCCAAAGTCACAAAGCAAGGCAGTTTCTGGATGGTTTAGAGATTTACCCCACATCCACAGTACACAGAAACCACAGACAGCAAGCATTCATTCAGTTTCTTATATTTTCCATGAAAATCCATTTTTACAGTGTTGTGTGAAAGTCCCCCATATAACAAATCATTTTTGTATTTTTGCAGGCTAAAAACTTGTCTGTGTTTAGCTAGACTGTCGGTATGTATGTGGTCATGTGACTGAGGAGTGAATTTGCCTTCAGATGAATCTCACACATTTACTAACAAGAGGGGGAGAGAGGGAGAGGGAGAGGGAGAGGGAGAGAGAGAGAGAGAGAAAAAAAGACATGCTGACCTGCAGGAATAGACATTTCAAAAGTACTGAAGATCAAGAAAGGCCTATACAAATGTCCACATATTTTCATTCAAACTGAGTGACACCCAGCCTGTTTGTCTTGAAAAACATTCCCATTTTTAAAACACACTCTGAGACAAAGACCACAGGCCCAGGGCTAGGCTGAGAGATAGCTGTTTACTTCGCTGAAGAATGCAGACGGCACTTTAGGTCAAACATATCGCTTCATTGCGCTCTGAGCTCTGTCAATTCCACACTGACATGTCTCTCCATGCCAGAGCCTATCCACTGACAACTCATTCATGATAGATGCAACTCATTCGATGCCTAGATCAAAATCATATGCAGTAAATAATGTGGCAATTCCATGCAAATTGTCATGATGACCCACATTTGAAAATCATGGTTTTTCATCCAATTTAGTGTCAAATGGAGGCTTAAAGGATAGGCTATATTCTGGGTATATGCCAGTGGATTTTTCCTGAAAATAGATATAATAATTTACTGATTGTCATCTCTTTTCCAAGGAGAACCTAGCAGAAAAAATATAAAAATTTAAACAAATATAGGGGTCTTAATATGGGAGTAGGCATACCATGTATTCTACATTCTGGGGCATGCCAGAATATATCAGTAAACATTTTAAAACATATACATTTTCAATACTGCTTCACTCTTTATGCTGCTTCAAATCATGGCAAGAGTTTCTTCAGCTCAGTTCAGTAGCCACCAGTTCTGGGGTTCCAAAACACTTTCACAGTGTTGGACGGCAAAGTCACGCAATAGTAGAGTACTTGAAACTGAATTTCTGGCCATCATCTTTAAAACATGAGGTTCTCCTTTAGTTTATGATTAGCAGAAATGATGACAAAAAAGCCATGTCCCTCAAGGTTTGTGTGTGTGTTTTTTTAGCCGGCACTTATCTATATCTACAGTACAGTCCCCTCCAAAAGCTGAAATTCTGAACTCTTATCTCGTATTCATCTTTTGATCTGAACCCCAAATGTATTCAGTGTATTGCAAAAACAAAGGAATTGGACTTGTTGTTCGCTGTATGTCAAAGCATAGTGTTCCTGCTGGTTTCTCCACTATGCTAGAATAAGGTTCATTTTCCAGGCCCAAGATAAGATCTAGCTGGATTTTGATTGTATAGAGCCGAGGGGACAGGCTGCAGTTAATTCTGCACCACAGCCAACACCACCAACCTGGTGAGTCCATACAATTGTGTTATTTTACAAATTCATGCATCAGAAATCTTGAATGCTCTCCTTGAGTACATTGGGGACAGCAAAGCAAGAAGGCCACACAAGTATGTTGCACAAATGACTGACATTGAAATGTTGTGCACTTCCACAAGGACAGCAAGGGCTCTGTCTTTAGCAATGTTATTGCTGAAAAGAATTAAATCCGAGTTTGGTCAATTGAACAACTGTGTATACATGCGGTTGTTACCATTCTTGTTTTGAGAGCAAGATTAGTCTCAGAATAATACTAATAATAATAATAATAATTATTATAAATAATAAAATCTAATAATAATTATCATTATTATAAGATTAGTCTCTTATCATTGTTTTGTTAATTATTCTTTAGACAAACATGTTGGATTTTAGCCAAATAATCTGTCAATGTTACTGTGGCTGTGAAAATTAATATAATAGTGTCCACAGTATATATTTGTGATGTTATGTATCCAATAAAATACCAGCTCTCGCACTAGGCCTATGTGCACGCTACAAGTGACAGTGTCTCTGTTATTCTGTGTCCACAGGACACTTGCTGTAATTGAACATTTTCAAATTTGATTAGACCACAGTCATCTTAGAAATGAAAAATACAGGTCATTTACCTCAAAAACTACAGCATGATAGAAACTGCCAGTGCTGCAGAAAGCCATGAGGCTGCAGCCCGGGAGCCATCTCGCTGGCTTTCATTTTTATTTTCATCCTGAACACAGAGCTTTTAGAAGGGTTTTCACCACTTTTGTTGTGCTGTCAAGCTAAATGAAAAAGAATCAGATAAGCCTCAGCAGGAAGCTGGGAAGAATATTATTACTGGAAATTCAACAAGTAACCAGGCAACAGGAGAATACAAATGACAGAATACTAATAAAATTCCACAGTTCTGCTGCACTTCTCTGACTCATTCAAGAGTTCAATGGAAGGTGTCTGTTAGCCAGCGTGTGTTGAGAACAGCCATTAAGACTGGTCATGTCCACAGGCAATGTTTTCTCGTTAGAGGAACAGACATGCAAACTGCTGGCAACGATAAACTCTGCCTACAGTAGAAATGTCTAGTAATGTCAAAACACTATAGCAGTTATTTTTCCCCAAATGTCTTTGGTTTAAGATGATATCATATAATTCTATAACACGTGCCCAGTTTTAACAGCATTTTGAAAAACGTCTTGCTGTGGCACTACCTCACCCCAAAAAATGTGGGGATACTTTTGTATGTGAAACAATCTGGTCTTATTTAATATTTCTCAGATAGTAATAACACAAATCTGAAAATGTTAGCATAATCCTTATTGAATTTGTGGCTCGTTTCATAATAAATTGTTCACTGACCTATGTTAATAGATTCCAGGCCTGTTTAGTGCTCTCAGGTGTTCAATCAAAAGGAATATGTTCTTCCCTCTCATTCTCTGTATGGTGTTTACAGGAGTGATCCAAATAAAGCACTGTAGGGACAACAGGGACAACAGGAACTACAATTCCATACAGTCCACAGGAGGCTCCTCCTCCACGTTGGAAGTGACGTAGGATGTTGTACCAGTTGTGATTTCCGCACTGTAACGTGATACTGCACAGCGGAATGCGCGACTGGCAATAAAGTGTATAAAAGGGGCAACACGGCCAGTTCTTCCACCAGTTTTGTTCTTTCCAGTTCATCCGCTCAACTCGGCAGGGCCTTCACTGTCTCATCTCACGGCCCCAAGGCCTATACGCCCGGGGAAGAGCCCTCGCTCCACAAGGAAGCACGGTCGTCCATGACACCGATCCAACTGAGCGAGGCGGGCTCATCTACCCCCGACTATTGGCCACGGAGGACCGGAGACCGGAGACGAGACGCAAGGAGGCAACGCGAGCACCCGGTGGTCTAGAAGAACCACCAAGTGGACCACGCAGCCCCCCTGATCCTGCAGCAGAGCACCGCCAGTGAGTCCCCAAAGAGGCAAGTGGTCTGCAGTAGGATGACGCTGCATAGTTCGGGAGAAATAATGCGACTGGCTCCATTATCCACCCCTACGAACTGCAACCCTGACGATGAAAGAAACCTGTTCCAGGAACCCAAGATGAGGCGGCCGGTTCCCCTATCTATCACAACCCTACGAACTGCAACCACAGGATTGGGCGACCAGTTTTCCCCTTTCGTTGTGAGTGTGCAATCCAACGCAGGAAACCCTCCAAAAGACTTCAAGTAAGGCTGTAACATGGGCAATAGCATATTAGTTAGCAACCGCAACATGTTGTGATTGGATGTATGTAACTGTACTATTGAATGGTTAATGTGTGTTCTGTAAAAGTTTTGTGTTACTATTTTACTTTGGATGGCTGTAAGCCATCCACCGCGCTGCGTTAGGTTTAATGCATCATGCACAGAACGTATCTTGCATGTGATCTGTCTTTAAACACTAACCAGTCGTAATATTAACACTGCACGCTGATCTCAACGCACACGCATTGATAAGCTTACGGCTATCCCCTATGTGTATGGTATGGTTCATGCGCCACCATTAGCTAGCTCCAGCGAAAGCTAGTTTCAAACCTCCCTCCATTTTAGTTTCTTTGTTCTCTCTGAACACGTGTCCGAGGCAACCCCTCATGCGCAGGAGAACATGGAAACCCCACGTGCGCCCCACACGCACACGCACACACACACACACACACACACACACACACACACACACACACACACACACACACACACACAGTTTGTTGCACATTATAGTAGTGAATCGTGACTTGCTCTGTTTGGTACTTTGTGTTCAATAAACTATTACATTTATCCAAGATTGCCTGTATTAATGTTGCTCTTGTGGTGAAATGAATCACTCAATGCTAATCGCAGGGATTCCCCAAAATGCCTTCACCTTCTAGCTGGATCATTTATATTAATTCGGTATCAACTGAGTACATGATATTGTGATTTTGCTAAGACAATT
This sequence comes from Synaphobranchus kaupii, assembly GCA_029718625.1. Lineage (NCBI taxonomy): Eukaryota > Metazoa > Chordata > Actinopteri > Anguilliformes > Synaphobranchidae > Synaphobranchus > Synaphobranchus kaupii. Next base: position 60,270,344 of record CM056382.1, read on the forward strand.
ATTAATGCGTAATTTTATTGGTAATTCATTTAATTATTAATTCAAGTTACCCATTTTTAGTTAGTATATTCTCTTTTGAGAATAATATATACATAATATATACATTTTATGCATCAAAGACTTACAGCCTGGGAGCTATACTGTATATTATTGTACACAATCAGTGCATCTAAATCCATATAGAGACTTTCACACCAGTGAGCTCTTGGATTCGGATCCAACACTGTTCCTGGCTGCAGTTCATCTCCATGCTGCATTCTGCATAGTGAATTAGAAGTACAGACCTCACCCCTGCTCTCTGTTTAAAATATTATTTCATACTGAAGCCCAATTTGAACTTTAAAAAGTGTTTTGTCAAAGGCGATGGCTGTCTGAGGTCAGCAGCGGAAAAAAACAGTCCACAAATTCATTCAAATACATGCTTCCTGTCGCATGCTATTCATTAGTCACTCTTATTGCAGAAGTGAGCCATTATTTTATGGCCAACACACAAAGAAACAACAAAGAAATCTAATCAAAAACTGCACTGTAAAATGTGCTGCCAAGGACTCAGCAAGGGAGAAGTTTTGGAAGCTTGAGGCTTCCATCTGTATCCAGTAGAAACCGATATGGAGCACAGAATGTTACACATATTTATGCAAAACAAAACATTTCACTAGAACTCCCTTATTAGGCATCGCAACCGCAAACATCATCATTAAAATTCAAACCCACTAGCAAAAAAGGTCAAATTCCTTCTCTAAAAAACACATAAATCCCATTAGATACAGAATGAAAAAAACCTACAGGACATGTCATCACATAAACTGTGTAATGGTCCTGAAAACACCATAACGCTTAAATTAATCTGTCTCTTTCTGATTGCCAGTAAATAACACACATGCTAACATGTCTAGTAGATCTACAGTAGACATGCTGTACTTACTAGCCTGTATCTTCCCATTGCAGGCATCAAGCTCTTCACGATTAGCCTGCTAGAAAATGATCCACTCAGTGGGATAGGAGTCAAAGGACCACGTATACTGCTTATCCAAAAAATAGCTGGCAGCTGGATTAACAAATCCAAGGTAGGTTTCAGAGGGTAGGCAGCATTTTAAATCCTTTTAAGACCAACGTCTTCTTACCCTTGGTTACAGTCTTTATCAGAGTGTTTGCTTCTTTTTTCAGTGCAACAAATAAAACGTATTCAATCTCAAAACTGCAGCTTTATTCATTCAGCCCTTGTAATTCATTTAGTAATGTGTTACATGCTGTCCATGTTTTGTAAACGTATAGCCAAAGGGACAGTGAGAACATAGACAATGTCACATTTGCCACAAACGTGAAAGTCAAGCTCAATACAACAGACCAATTAGATGCCGTAGGGAGAAACATTCAAAACCGTAACCTAAACCAGGGCATTCTCAGACCATTTGTGTTTATCATTTTAGCAAATTGAATTGTAGGCCAGGAAAACATCTTGTCTTGAAGTTAATGTTTAGTATAACTAATTTATACTATCACTGGCATTAATTAATATTGCATATGTTCCAAAAAACCGATTCTAGGCGCATTTTGGTAATGTCATTTTGTGGTTGTGCAAGTGGGCAATGCCACAGAAGCAGCCATGGGACAGGAAATAGCATAATGCCAGCATGTTTCTGGTTCTTAATTTTTTGTGTTACAATGCCCTTTCGCTGAATGTTCATGATACAGAATTGGGTGCACCAATCAGATTACAGTCGGCCACATACAAACTAGCCATACATCCTCCACAGACATAGAAGTCAAAGAGGAATCACGTCTCTAACAAATCCATAAAAAGCCATTGCACCCCAAATATATTTTTAGTAATGATGCCACTTGCACATCAGAACAGTGTTAAAAAAAGCTTTGAGGCAACACCCATACACACTTCCTTATTTGTGCATTGTGATTCAGATAAGACAAACCTTACCATCACAGTAAACGTTAAAATAAATAAAAACAAACCAGCATGCTACCTGCACATACATAGAAGATCTGCAGTACGCTTTCACTCATACAGTAAAGATGAGGAAAGAAGAATCACTGATGACAGCAGTGTGCCTAAACATTAATTTAGCCAGCACTTAACAGTCGATTTGTTATGAACATAGCTTATAAAATTATTAAGATCCACATCTTTATGTTTTAAATTAGAATAAGAGCCTAATCAGAAAGGTGCACTCTCTTGAAAATGTATACTTCATATGTACCAAATACTCCAAGAATATTTTTTTCCCCAAACAGAATTACAAGTGGATTTTTTCGCCCCAGCACCGTCAGAGCACAGAAGGCTCTCGCCTTTCTTTTTCACTTGCCATAATGCGGTTATGCATCTATAAAGTCAACAGAGCGAAGCCCTGGCCTAGCTCTCACCTCTGAAGAAGAGCTATATTACTGCTATAATGAGTCTAATAATAACATCAAACTGTCAATCTTTCACCCCCCCCCCCCCCAAGCTGCCCTGCCTACATGCTCTCTCAAGGGGAGAAACAAACGCATCACAGCTAAATTCAGCCAATCGTTTTAGCAGAATCAGGATAATGACAGTCGCTGTGTACAATGTTCGATCTGAGGGAGGGGGGAGCCCCAACACATTTACCCATATTGCCTGTCCATTTTAGTATAGGGGTCAGTAATGCACACACTATACTGTGGGCCCTTTATGTGCTGTGTGTCTGTTCCTTCCATTTTTCTGGTGACATGCACCATAATTACAATTATGGAGGAGGAAAACATTACAATACAAGACTACAAAGATAGCTAAACTACACTTTAAGAGTAATGTAGTTAGATTAAGAGGAAAAAACCCCTGACTCAGCGTTGCGCGTAACTGAATTCTAAATATTCACAAAGGTACCCGTGCCTGAAGCAACAACTGTTCTCCAGAGGCCAGCAAGTCATCCACGTAAAAAAATAAACAGTCCTCAGTCGTGAATTGTTTTGGACGGAGGACGAACAGGTTCCATTGGTCTACGAAAAAAAAGAGCAGCCTGTGTCTTCACTCAAATTGCGCCCCGTCACTGAGGCCGCTTCTACGCCCGAGAGCCACCGCTTCATCACCCCTTTCCAAATGAAACCAGAGGAGCGCCACCTTCCAGTCCCACCAAGTCTGAGCCTCCACAGCCAAGCTTTTCCATGCCCTGAAAGCAGCGGGCTCTCACACCAAAATCACATTTCACATCTGTGCTTGAAAATGAAATGAACAGAGCTGACAAGGGGAAAAGACAAGAATTATGTATTTGCAATCTCACAAGCCTTTGATCAAGTGGTAGTGGCTTTCCAGTATTTAGCCTGACAATATCAGGCAGTGGCAGTACCATCACTCATGTGTAAGCACATGAAGTACTGTGCTTCACTGCTGTGAATGTGGATGGGCATAACGGTCTGCAAGAGAATTCACAAAATGCAAACTACACAGCACACTGTGTGTGTGTGTGTGTGTGTGTGTGTGTGTGTGTGTGTGTGTGTGTGTGTGTGTGTTTATGTATACAGTGCTATCCACAATTATTGGCACCCCTGGTAAAGAGTGAAAAGGGTTACAAAAAAATTCACCTTTTGGTGAATTAGCTTAGTCTCACACTGAAAAAATGAGAAAAATCCAACCTTTAATTGAAGTAAATTCATTCTGAGAAAACAAAAATCCCTCATCAAGAAATAATTATTTTTAACAAAACCACATGTGCCACAATTATTGGCACCCCCGAGAAATTCTTATGAACAAAATGTAACTGAAGCATTTTTACCATTTATAATTTACTTTTTAAAGTTGATCAGAGTGTTTAGAAACTTTAAAGCAGTAATCCATGACTTCCTGTTTCACTGGGGTATAAATATGAGGTGACCCAGAGGCCATATTCCCTTATTCATACATCAACATGGGAAAGATAAGATAACACACAAATCAAATGAGGGAAAAGTGTTTTTGAGCTTCATAAGTCAGGAAATGGCTATAAAGAAATAGCTACTCATCTAAAAATGCCCATATCTACCGTTAGGGCAATACTAAAAGCAACTGGAACTGTTACAACCCTGCCTGGAAGAGGACACAAGTTTATTTTGCCCCTACGCATAGTGAGGAGGATGGTAAGAGAGGCAAAAAAAATCCCCAAGGATCACTGTTGGAGAATTACAGAGGAAAGTAGCAACTTGGGGTCATCAAGTCTCCAAAACTACCGTTAGACGTCACCTCCATGCCAACAAATTATTTGGAAGGCATGCCAGAAAAAAGCCTTTCCTGTCATTTCAACACAAACGTAAGCGCCTGGAGTTTGCTAAACGCTACTGGAACTTTGACTGGAACCGTGTTCTATGGTCAGATGAAACGAAAATTGAGCTTTTCAGCAAGCAACACTCAAGGTGGGTTTGGCATAAAAAGAAGGATGGCTATACTGAAAATAACCTGATCCCCACTGTTAAGTATGGTAGAGGTTCCGTGATGTTGTGGGGCTGTTTTTCCTCCAAAGGCCCTGGGAAACTTGTTAGGGTACATGGCATCATTAACTCCATGAAATACCAGGACATTTTTAATCTGAATCTGGCAGCCTCTGCCAGGAAACAAAAACTGGGTGGTCGTTGGATCTTCCAGCAGGACAATGATCCAAAACATATGTCCAAATCAACACAAAAATGGTTAACTGAACACAAAATCAAGCTTCTTCTCAGTCCCCTGACCTAAACCCCATTGAAAACCTGTGGGCTGAGCTGAAGAGGAGAATGCACAAGAGAGGACCTAGGACTCTGGATGATCTGGAAAGATTCTGTAAAGAGGAATGGTCTCAGATTCCTTGCTCTGTATTCTCCAACCTTATTAGATGTTACAGGAGAAGACTCAGTGCTGTTTTATTGCCAAAGGGAGGTTGTACAAACTACAAAGTATTAAATGCAGGGGTGCCAATAATTGTGGCACACGTGGTTTTGTTAAAAAAAATTACTTCTTGATGAGGGATTTTTTTTTTTCTCAGAACAAATTTACTTCAAGGTTGGATTTCTCAAATTTTTTCATAGATTAAGCTAATTCACCAAATGGTGACTTTTTTGTAACCCTTTTTACTCATCTTTACCAGGGGTGGCAATAATTCTGGAGGGCACTGTATATATATATAAATTTTTATTTATTTATTATTTTTTTATTATTATTTATTTATATATACTGTATATCTTTGGAATAAATGTTAGACACCACTTTATTTGTGCTAAAACTGTCTTGTAAGCACACATCTTCTCACTTTTCAAGCTTTTTGATGCTCATGATAAAGTTCTTACTTTACTATGCCCATGCCAGTAATATACATTTATTCCATGTTCCCCAAAGGCCCCAGAACATGATACCAGCATGTTCTCAGACATGTCCAGCTCCAGCAGTCTAATGAATCACCGCAAAGGGAGCTAATGAGAGGGTTCTGAATATCTCCTCGATGTGCTTTTGTCCAGCAACCTGTATCCAACAGGGAGGGTAAAACCCTGTGGTACTGACCATTTATACACATTGATAATCCACTTGCTTGTCAACTCAATTTGCCCAACAGCCATCTAGTTCCATTCCCCCTCTCTGTAAGGTGTCAGGATGCTGCGCCGCTCTCTGTGACGATAGCGAGCCTTGACGGGCCATCGTGAAAGGGCACAGCGACGACTTCTTGGAAGATGGACACTGTTGCCTCCGTTTCAGCCCTGATATGATATTGTATGTCAGCACTGCCGCTGGACTAGAGAAGCTAACTGTCATTGGATAAGTCAACGAAATAGTACCCATCCACTGTCAGCCGGTGCTTCTGTCAAGCCTTGGCCCTTGTGACAGGCACAGGCTGTGTACAGTGTTTACATTAAACCTGGCTACAGCTATTTTTTTATACAGCATTTTCTTTACTTACAAAATATAGTACTGGCTGGGCCCATACAGATCTCTGATAGGGCCAAGGCAAATGAGTGCTGACATGAGCAATAGAACAATCAGTGCATCAACCCCCGCAGCTTGAGAACTCATTAATATAAAATATGAGTGGAGCAGAAGCTTCTATGAAATTATTAAAGTAATAAAAGGCTCAGTTAAGGGATAATACTCAATACGACATACTGCTCTATTCATTACCCCTGATGATAATGCTACCATTTCTACCCCACTGGAGAACTACGGGTTGAATCATGTTCAACAAATGATCAAATAATGTCTGCCAACAGAAAGGCCTGCCAGATAGATTAGATGAACCAGAAAAAAATGTCAAACAAACAGAATAACATCCTTACTTGCTCTCCCGGAGTGTGGGTTACGTAATGCTCCAACCACTGGAGTGTAATGGCATAATGAAGCACGTACTGTAAAATGGCCTGTCTAATGCCAAAATGCCCAAAAACTGAACCTGTCAGGCTGTAATGATGAATAGTTCATATTGGCACGACAATGCAAATGTATTCATAATACAGTGTAGCAAACAAGGATAGGCTTTTTTTTTAAAGGCGGTCATTGTTAATAATGAAATGATAGGATGTGTTCACTGGGCTAATTACAGACCCCGTGGGAGCCACTGACAGAATCCCCTAAATTCACAGAGGTAAGAGGACCTTACGGCAATCCCTTTAGACTTGCCTATCGATCCTTAAAAACTCCTCAAGGACACGTGTACATTTTGCTTATTAAGTTGCATGCATACGTCAGTACAGTTGGGGCTTCGTGTTTTAAGCAGCAGGGTTTTGTGGCAGCCATAATTCAGCTGAAGCCAAACAAAGGACAATGTCAGCTAGTTTGTTGGGAGAAACAGAGACCACTCAAATGATCAGCCTGACTGGATTCTCACTGTCACAGCACAAACGCTACAAAAAACACAGTCACAAAGGCGGACTAATTAGTGTGTTCCTAGACAATGTGAAAAGAAAACATGTTTGTGACAGCAGCATGCAATATGCATCTTGTACATCTTACCATTTTAAGGCTATAGTTAATTTGGATAAGGATGGTTGATTTGGATAAGTTGATTTAGATGCCAGCATTCATATCAACAGTAACAGGAGCTCCTGTCATCCTGAATAATTTGAATTTTCCGTGGTCTTACCCACCGCAGTTGGTGTTTGATTGACAGAGACTCTGTGTGTTCACCCCATTGCTTCACAGTCTGTCCCCACCACTCATTCTCTCTGTCTCTCTTACATTTACCCACCCCCTCCCTCCCTCTTTCTCTCTCTCCCTCACATCCTCTCCATCCCCACTACACTCCCACACACCTCCCTCTCACTCTGTTCCTACCACTCGCCTACTCTCTCACCCACTACCTCCCTCTTTCCCTTTCACTCTCCTCTCTCCATCCCTTCTGACTAAACCACTTCCATTCTGTGTCCTTTTCTACTTGTCACTCTTTTACCACCCTCTCTTACTCCACGAAGTAAACAGTCCCTCTCTCTCTCTCAAAGATGTATACAGTCAATAGATGTATATAGTCAAGAGATGTATGCAGTCAAGAGATGTGTACAGTCAAGAGATGTATACAGTCAAGAGATGTGTACAGTCAAGAGATGTGTACAGTCAAGAGATGTGTACAGTCAAGATATGTATACAGTCAACAGATGTATACAGTCGGGATGTGTACAGTCAAGAGATGTATACAGTCAAGAGATGTGTACAGTCAAGAGATGTGTACAGTCAAGATATGTATACAGTCAACAGATGTATACAGTCAAGAGATGTGTACAGTCAAGATGTGTATACAAGACTAACCCTCTGTCCTCTCCTCCGAATAAACAGACAAAAGAAGATCTCATTGTTTCAATAAATCTCACCGTCTCCTCTCATCTTCATATAATCTCCTTCCTTTTTCACACAGATAATGTGGTCAATTTCTCTCAGGACAAAGAAGTCACCCAGCAGCGGACACATCTCACGTTACGGACCACACAGAGCTCTGATTTTCACCCCGTGAAAATGGACATAGTCATTAATACCTTCTGTTCCGCTGCACACGATCACAGCACTACCTTTGGGGACTAATCTGAGGTGTTGTTTTCTGCTGAACAAATATTGGTTTTCCTTTTAATTAGCTCATTAAATGAGATGCTGGGGGGAACAGGAAGAGAGAGAGAGAACGAAGGACAGCGAGACTGTATTGTGTACACTGCCACATTCTGCACCGTCACAGTGCTTGGTAATGCAAATTCTCCCGATTTATTTCAAACACTGAGGCTAATCTTGCCAAAGCTCCTCGCCAAACCTTACCGACCTGTACCACAGATATCTTTCCCTGCCAGCAGTCTGCACAGTGCTCCTCTTTGTCTCTCCCTCTCTCACAGAAGATGGGTTCAGGTGCACACTGCAGTCCTCCGGCAGTCCCACAGATTACAGATGTTCTCACTGCAATGTTTCATCCCTCAGAAAACCTTCCACTCTCACTGTCCACACCCTGTCGTCCCTTCACCTTAGGTCTCCCCACAGACACCAGAGACACTCCAACGGTCTGAAGAACTTACTTCACTCACTACGGCGACAAAGTACATTCACTTTGGCAGCCAGTACCTTCACGTTAACCTCTGAGATCTATCAACTGTTGCTAACAGCTGAAGGAGGCAGTGTAGCAGCAGCGGCAGCCATTTCGCATCTCCAAATGAAAATAGGCGTTTTAATGATAAAAGAAGGAAATTGAATATGATACAAACCCGCTTGGTTGCACAGGGTGAATTCTGAATGCGTGCACTTGAATAAGTCAAGCAGACACAGTATGAATCGGGACTCCAGGCTAATCCGCAGCTCCGCAAGGCTACGAGTCAAAACGTGTGAAAGTGCACCCAGGCTTCAGCGGTAGCATTAACAACCGCCTTCTCTTCCCTGCGCGTCAAGAATCACGCAATCTATGGGCTTAGTGTTCAAGGGCACAGAGAAATGAAATGAAAGCGCCATGGTGGACAGGGGCTGGAAGGTTGCAGGTTCCAATTGGAGGAGGGCCGCTGCGCTCCAGAGAAGAAAGCCGCCGGACCCGATTTGCTTCAGTAAACGGCCAGAGGCGTAATGAATATGTGATGCGTAATCCACGTAAGCCGGGCTGGATCAGACCATCTGCTGAGCACATTAATCATTATGATACTGAATCATCTGTATTCATGCATGGTATGTACAGTGTATTAATGAATGACCTGATGCCATGAAAACATGCCCATTCAATAACAAGCGCATGTGAAAATCCGCTCGTTATGAGTGCAGGACCGCACAGGCGCAAGGAGGCATTCGCTCTGATAGGGAATCGATACGTCACTGAGCGTCCTCTCCTGACTGTGCACCACACCTCCACTGTTACCCTGCCTATGCCTTTAACAGCAGAGACACAAACTCCAATAAGGAGGAGGAAGGAAAGACCTGGCTCCTGCTGGAGGTGTTCATGGGGAGCGGCTCAATCCACACAGAGGGGAACAAAGCACACTCGCCCAAACCCACGCCAGCTGAGAGACCGCCAATGTCACACAGCGCGTCATAAGAGAACCGAAGACCTACAGCAGAAATGCATTCATTAACATTCATATGACATGAATGACGGAAACACAATGACAGAAAAGAGCGCGGAAACAAACAGTCCACCACACAGAGATACACACCTCCACCTCTACGTCTGGTGAGCAGTTCAATGAATGCTTGCTTAACACCTGGAGCCGGGAGGACATCATTTTAACAAAGCAATGGGTGGCCCTATTTCTGCTGCCTGCAGGCCAGAGTCATGACTCAGTCTAATGACACTACCGTCATCAGCCACAACACCCTGTCACACACATCTTCCCCACTGTGAAAGCACGAGACATAGTTTATTCCGCCAGCCAAACCAACACCACTCTTTAGGGATGGCCAACCACAAAATGAGAAAACAAACATGTATGAAAGAAGAATATGAGTACAAAATATTTTGATAGAATTTTTGGGAGCTACTTATGAATTCCTGTTTAAAAAAAAAAGTAGGTTGAAAGCTTCATAAGGAAGTTGTTGCATTTAATATATTTGGGGAAAATGATAAAATGTCACACACTATTGTAATCTTAAACATAATTCCCCACCCAGTTTCATTTTAAACATACACAAACAAGCATTACATTTCATTACAGTCCTTAGCCAATGCAAACAACCTTGAAAACCTCCAAACCCGTAAATTTCATATAATAGCAGTTGAAGACAACAACAAAATGAACACTAACGGAATAATAACGGCCCGATAAACATCTGGTAATCCGGAGGAGGAAAATGCAATTCAGTTCAGACAAATTATGCCTGTAGGACGGTGTCTCTAATTAATGGAGAGCAAAAGCTAATCACTTCATCCCCAGTCAGCTGTTTCTCTGCATCCATATACAACAGACACGGAAATAAACCACCTGAACAATGATACTGCAATCACCAGCAAGAGGCATATAGGAAAATATATTTTTCAACAACGAGGAATATCCTATTTAAAGATTGTGCTCTTTTGTATCAAGGCCAAAACAAATGGTCATTTAGGCATACATAGAGAGCATCTGAAGGTACACTACCTAGATTGAGGTTTATACCTTATGTATGCATATCATACTTTCAATGCTTCCATTTTAGAGGTTCAGAAGAACCTTGGCCTTTGACATTTACCCTAAGCCTGCGTCTCTGGACAATCACCACTACAGCTAGACACACAGCCACCCAATCAGGCCAAACAGTGTCCACTTAAAGCCCATGACATGTTAAAGCTGGGTGAACACGCCAACATCAGTGGATCTGCTTTGTGAAAAACCCGAATGTAGCATGAAGGCGATTAAAAAACATCTAGCACAGAGAACTTGGGAATAATAACAAAAGGCGACCCGTTCCAATGAATTCAATCGATACCAGGGCCCCGCTGAGTGTTTTCACCATCAGAGTCGCCACGTCTGGTTGTTGGAATTACAGCGAGTCACAACATTCCGTGGGCAGCCAAATCCAGACCAAGTCCATGCAGGTCAGTCCCAACAGCCCATGACAAGTTCTCTCCATTCAGTGCAGCAGATAAATCCAATCATGCTGAGAGATCAACTAGAGTAGGGCTAGTCAACTCTTGCCTGGATCACTACCTAGAAACTGTGACTTCCACTGTTACACCCTCTCAAACCTGCATGGGTAGGCAAATTAAATGTGTTAATTAACTACAATAATCAGCTGAACCTGGCACTACAGTCAGCTAGGACCACGTTTAGAAGCAAGGATTTAAAGGGGGAAGAACAAATCAGATAATTTATCATCACAGTCTCTTTCTATACCGGAGAAAGCAGTTGTGATCAATCAGAAGATTCCTTCTCGTATTAGTGTAAACCACAGATAACATCAAAGTTCACAGTAGGCCTGCAATAACACCATTCCTCATTATAAACTCCAATGAGTGCATTATTAATGTAATGCACTTGTTACATTACACAAGTTATTTCTTCCCTAACTACCCTTAAAGGCATACTGAACTTTGTTAGAACATAATATTGTAGGCCTGTAGCTACCTGGCCCCGTTATGAGTCATAATATTCACGCTCATCTTCATGACTTGCTCCAGATGATATTTTACACTTTTTCCAAACAAAGGTTTGGAAGAAGATCCGGTCGTTAGCGTATTAACTTCTTTGTTTCTTTCTTGTGCCTGTAATGGTCCCACTCAATTCCTGAAGGGTGCATTAGTAAAGAAACTGAGCATCAAAGAAGTTAGCAACAGTTGATAGATCTCAGAAAATAGTTCTTCAAAATGAAATCAATCAAAATTTGTTTCAAAAGTTTCAAACGTTCGGTTCTGGATATCGTTATTTCATATATCGCCGTAGTCCACGTTGTGTGCATTCGTCTATGTGCGAAAACTGTGCTTTTGAGACCCGTTTCACCATGCAATGAGAGTGAATGGAAAGAGGAAAAAAATGTCATTCTCCGTTGGCCAGTTGCTGACCACTAGAGCAAGTCATGAAGATGAGCGTGAATATTATTCATATCGGGGCCAGGTAGCTATACAATATTAACTAACAAAGTTCAGTATGCCTTTAACTAGCATAGAGCCTCTCACATTGCACACATTCACTGTTGTACTCGCGACAGCTTGAAGCAATTCAGGGCAAGTACCTTTCACAATAGTACAATGGCAGTGCCCCATATGAGAATCAAACCGGCAAACCTCAACCCTTTGGGTTACATACCCAGCACCTATCAACTATGCTACGTTGTTGGATACAGTTAGATACTGAACTCACCCTTTCTAACAGAAGCATGTTACGGTATATGATCTCCAACAGTTCCACATGAAATTGAGAGAAGAATAAACTGTCACTGCTGTTAACATACCTGCTCTGCTCATAACCCAGTCTTGTAATGCACTCCTGTAACACACCTCCCCCTCTATACACTGCACACTCCGGTAACGCACTGTCCTCTCCTTCTATGGGCTGTGCACTCCTGTAACGCACTGTCCTCTGCTTATATACACTGTGCACTCCTGTAACGCACTGTCGTCTCCTTCTATACACTGTGCACTCCTGTAACACACTGTCCTCTTCTTCTACACACTGTGCACTCCTGTAACACACTGTCCTCTCCTCCTACACACTGTGCACTCCTGTAACACACTGTCCTCTCCTCCTACACACTGTGCACTCCTGTAACACACTGTCCTCTGCCTATATACACTGTGCACTCCTGTAACACACTGTCCTCTCCTCCTACACACTGTGCACTCCTGTAACGCACAGTCCTCTTCTTCTATACACTGTGCACTCCTGTAACGCACTGTCCTCTCCTCCTACACACTGCGCACTCATGTAACACACTGTCCTCTCCTCCTACACACTGTGCACTCATGTAACACACTGTTCTCTCCTCCTACACACTGTGCACTCCTGTAACACACTGTCCTCTCCTCCTACACACTGTGCACTCCTGTAACGCACTGTCCTCTTCTTCTATACATTGTGCACTCCTGTAACACACTGTCCTCTCCTCCTACACACTGTGCACTCATGTAATGCACTGTCTGCCCCTATAATACACCGCCTGCCTCTAAAAAGCTCTTCTAACACACCCTTTCTGGAACATACTTTTTGTTACCACACCATATTGTCTCACTCAGTTTCTGTAGCTGCACTGATGAGCAAGAGAAGCCAGCAGCCTGAGCAATGAGTCTCATTAATTCTGCCTGTGCACGATCACGAACGCAAACACAGAGCCACAACTGAGCCACAATTTAGCCAAAGTAACACCACAGAAGACGAGAGCGCCGCTGACAGCATCATGATACTGACTATATTAAAGCCTTAAAGAGTAAGCGCACGGGCCGAGTGAAGGAGGCGTGTACAAGACCTACAGGAGCTCCGCTTGCTGCTGTCTGTGGATCCTGGAGAAGACATTCCTGTGTGGACGAAGAGCTGACAGAAGAGGGAAGATGCGCGGCTCGGCGTGGAGTCGTGCGGGGCGCCTGAGACTACCCGTTACGGCACCGCTCACCCCTCGCTCATCCTCTTCCTCGGCTGAAGAAGGAGAGGTGAGGAGAAGTCTCTCTCTCTGTCTGTCTCTCGCTCGCTCGCGCACCGAGCGGTGATGTTCTCCTCCACTCTGATTCACGCTCTGAGACTGAAGCTTCTCCGTGGCGCTGCCTGTAGACTGAGTGCGCTGTGGAGATGCTGCCGTAGTAGAGAGGCGTGTGCCTGGAACGTACCACTTGCTGCCATCGATTGGGGGGGGAGAGGGGGAAGGAAACAAACTACAGCCATTCAATGCTGCGATACAGACGGGGGGATTCACAGGGCCGAGCTCTAATTCCTGTCCACTCAGTGTTTAGCTGGACAGCTGTGACCAGAGTGAGACCCAAAATTCTGAGAGCTCACTAATCAAGTAAAGAAGGTTCACATCCATGACCTCTGACCCCCGGAAACACATTTACACAAACGAGCGCAAACGCACACATGCTCAAGCACATACTGTACGTACAGGTACTTACATGCACACGCAAACAAACCAACGAGTGCATATAGATATATACAGTACATACTTACACAAAACACACAGCCAAAAATTTCACGGGCCCAAAAATTTCAGCCCGACCTGCATCCTTTTCAGCCCGAGTCCGACCAGATCCCGAGTGTTGCAGCATTTTGAAAGCCCGATACGATTTGAACCCGACGCACCCTGCTGCGTGTGATTATCTGCCCTTATGCTGCTGATGCAACGCACAAATCAAAAATCATCGGCCTGCTACATTAGCTTACGAATTAAGAAAATTACAGAAAACCACAAGCATATTGCAATTTTTAAAAGTAAACATTTTGGCGGGGTTACAATATCATTGAGCCCATACACAAACGTTAGGCTCTGGCAATGAAAGGGCAAAAAAATTCCTTAATCAATTCTCTCACAAAAATCTGAAGGAATGGGCCAAATGAGGATTACGTGTTCATGATACTAGGACTTAGGATACTTATTCAATTTAACAAATATTGGTGATGTTCCTGTTTTACGGCTGCCGTATAGCTACTTAAGCAGGGTATCACAGTATTTGCCTTTTACGAACCCCATGCTTTTGTTTGCAGCTTGATCAATAACCATGTAAAAGTCCAGACCTCGGATTTTCCTTTCGATGGCTGCTGCCTCCCTTCATACTCCCCCCGAAAATAACCTTTTCTCTGCCTCTGCCTCTGACACATCCATTATGGCACTCGCAAGCGCATAGCTTAGCTTACTAGCCTGCCTAACTGCCATCCAGCCGGTGTGGTGCCTTGAGCTCAAAATTTAAAGGGACCGAACCCAACCTTTTTACTGTCTGGGCCCGACCAGAACCGAGCCAGATATAAAATGACAGAATTAGGGCCCAAACCGACCCGAACCGAACCCTCGGGTTCTGGTCGGGTATTTCCAGGCTCGGGCGAAAATGACCAGCTCTAACAGAGTACTCTGAAAGGCCCTTGTTTGTACGTTTGTGTTCCCATACTGCCGATACGGACATATGTTCTGGGACAGAGGACAGTACATTGTGATTTGCACTGGGAGACAGTAATAGTACAGTAATGAGATCGGTCTCTTGCAGGACCCATACGGCCCGGCTCGAAAACGTACTGCCCGTGCCTACAGCATAATAACTTTCATTATTGTGACACCCACACACTGTCACTCACAGCAGCATTGAGTCCAGGTCTTCAGAACTGACACAAAACAAAATTACAAGAACTGTAGGCTGAAATAATGTATAAAATAACAAAGAAATAACAACAACAAAAGAATTTCACCTTCTCTCTACAGGTCATTATTCCCTTTTCCTTTTCATTCCCGTTTCATCCGTATTTCTGTACTGCGACACAGCAAAATAAACATACACCACACGTTACTATGCATCATCTTCACGATTTTATTAGATATTTAAATAGCTTCCCTCATGGAGTATATTTACAACTATATGTAAATATACTATTTGTATGTAAGTATATTTATATTGTACAAATCCTGCCAGTAAATATCAGAAACCTGAAATCCATGTGGGTAAACTGAAAATATACAGAGATATTTCAGATGAGAGACGCATAAGAAAGCGTGAGAGGCTGCCATTGAACATTCGTTAGCCATGGAAAGGGGTGGAGCCCCAAGACCCACCCTGGGATTCTGGCAAGGCTGACAGCGTTAGAGCTGGAACCTGGAATAAGCCCTGCACAGCTGCCAGCTAAATGTGAGCAATGCAGTGCCTTCCAAATGCGAACAGCAGCTCCTGTAGACATCTATTGTTACCTGACATGGACATAAACGCAGAAATACTTCTAATAGCACGAGGGGTGTGCCGATTACATCCCATGCGAAGCTACGAAGAGGCAGGCAGACCATTTATTCAGTCAGCTCATAACACTAAACACGTCACAATATCAGCACTATCTGAAGCATGTCGAGAGCCTCAAAACCCAGAGCTGCTGCCAAAATATCGCAGCTGTGACATCCGAATGGTTTATACATAACCAGGGGGAAAAAAACAACCCAGGCTGACTGGCACATATCTGCAAGATAAAGTATTCAACAAAACAAAACTGAATAGTTCTTGATTGAGGACTTTATCAATGAATGAATCACCTTTTCAAATTGCTTCCCAAAGAACTATTATCCTCATTACGACTCAGCCTTAATCAATGAAAGCGTACTAGTATTACCTGCTACTGGCTTATTCAAATTTTTATATTACACTTCAATGCCTTAACAGCGAACTGATTTGAATAAATTGCATACAGAGATCAAAACAGAGCAAAGTACTATCATAATGGATTTGAATATTTAACATTTATACAAATTATTACAGAAAAAAGTTCCATTGCTGAAAGCGGCATCATATGTTTTGGGCCCTATGATATACTGTGCTGTGTTTGAATGATGATATGTTGAAAGCTGTGAATTACATAATTTTAATATCATATCTGGTATTCTTTATTCTGTGCACCTATGCCCTATACGAGTCACACAAAGTAGAAGGACACAGGACAGTAGCTGGAATGGTAATTCCTATCTCAAGAGGGTTCTTTTCCTCAGAACCAAGGAGTCATGTTGAATTTCCAAGCTTTTTGCTCCAGGGTAAAACCTTCAAGTCCTGCCTGTCCCTTTTCTTCACGTTACAACTGTAAAAATATAATCCATGCAGAACAAAGGGCTAAATTCAACAAACATTTCACTTAAGCTGAAGCTGAAAGGTTTTTACACCATATCCTAATAAAGTCTACGACGCTTACAACACTGAACCATACAGATTACCAACATCTCTGCAGCCATCAATATTTATAGCCTTAAAATGTAACCTTGCATAGCAACATGCTCAGTGTTCCCAAACAGAAGGGAAGCGATAATCAAATGGGCATATTATACCATATACTGTACATACTGCATTACACTACTTAATAATAATAATAATAATAATAATAACAATAATAATAATATTAATAACAATAAGAAAAATCACACCCAGGTGGTGAAGTAAGCGGTGCAGGTTTTGAGCAATCATATTAAAAAATGCAATAGAAAATGTGTGTGTTGTTTACATGTACAAAAACAATGGCCTCTGGTTTGGTGATATTTTTACATTATGCTTATTAATTACTATACTTACAGACATTGCATTTAACAAACATGTAAAAGAGAGATAGAAAGATATAAAAGGACAGCCATTGGTATTTCAGAAGAAACAGGAAATATGACAGTTAGTACTCTGATAACAAACAGGAAAGATTACAGTTATTACTTGAACAATATCAATGGAATTCCAAACTCAACAAGAGGGTGCATGGATTGTTGGGCCGTTCCATAACTGACTGGGTCCAGCAGAACACTGGTGGTAGATTTTGTATTGACTTTGCTTCGGGGGGTTGCTACGCGAACTCACCTTGCTAGCAGGTGGAATGTTCAAAACTCCACTCTAGCGGCAGTTGGTAATTTCAATTTCAAACCCATTTTGTAACTTGTGACGACGACTACAGTATTTAAGATACACAAACATAATATCTATCCAAATGTTCATGTGTTTCCCAGGATTCCTACAGTGTAAATATCTAAGCTGTGACATTTTTAGTTTGTAAAATATTCAGTGTTGTTTGAAAACCATGCTCCCCATTCACACAAATGGTGGAATGTTCAAAACTCAACTCTAGCGGCAGCTGGTAATTTACATTTCAAACCCATTTTGTGACCACGACTAAAGTTTTTAAGCTACACAAGACATATTATATACAGATGTGCATCTGGTTCCCAGAATTCCTACGGTGTGAATATCTAAGCTGTGACATGTATATTCTTTGAGATAGAGCTGTCTGAAGCTGGGCATGCTTTTCTCAAGCTACTATTGTATTGCCGGGCATGTGACGTATAGGCGACTCCTGATTGGTTTAAATCTCATGCTACGAACAGACAGACGGACGGACGGACGGACACACGTCACGTATAGAAGCGGCTGCACCGCTTAAAAAGAAGATTATTATTGTCATCATCAAAGCAATGCATAGCAATCCATCCAATAAATAATGTACCTTGTTCCATGTAGGCTAATAGTCGTTCTCTACCTTGGAACAGAACCTAATCCCTACCAGTTCCTAAATCCCTACAGTAGACATAGATCACACAGTCACCCAAGGCACTTAGAGCAGGCATGCTCTCCAGCCCATGATGTGTGACTACAGATTTGACACTCAAGTGTCCACTAAAAAATAAAACTTGTCAGATACACAAAGCATATTTTTAAGGGACTGTGTGTTAGAAGGATCCTGGTTACTGGTGAGTCTGCACCCAGGGGATCTCACCCCCCCCCCCCCCCCGCCGCCCGGATGATCAACACACACAAAATAATCAATCAATCTGCTCCATCATACAAGCTCTTAAAGGTTAAGTGAGCCCTAACCGGATGGTTAGAAATTTGTACAGATCAACCGTTCCCATTGTTCAGATGTTAATGAGGCCAACGGGAGAAAATCTATTCAATCTGTCAAGAGTCAAGATTCACGCAGGCTTGCCTCTCCACTTCAGTTCCACGGGGTTAGCACTGCAGCAGAAACAATTAGGTTGTGCAGAACAACATTATGTAGAGCAACATTTGTTATCCTGAATGGGACTCCTCCGCCAGTACTTCAGCAATGCAATACCTAACGGCTCTAATAAGCGTTGTGCAATTTGCCGAGTAGCATTTACAACATGCAGTAAACTCCAAATAACCTCAGGAAAACCTGTAAATGAATGTTTCAGTAATCAAGGCGACTACCAACATAATGTATTCAGGCTTCTGAAAATATCAGCGCCCACTGGAATGCTTGAGCATATTCGCTTAAGGAAAAAGTACAATTCTCTCATGATTGGGCTTGATGTGCAACATTACAGGAAAATGAAACCTATTTCAATTTCTGTCTTTATATTGTGTTCATATCTGCCATAATATCACTCATAAGCCAAGATGCAGGTTGGGTTGAAATATATTTTTACAGCAAATATGCTGGGGCAATTTGGCTGTGTGAGAAAGCATTTCTGAGAGAGTTACTATGCGCTATATATTGATGTCATATAATAACACATTCTCTGTAAAGGGTGACCTCATGCCTTGCCCTGTGAGACTGCCTGAAACAACGCCGTGAGGAGGGGGGGCACAGGCCATGGGCAGGGTCAGCTCCCTAGAGGGAAAACCTGGGTTTGATGTACCATACAGCATTCACAGAAAACCTGGGTTTGATGTACCATACAGCATTCACAGAAAACCTGGGTTTGATGTACTCTACAGCATTCACAGAAAACCTGGGTTTGATGTACTGTACAGCATTCACAGAAAACCTGGGTTTGATGCATCATATAGCATTCAAAGTATACTAGGGGTTGAAGTATATTGCAGCATTACAGATAATGCTGCATGGGTGTGATGTTTGCAGCATTTACATAATGGTTAGTCAATAACACAAATTTTTATCATAGGCATGTCAACCAAAAGAAAATCATCTGTGCAAAACTAACTGCATATGGCTTGAAAGGTGGAGCTCCTTAACACAGCTATCCCCAGCCAAGATAAACATGAACACAAACACGTTAGATTAGAGCCTTTTACTCTCCCCTTGCCATCTCAAAGTCAGCAAGGGACTCTGATTACCATGACAGACAGCAGGAAGAGGGTCATAAAAGTTTGTTTCACGGAAGAGGACTGCATGTTTGTGAAATGTCACCGGGCACTCCAGCACAAAAGAAAGGTTTGAGCAGGGCTCTTACCTTTGAGGGACTCCAGCTCTTTCCTGTGGAGAGAGAGAGTGGGATGTTAGGATTTACATATCAGAGAGAAAATTATTCATGGTTCTGCTGTGAATGCTATAATGGTCATTCACCGGCCATCTACAGCTGCAAATGGGGAACTGGGGACTGCAGACAGCATATGCTTAAGGGACCTCACAGTAATGAAGGTCGGGATGAATTGATCCTCGGGGGGCACCTATGCAACGTTGATTTATTTGGTTTGACGGCAGCAGTAAATAGAATGTATCATAGCTTTTAACAACGGAGAGGAGAGAGTGAGCTTATTTGCCGGTCTATTTACGTTAGTTGTAATTATTTGTACTGCTATCTTCAAGGACACTGCACTAACCATGTTTAAACCTCACAAATGCTCGCTTCTTGTATGAAACTGAATTTGTACTACAAATGTATGGGCAGGAAAATTAATAATACCGTTACCTCAAGGTTATTAATTTCTCATTCATAAATATTTAAAGTTTGTCAATTACATGATTTAATCATCTAACAGTGCGGCTTTTGCTGTTCACCACAATTATCAATTGAACTGAAAATATGTCCTTGATTCAAACAACATTATACCTCTCTAAGAGATTTAGCATGGATTGGGCATGTTCCTTCATATGATTATTCATTGGATCATGGATGAATGACATACACTAGTCACAAAAAGTTAGGGATATTTGGCTTTCGGGTGAAATTTATGGAAAATGTAAGTTCACGCTACAGTGATATTATACGTATCATGAAAGTAGGGCATTTAAGTAGAAGTATGCAATGGTGATTTCCTCATCTCAAACAATTTATTGAAACAAAAGCCAACAACAGTGGTGGGTATACCACAACAAAAATGTCAATGTCTCAATAACTTGTCATGTGCCCTTGAGCATCAATTACAGCTTGACAACGACGTCTCATGCTGTTCACAAGTCGACTTATTGTCTGCTGAGGCATGGCATCCCACTCTTCTTGAAGGGCGGCCCTCAGGTCATTGAGGTTCTGGGGTACAGAGTTACGAGCCTCTACACGGTGAGTCAGCTGATCCCATAGGTTTTCTATGGGATTCAGGTCTGGAGAAAGTGCAGGCCACTCCATTTGAGGTACCCCAGTCTCCAGCAGCCTTTCCCTAATGATGCGACCTCGATGAGCTGGAGCATTGTCGTCCATGAAGATGAAATTAGGCCTGTGTTGTTCATGCAGGGGCACAATGACTGGATTAATGATGTTATTCAGGTAGTATGGGCTTGTCACTGTACCATTCACAAAGTGTAGGGCAGTTCTGTATTGACTAGACACACCTGCCCACACTGTAACACCGCCACCACCAAAGGGTCGTCTGGTGACAACAGTGGCTGATGCATAGCGCTCTCCTTGACGTCTCCAACATCGTTGGCGGCCATCATTTCTGCTCAACGTGAATCGACTTTCATCAGAGAACAGCACTGAGGCCCACTGGTCCCTCGTCCAGCGTAAATGCTCCCTGGCCCATGCAAGACGATGACGCCTGTGCCTGGTGGTGTGGTCAGGTACCCTTGCAGGTCGTCTAGCACGCAGACCACGCTGATGTAAACGGTTTCGAATGGTCTGACGTGACACTTGGGTGCCTCTCACCTCCCTTAAATGTGCCTGGAGTTGAGTGGCATTCATCATCCGGTTCCACAGGGCACTGTTCACAATGAAGCGGTCATCAGTGTGGGATGTGGCCAAAGGACGTCCACTTCTATGCCTTTCTGTGACTCTTCCAGTCTCTCTGTATCTCTGTTGCAACCTGCTGATGACACTCTGTGACACTCTAAGCTCAGTGGCCACTTCCCTCTGAGAACATCCTGTTTGAAGCCTCGCAATGGCGAGGTACTGTTGATCAATTGTTAGGTGTCGTCTTGGTCTCATGATGTCAAAATGTGAACAGCATGATGAAGAGGACTGTTTAAATACCAATTCTAATTGAACCAGGAAATTTATTGGTCGATTCATGGATCAAACACCTGTTGTGAATTTTGCCGTTCAGCTCCTTGTTAGAGAACAGCAAGTTGTGCAAAAAGTACTGAAACATTGAATAGTTGGACATGTGCATTCAAAAGTTTAGAGAAGGTCAAATTAATTTCACCTGTAAAGGTTATAGTGCATTTTAGGTTCATCCTGAAATTTCACCCGAAAGCCGAATATCCCTAACTTTTTGTGAGTAGTGTATTTTGCCAAATGCTTTTTGGACCTAAAAGGCATAAGGGAGGGACTGAGAACATCAAGATGCAGCCTTACAGTACACATTATGATCCTGAGAACACTAATATAGACTACAGAGCAAGATGCAGCCTTACAGTACACATTATGATCCTGAGAACACTAATATAGACTACAGAGCAAGATTCAGCCTTACAGTACACATTATGATCCTGAGAACACTAATATAGACTACAGAGCAAGATGCAGCCTTACAGTACACATTATGATCCTGAGAACACTAATATAGACTACAGAGCAAGATGCAGCCTTACAGTACACATTATGATCCTGAGAACACTAATATAGACTACAGAGCAAGATGCAGCCTTACAGTACACATTATGATCCTGAGAACACTAATATAGACTACAGAGCAAGATGCAGCCTTACAGTACACATTATGATCCTGAGAACACTAATATAGACTACAGAGCAAGATTCAGCCTTACAGTACACATTATGATCCTGAGAACACTAATATAGACTACAGAGCAAGATTCAGCCTTACAGTACACATTATGATCCTGAGAACACTAATATAGACTACAGAGCAAGATGCAGCCTTACAGTACACATTATGATCCTGAGAACACTAATATAGACTACAGAGCAAGATTCAGCCTTACAGTACACATTATGATCCTGAGAACACTAATATAGACTACAGAGCAAGATGCAGCCTTACAGTACACATTATGATCCTGAGAACACTAATATAGACTACAGAGCAAGATGCAGCCTTACAGTACACATTATGATCCTGAGAACACTAATATAGACTACAGAGCAAGATTCAGCCTTACAGTACACATTATGATCCTGAGAACACTAATATAGACTACAGAGCAAGATGCAGCCTTACAGTACACATTATGATCCTGAGAACACTAATATAGACTACAGAGCAAGATGCAGCCTTACAGTACACATTATGATCCTGAGAACACTAATATAGACTACAGAGCAAGATTCAGCCTTACAGTACACATTATGATCCTGAGAACACTAATATAGACTACAGAGCAAGATGCAGCCTTACAGTACACACTATGATCCTGAGAACACTAATATAGACTACAGAGCAAGATGCAGCCTTACAGTACACATTATGATCCTGAGAACACTAATATAGACTACAGAGCAAGATTCAGCCTTACAGTACACATTATGATCCTGAGAACACTAATATAGACTACAGAGCAAGATGCAGCCTTACAGTACACATTATGATCCTGAGAACACTAATATAGACTACAGAGCAAGATGCAGCCTTACAGTACACATTATGATCCTGAGAACACTAATATAGACTACAGAGCAAGATGCAGCCTTACAGTACACATTATGATCCTGAGAACACTAATATAGACTACAGAGCAAGATTCAGCCTTACAGTACACATTATGATCCTGAGAACACTAATATAGACTACAGAGCAAGATTCAGCCTTACAGTACACATTATGATCCTGAGAACACTAATATAGACTACAGAGCAAGATTCAGCCTTACAGTACACATTATGATCCTGAGAACACTAATATAGACTACAGAGCAAGATTCAGCCTTACAGTACACATTATGATCCTGAGAACACTAATATAGACTACAGAGCAAGATGCAGCCTTACAGTACACATTATGATCCTGAGAACACTAATATAGACTACAGAGCAAGATTCAGCCTTACAGTACACATTATGATCCTGAGAACACTAATATAGACTACAGAGCAAGATGCAGCCTTACAGTACACATTATGATCCTGAGAACACTAATATAGACTACAGAGCAAGATTCAGCCTTACAGTACACATTATGATCCTGAGAACACTAATATAGACTACAGAGCAAGATGCAGCCTTACAGTACACATTATGATCCTGAGAACACTAATATAGACTACAGAGCAAGATGCAGCCTTACAGTACACATTATGATCCCGAGAACACTAATATAGACTACAGAGCAAGATTCAGCCTTACAGTACACATTATGATCCTGAGAACACTAATATAGACTACAGAGCAAGATGCAGCCTTACAGTACACATTATGATCCTGAGAACACTAATATAGACTACAGAGCACAATTTGGAAAACCATACACAGAATTGAATAAACTTGCAGATGTTTCGCAATGGTATGTCATCTTACCTTGCTTCCAATGTTTACTCCAATGAATTACATCGTAGTATTACCATACTATTATTAGTCTGCATCGAGTGTGAAGTTTCTAGTGTGCATGTCAAACTAATTATGGATACCTCCAGCATAGTTAGAGCGAGCTTCAAAATTAAACTGCATTAATCACCAAAGCGCCAGGCCCACATGCAAGACAACAGCTTGCAGCAGTGCAGAATTATTCATGGATAGGTCAAACAGAACCAGTTCTGACGCACGATGAGTGGGTCAATAAGGACCCATAAGGTGAGGCCCACTTTTCAAGTCCTCCTGTCAACAGATGACTTGGATGATCAGTATTTTCAAAACTAAATTGCTCACATGCAAATTTGACAATGTATTTTGCACGTTAACAGGTGTGTTTTAACACCAATAAACATACTTGAGAATAAACATCGAAATTTGTTCCCATTTTTTGTTAACAACCATTTACATAGTGATCCAAGTAATCTGCTATTGATGTCAATATATTTATTAAATAATAGGTTGGTGATCTCATTGTCGAATAGTTGAATGAACATAAAATTGATCTCATCTCCAGTGAAAACATATACCTTTTAGCCAATAGCCCAGGAAGCAGAAACCCAATGTGGCCTGAGGGTGGACTGAGCAGGTGCTCTCTCTGAGGGTAAACGCACTAATCTGGCATTCTGCTCAAGCACAGGATGAGGGCCCGTTGCCAGGTAACAATACACTGTGGCTTTTATTTACTTATTTATCGATGAAAGCCCAAAAGCCACGGGATTGTACACGGGTCTTATGTATGAGCGTAAGTGTATGAGCCCCTGAGGCCCAGAGACAGTTTTAGAGAATGATGAATTCAGAAATATTTTATTTCCCCAGGGTGGTGTGACCTTGCATATATCAAGAAAAAGGCAGATATAGCAACACCTCAGTTAATGAATCATCTGGTAAAGACGCTGCTTATAACACATTCTGACATTTTATTAAAAATAATGATGATGATACTTAGGAATCAGTGGTGTTTGAGTGTACAAAGCAAAGCAGATTGGACAAAAACAATGTCAGCGCCGGTCCGCTCACCTCTCCAAGTTTCATCATCATTTAAGACCATACAATCACTGCAGGTGTCACTGCAGCTGCGAGTGTACAATTGAGCCAATCAGAGTCACATTATGTTAGCAGCAGCATTTCCGCAA
This sequence comes from Synaphobranchus kaupii, assembly GCA_029718625.1. Classification (NCBI taxonomy): domain Eukaryota; kingdom Metazoa; phylum Chordata; class Actinopteri; order Anguilliformes; family Synaphobranchidae; genus Synaphobranchus; species Synaphobranchus kaupii. Next base: position 60,295,607 of record CM056382.1, read on the forward strand.
AATAATAGTATAACCTTACGCTTATTCTCATACAGCATGCCATAACAACCATCACATCTTAGTGAACTCGCACCAATGTGTGCTCTTATTTTGATACGAAAGAGCAGATTGCACAGAGAACAGAGCCTGGAGGGAAGTTACTTCTGCTATTTTTGCTTAACTCAAGCACATAAACATTCAAATTCAATTTCAACCAAAAACCTGAGTGAGATGGGCCGTTACCTTGTACCCGTGATATGGAATGGCCCAGGCTGAAAACTTAGCTGTGCCATTTGCACTGCTCTGGAGACGTCTCCGCCTCGCTGGCAGCTCAAAACACAGCGTTTGGTGATGCTTATGACAATAAACATAGATAAACAGATCTTATTTCACAGCCAATAGGGGTGTGTAGTCTCACCGGCTGTGATGAGTGAGTGGGGCTGTCAGATTGTGTGTCTCTAAAACAGGTTGAATGTTATTATTTCAGCGCGTGCATCACAACAGTGATGCTGTGAATCAGATAAAATCTCTCATGCATGTCATACATGCTTGCATTTAAAAAAAAATTTTTTTTTACTACAATAAATATTGATATGACTGTAGTGTATACCTCAGTATAACAGTCCCTTTTTATATCCGTTAAGAAAGGAATGCGGGCAGTGGTATTGAAATACAGGTGGAACGAGTATTTCTGTTTTACAAATGTATTCCGTGAGTTCTATAAACTCTGCAGTCAACAAGCCATTCTGGAATATTTTTGGCAATAGTTGCTAAATAAATTTCGAAATTCACAGCGTTTAATTCAAAATTCATGAGTGATGTAAACAAAGAGGAATCTCGGTGGGTATTTATAAAAGAATAAAAAACATTAAAATATTAATAATAATATGAAAGTATAATATCCAGTGAGCTAATAATGTAATATTCCTAGCAGAAAGACATTTGTGTCGGCCTCATCGTCTAATCAATGAATGGCAGGATAATATAGTGTTTTGGGAACCGGGCTAGGAATCCCTCATTGTGCTCTACCCTTGTGAATATATCCAGCTGTATTAATGGATAGTCTTTAAAAATGTGAAATTGTGCAAGTTGCCATAAAAGCCTCTGCTAAATGGTAGTAATGTAATGAGATGCTGGTGTCTATACAGTGACAGCACAATGCACCTCTTAGTTATCACTAAGACTGTACTCAAAATATCAATACGGTAATACAGTATATATCGTAACTTACCCAGTGACGATCCATATATTGATACAACGATTGCCATATTGATAAGTTTATAGTTCGTCATAATAAATTTCCATGAAAGGAGCGCATTTGTATTACTGATGAGGTGCCGTTTTAAATGCAAATGTTTTAGTGTGAAAATTAAAACTAAGCATTCGTAACTGAATGGGAACTGATGGAACATCAAAGGATTTGTGTACTTGTCTATTGTTCTTGCTTTTATTATGGTTTCAATTATTATATTAAGTTACTTTACAGTAAACAATAAACAACTGTACTCAGTGACATTTCTGCAATGATATCGGACTTGGTTTTAAAGCCTTTTTCAAAATTCCCATCCCCATATGTGTTGGGAGGCATATTGCATTACGAGCCACCTGACAGTACCCAGTCCTTTAATCATCCCACAGAAACACTTCAGCAGACAGGCAAGCAACTCAGTAAATGAGAAGGGAACCAACACTTATTCAACAAACCAGCTTTTTCTTCAATCAACATGGAAAATATTAAAAGGTTTTCAAACAGAATCTTTAAAAAAAAAAGATTTATGCACAAATGAATAGTACAATGTTTGCTTCACTAGATGATTTCATTCTATGTATATTTGGTTTAAATTTATTTAATATACGTTCGAATGGAAACACAGTATGAAATCTGTCAAAATCCAAAAAGTAATGGATAAATATAAACGGTGCACTGTGAAGTAGGGGTGTAAAAATACACCGGTGCATCGTGTATACAATACAACTGCATCGAGGTGACACGACAGAATCGTGGCGAATCGTTAATTTACATGGCAAACTTAATCTATATATAACCTGTAAAATAAGAGAAATTGCATTGGATCATTGTTCACAGTATTGTTATTGTATCGTCATCAAGTCAAAGGCTTACACCCCTACTGTGAAGTGAGTATATGAATGTGTTTAACTTACATTTTATATAGCAAACATAGTGATTTTAAAGAATACAAAAGTCACTCTGCACCAGGTGGCCCACATGGAGAGGTCTCTTCACTCATACATGGGAGAGAAGCAGAGGTGAAGCCAGGCTCCATAGATTATCCTGTTTAACATCCCTGTATGCCTTACGTCTCCATGTTAGCCACCAACGGCTCAGTACATACAATTTGGTCTGCAAAGCAAAGGAAACAACCCGTCTTGTCCGGAAACCCGCTAAATGTGTAGGGCGCCCAGGGTTGTTATCCGACAAAAAAAACAAAAACATAAATTAACTAAAATTGCATACTCAGAAGCTTGAAATCAGCATAAAAAAGATTAAAATGTTAGCTTTTGACTCACTAAGCACACATCAAGTCAAAATGGCCTTTTATTAAACCAGCTTTAATAACATTTAGTGTGTTCAAGCACTTTCCATGGGGTTCATTTAGGTGGCTTCAATAAACTCAATCAGGTCTCCCTGTGAGAAACTACAGGGCCCCTCCTGCACTCCTGTAATCAAGATGCATAAATCGAGCCCGACTTGAGTTAGTGGGCTTGCCCAGGAGGCCCTTCAGGCGCAATCATGCTGCAAGATCAGCATGTAAGCGCCGAGATTTCCTTGTTCAATAAAAACACGTATCGCAGCCATGTTAAGTTAACATCGGTTGTTTCCATATCGAATTCATGACCCTGCTCCCTGCATGATTGTGTTCCATCAACTATCATATCAACTGTCTTTAATACCAGATACCAATCTTTAATAGCAGACCTCTGACTGCAGGCACTCTGAAATGTTCTCACCTCATACCTGGTTCAATTAAAACCACCCACTAAGATCAGGGCTCAGATTTCGGTATTACCAACTTTCAAATTAAAATTTTGATATCGGTGTCCGCTCATAGAAGTCAGATGTTTTTCAGCTCATGCGATAATCCTAAGGATAAAAACGCTTCAGATCGAGCCTCTTTTCCACAAATCTGCCCACAGCCCCACAGGAGCGGAGAGAGGACCGCTTTACGCCGTAGCGGAGTGACCCCCAAAAATCTTCAACCCCAAATACACTTGGTTTAACCTCTCAGACCCCGAACCACATCTCCGTGGCGTCCTCCACAGGGTAGCATCTCAGCCTTGGCGAACTAATAGGTTCAGTGGGGCAGAGTGCCATTCCTATCTCAATTTGCAATCATTTGCAGGGATAAACACTTCAAGCCCTGAGGCAGCTGCGGGAGAAAATTAATAAACTCCAAGAGAAGCGAGTCGGGCGGGTCAAATGAAGCTTATTAGATCAGAGAAAGCTGGGTACTACTGTAGAAACACACTTTTAACACTGAGCTACACTGGCCTGAGGCTATTACGCTAATAAGGGTGACTAGAATGTGTGCACCAAGCTGAAGAGTGCATTATTGTTTCCCCAGCCTTGTTCATGCGGATCCTCTGCCATGTCCTTTGTAAAGTATACGTGTTGGTGGAGGGGTGATTGTGCTACTAACTACACATATGAAGGTATACATTATTGTACTTACATTCACTAATATATGCCTCTTTTTATTACTTAATCTCAATGAATTTGTAGATGCTTTGTTCTAGGTCCTGAAGTACATTCTAATATACACCGACCCAACAACTTTTACAAGAAAATGCCCCAAAAGTCAAATCCAGTGCAGTATTCAATGACATGCACAGTCAAGCCTGATTAACTGCACAGTTCAGTAAGAATAAAGCCCAGTACACAACAGTACACAGTGCTTTGGCACGCCAGCGGTTGCAGGTTTGAATCCTGGCTGTGATGGTGCTGCTCAATCACATTTTATTTGATGTACTGATGCGCTCTTAAAGCAATCGTCAAAGAGCGCTTCACAGGGGGCATTTGATTTAAAAAAAGGCAATTACAGGCCTATCACACAGGATGTGAAAAGTGATGCAACACAGGAGAAACCCTGTCAAGCGTAAAGCATTCAGAATCAGTGAGATGTGCTAAAACAAGGCAGGTCTAAGGAAAGAGAGAGATTACGAACGAACACTCTACGGTACAGCCTCGTACAACACATCAATGCATCGTATAATCAGTCTGCTCTAAAGAACTCAAAGCCGCTAAAAACCTCGTATATTCATGAATGGAATATTTCTCCCCACGGCAAACAAAGTTGTAAAGCAAATGACTTCATCTTTTTTAAGCTGGATCAAATGCTCACAATGTACAGCACCATGGCAACAGCACCAGGTACCTCAGCAGCACCAGGTACAATTCAGCGATAAAAGTGAGTAGCATTGTGACATTGCCGTATAAAGACACACAGGATGATGGACTAACTGGTGGCCCTGGGACCTTCACTGGTTATCTACTGTGCTATCCAACCAGTGCATGTAACTGCAATTCTCCAGAAGTAAAAAAAGTATATAAAAGTGAGCCCCAAAGAAAGCGTTTGGTTGTACGTGCCGAGCTTATGCCAGGTAAATGGCCCTTAAAAGAGACCGACCAAGACATGCTTTTCGGAGGTGTCCAGGACTTTATTTCCTCACAGAAATGTCACGCCGCTCTTATTAAGCACAACGCAGTGTCCCGACGAGCTCAGACGGCTCAGTGAAGGCCGGGGAAATTCAGCCCGCTGGCCTTGATGCTTTTGGATGAAAACATTTCAGTTGAAACCCCCCGTTCCGTTTCCGTATCGTCCAGAAAAAAGAAGCTCTCTTCAGCCTGGGCTCTGTGCTCCGATGGCCGCTATGGCGCCGGAATCAAACCACTCAACGCGGCCAGGCTTTCAAAGGGCCTAGATTTTGTCATTGAAGGCAAACCTCTGTTTTAAAAATAGGAGACTTGATATGCAAAGGCCCTTGCACAGTATGTAAATGACTAACCCCCGGCTCCGTCTCGGCAGATTACGGCACCGGAGAGGAGGCCACTGAGGTACGGATGACTGAGCAGAGGCAGGAACAAGGTCTGGATGCAGCGGAGCGGCATTAGCGTGGACGCATCACCCACTTCTCTTTAAGTAACACTTTGAAGCTCCAGGGTTGTTCCTGCAGGACTCCTGCTTTCCGCTTAGATGGGACTCGGGTCACATGACCACCGACAGAGCTAAAATTGCCATTTGCAATGCGCAGGTTTTGCATGTGTTGCTGTGGCTGATAGACACCAAGATGAATGGCAACTCAAACGGACACAAATACAAGAGTGTATTCACATTTTGACAGATTGGGACATTTTTAATCAGAGGAGCATTATTCAGAATATGTTAAAGGTTGTATCAGCGATTTTGGGTGGAAACATAAATGATCACATTCATCTGATTTTTCCTCACGATCCGCTAGCTGCCCGCCCCATAAGCAGGCCGTCAAAAAACCGCGTCTCTGTAGGCAGCCTATGCTCCGAGATCGTACACAAAAACAATGGTACTACCAACTACTCAAAACCAAAATAAACAGCATTCCAACCAATCACAATGATCTGCACAAACGTGACGTCACTTCTGAAGCGAAATCCCAAACAAACATACTTATGAATAATTATGAAGTGTTCAAAAAATAGTGTTCAAGCATCCAGAATTATAACCACGTTAATAACGTTTGTAAGAAACCAAACCGTTTGTAAATCCGTCAAGATTTCAGCGAGATAAGAGTATTAGCGTTTGTGCAGATCATTGTGATTGGTTGGAATACTGTTTATTTTGGTTTTGAGTAGTTGGTAGTACCATTGTTTTTGTGTACGATCTCGGAGCATAGGCTGCCTACAGAGACGCGGTTTTTTGACGGCCTGCTTATGGGGCGGGCAGCTAGCGGATCGTGAGGAAAAATCAGATGAATGTGATCATTTATGTTTCCACCCAAAATCGCTGATACAACCTTTAAATGTATTTGTACAGTTTATATACAATTTTTAAACACTTGGATATACTCTGCGGCCATATAAGGCATCGTCTCATTTTGACTCTGGCCTGAATAAGCCTCACAGAGCCACGCATCTCTTTATTTAAGAGCCATCACGGCACACACCACTCCTGCCTTCAGCCTTAAAGAAACAATCTTTATGCCTTTTCCATGCTATTTTTAGCTATGAGATTTCCAGAAGGGAGTGATCACTCAGTCTCCCGGGAGAGAGAGAGAGAGAGTGAGAGAAAAAGAGAAAAAGAGAGAGAGAGAGAGAGAGAGAGAGAGAACACGAGACAGAGAGAGCAAGAAAGTGAGAAAGACAGACTGAGAAAACGGAGTAAACCAATCACTGCGATCCAGTGGTCAACTGAAGGCCTGGTTCACCATGCAATTGTTGGTGCATTAAGTGGGTCCTTCAGTGACAGACCAGGAGCTCTTTGTTTTAACGAACTGAAGCCCATCCTGACCAGAAAAGCTAATGGACCAGAGGTAAAGCCCAAAGAGATTTTGAGACACAGCAAAAACAAGGTGCAGTTGGTGCTGAAACTAGTTCATCTGGTTTTGAGTGTGCGCTCCCCTGATATATGGACTGAAGAACCAATAACCTCCATTTCTAAGAGGATACATAAATTTCACTCCAACAGCGACTGAGATACATCTTGTGTGTGCAGAAGTCTGCAGGAGGTTTTATGTTGGCATTATAAATACAAGACTTCTTGACTTCTGTAACAACCACAACGGCTTGCATAAAAATCAAGTTGGACTGCTTCCAAAACACTGCACCACTGACCATACAAACTTTAAATATGAACAAACATGCAAACCCATAAACCACAGAAAAAGTGCTACTGATTCATATTTTCACAGTATGAGAAATACATGGAAATAAGAGATGTGTCGCATGCCAAAAAATAACACTGGTACATTGATAAATCCTACAGGACACAGACAAACTGCTCATCCTCTTCGGAAACAAATCTGGGTTGCCCAGTACTGGCAGCACTGTTTTTATGGCATAGTCACACACATAACCTTGACCTTTGATGTTCATGACTACATTTTGTGCATTATTTTACCTTCATTCTATTGGTATTCTTTTCTGCAGTACTTGATTAAAATGTTATTTTAGTGCTGCAAGCTTATTAGAAATGGGTTAAAGCAAAAGCACAATTGTTATTCCAATACAGGAAACACACTGGAAATGACTGAGGAGAGAGAGAGAAGCAATGATTGCGGGAGAAAGAGACAGACAGAACCTCTCCAGCGAATTCTATTGTCTTCCTGCAATTAATTAGTAAAATGGAAATCCCTTTACAGTAGGTTAGCCACGGAGTGAAGGGCTGGAGACTGTAGCCAGTCAGTAAAGGGGATTAGAGGGATTAACCTCAGGGCCACAAGACCGCTCTGTCAATTCTGCCTCATAATTGCAAGCATTTGCCTACACCCAACAACTGCTTTCTCGTTCAATCCTTAACTCCGCCCCACTGCCCACCTCCTCCCTACAGCCGCACCCACTTCAGACTAATCTTCAGCTCCGGTCAGAGCGAATCCGTCAGTCCTCCCAAACACCTTAACTTCCTGTGGCTCCTGAGGCAACGTGAAAGCTACACCTTTCCACTGCGTTCACCTTCATTTCCCGCGGACGCTTTCCATTCCGTTCACGTGTAATCTGTGCCATTAACAACATAGCATAACAGATAAAAGCGAATGGGGGGGGGGGGCTTCTCACCGCAGGGAGGGGAAGAAGCAGCTGCGCGGATGTATTGTGGTCACACGCAGCGATTAAAAAATAATAAAACTAACGGCCCAAATGATCATCGCAACCTGGAATCCGGAAATGCGAGGGAGCGTTCTACATTTTATTGATTCACTGACACATTTAGTTCATTTGTACGACCGTCACATTCCGCAGCCACTGAAAACTCACTGATGGGTTAGGCAGTTTGCAGCCTCTGCCAGATTTGTGTACTTGACTATTTGCATTCTACAATGATTTCTAATGCCTCTAAAGTCAGCCAAATGAGTAGAAGTACTTCAAAACGACACCGGCGCCACTTTACCTCTTCTTCTTCTTGTAGTTCTCCAGCTGCAGTATCTGGTAGTGTTCCACGCGCTGCTGCTCACACTGGCCACACATGTCCTCCAGGAGTAACAGACGGCTCTCCATCTCCTCAAAGTCCCCCTCCAGGTGTGCTGCGGGACAGGGGTCAGGGGTCAGGGGTCGCGCCACAAACTGGTACAAATAAATGTGCGGCGGGGCTGCATTCGAATCCAATTTAACACACTCCCTTCCCTTGCTCACTTCCCTCGAGGGAGCTATCTTGTGACGCAATTTGCTACGTGCAGCAAGCAAACTTAAAATGTTCTCTGCTTGGGAGGATTGACGAGAAACAAACAAAAACGGAACCGAACCGCCCTCGCAACATTTCGGAAGTGCAACACCATAGAGTTGAAATGTGACCGCCCACTTTTTCCATGTGGAGCATTGCATTGTGGGATTCCCTTCTTGCTGGAAGCTTGCATCTTATACCCTTGGCGGAAGGGAGGATAAACGAGGGAGCGAGGGAATAGAATTACTCCTTCCCCTTTCTTAAATTGGATCCGAATCACACTTGATGTGGCTGCCATATTTCATCCTAGCATTTTGGGGATTCCCCCCTTGAAGCAAGGCAAGGGAACGACAGGAAGAAAGGATACATTTCGGATCGGAACGCAGCCCCGGACACAAACCTTAGACAGATTTCAATTAGGTATTTGTTCATACTCATATTGTGAATATGAAATTTTGATTTGAGACTCTTTGGAGTGGCTCTAAATCACCGCTTTTTACAGCCATTTTAATCAGTTCATTTCCATCCCTGTTACAAGGAACATCAGTGCTTAAATCTTTGTATACCTCTTCTGAAAACAGATTGCTTACAATAATTCAGTGTTATAGTCTCTTCACACACTGTAATTGAAAAATGACAATAATAGTAGTGATGTCAATAATAATAATGACAATAACAATAACCAGGCTAGAATGTTCTCCTCTCTCCCAGTCAGTCAGTCTTCGGTGCAAGTCTTTGGAGCTCAGAAAGCAGAGCTACAATTAAAACTGTGAAGTCTCTGATATTTCACCAGTGTGCCTCACTCCCATAAAGGGAAAATGGAGGGTTAGATCCCACTTGGCTGAGTGTCAGGAAGCTCTGGTCAGCAGCCACACTCAGAATATCCTGATTAAAAGCCCACCATCATCACAGAGGCTGTGCTGCTTTTTGTGAGCACTTTCCTGATGAACACTTTTCACATCTTTAGATTTATCTTCCCACGACAACAGAGCCAAGCTGGGTCGCACACCCAGCAGCCAAGACCGGGCTTTGTTTATGAAGCTCACATCCTGGCCCTGTTGAGAGCGTTGCTCTCTGGTGCCAGTGCGGGTTGGCTCCAGTATTGGTCTTTCAGGCCCATTTTTTTAACGTACATCAATTGTGCCAATGCGATCAAAATACGAAGGGGGAATACATTTTTCCCACGTTAGCATGTAGTCACAATAGGAGCTTTTTCAAGTTATTGTGTCGCTTGGACAATATTTCAATACTTTGTGGACCAATCCGTGACAGTTAGTGCATGACCTGGACCAGACCCAGACTTAATGACCAAAAGGGCCCCCCTTCTCCCTCCTGCACAGTCTCTGGCTCAAATCTTCCTACAGCATGGCAGCACAAGACTGCACTACCCCGGCTTCAAAACGCTTTTCACAAGCCCACGGAAAGTCAATGGGTGACATCGACCATATGACCGAGAAAACAGTAGGGTGTGCCGCCCCCTAGTGACAATCTAGCATAGTTACACCAGGTTACAAACTGAAACACCATGGAACAAGGCAAGGCAATCATTTATGACCAAAAGGCAGCGGGAAGAAACACTCCCAGGCTGAAACCAATTGGCCACTACAGTTTTCAAATGTTACAATGAACCAAATAATTCAATTAAAATTTGACCCAAAATCTAGTGGACATTGTTTTCTAGCAAATTGACTATTTATGAAACATACCAAAGAAAAGGCGCAAAGCAGTATAATTATATATGATGTACCTATATTACAATGATAGAACTTGTGGTCCATTAAAACTAAGAGTGAGGGCCTGATTTAAACATGTGAGTGATGCCCAGCTCTCAAAGCAGCTATATTAAAACAAGCAGACAGCAGAGACCCAGCAATGATGAAAGCACAGTTGTAGCATGTGTCTGAGAAGCAGACGCTTCACAGACAACCACTCACCAGGCTGTCTGTGAAGCATCTGCCTACAGACAGGCACATCTATCCAAAAAGGTAGCATTGAGACCAACTCTTCGATTCTCTCAGTCTAACCAAACACTTCCACTCTCTATACAGCATGCTAACTGGATTCTTGGTCCAAAAGCAAGCAATAATTAAACACCTTGCTCACTACCCAACAGTGTCCACCTCAATACATCTTGAAGCCAACCGCCATCCTCTTCCTGGAGACAAGAGTTAAATTTAAAGACCTTTGGGCGGGACGTCACTTGACTACTGTACTGTGTCAAAATAAAAGCATGTGTAACCAGTTCCAAATAGGCAGACTCATCTCAATTAATCTTAATGCTAAACCTTATCCTAACCCCAACTCCATTCCCATTTTTTTGTTTTTTGACAGATAATGCCACAAATACGGCATTAAACATCCAGTTTAAACCATATTTAATGAAATTATTTGGATAATGTCCTTTACCTGCAGCGCACAAAACGGCCATGGCATGATAGATAAATCATGAATATTCTCAAATCAATTAATTAATCAATTAATTTGTCATTATACGTGCACCATTCCTTTAATAAATTAGCACCAAGGCAGTATGCATTAGTGTGGCAATGCTAAACCAAAGCAACGTACAACAGACAAAGAAAATGTATCTTTGCCTGAGGTCGGGAAGTACCATGAAAAGAGATGTAACAGGTTCCATTTTATAGCACAGACAGTACATAAATGGTTTGCTTTGGAAAATGTTTCTGTTTTAGCGGACTGGCTGAAGCAGAATAGTATCCTCTGAGGTCTACCATCCACTCTAACTTCTAGATATCGGCCCTCTGATTTAGATTGGTCTACACAGCTGCAATGCATTATGTGGTCTGTCCATCAAATTGCCTGGAATTATGTTTTAAATAACAAGTACAGACATGAAGGCCATTTAACATTTTCTGTAATTTGTCAAAATATAGGACTCAACTTGTGAACTCTGCCGCCATCTAGTGGAAAAAGCAAATACTGCAACAAACTATAATATTTCTATAAACTATAGGCAGACTGATTTTATGTAACACAGGTACATAAAATCCTGTCCTCAGAACACAGAAAACATGGTATGACAAAGTAATATGTTTGTCTTTCTTTCAAAAGGTTCTGAGCCTATGTCAGTGCAGCCCGCTGGAAATGAATGGGATTCTGGTGTGTGATTCAGCTCACAATATTAAACCAAAAGCCACAGGTGTCAGCCTTGCTGCAGAAAGTAATTTATCATATATTTTTTATTATTATTTTATTTTTTTTTATTTGCCGCCACCCCAGGGCTTTATCCAATTCCCACCCCAATCTGGAAGGTCCAACTGACTTCAACTGCAGCCGCGTTCCAAGCTTACACCACCCTGCCAATTCGGGAGAGCTGGGATATCCGCAGTTCTCCTCCGAAACACATGGTGTCCAACCAGATGCTTCTTTTCACACCGCAGACTACAGCTAAGCTCACGCAGAGCAGCGTCTGAGGAAGACGTTCCATATGCGGCTTTGACATGCAGTCTTACAAGCGCCCTTATCAGATCAGTGGGGTTCAACTGCCATGAAACGCGGATCCCGGTCCGACCGAATCCTCCCATACTCTGGGTGATATAGGGGCCAATTGTGCGTCCAAGCAAGTCATTCTGATTTTGTCCCTTTCTCATATCATCTTTACAATTCTGAACACACGGAGCTGTCGTGCACAAAGGAGCTCTGTTCAAATGTTGAAATACACACACATTTCACAGAACGCAAATCTGTAGCAGATAACAGCACCATTCAAATGCTAAAATCCACGCACACTTCAGCTACACCCAGGAACATAAACCTGTAATTAATAAAAGCACTACTGAAATGTTGACATTCACACACATTTGGCTAAACAAAACTCGGCGCTCTTGATCAACGTACGAAAACGAATTGATTCAGTAAAACAGCCTGTTGTATACATGAACAATTGAAAAATCGAATCTATGTAGTGCACCGTTTTCACAGTCAGTTACAGGTATGTAGACATAATATATAATATTTGTTTATAATTTCTAGCATAAGATCATTACATTTGGTTAAATCATCGGTTAAATTTGCACTGGCTTAATCCCGGCCTCATGTGAGTACAGCTTATCTTTCAGGTTCTTCAAAACGAGACGAGACACAGGGAGTTGTGCTCTAACTGTGGTTTGAGAGGAGGAAAAGCTGGCACAGGGGTTATATTATATATTTGCAGGGAGCCCTTAAGGACAGACAAGTCGTCCTTCCCACACAGAGGTCCTCTTAAATATCACAATATTCTCAGGCAGCTGCCTGGAGTTCCACATGTGTTTTACAGAATGAATCTCACTGACCCAGAAAAGGCCCCCTGCATTTATAAATGTAAACTAAAACTGATGTGCCCTCCAATGACCCCTTTTTACATTATAAACTATAACTTCACTGCCATGACCATCTCTTGTAAGATATTCATAATACCAAATAATATCATATCCATTTGCTCGGCAGACTCCAGACTTCCGCAGCTCAGAATATACATATTCATCAGGGTTAGGTCAATGGTTAAATATCCATTTATGCAGCTGGACTCACACTGAAGCAAGTTAAGCTGAAGGCATCACTCAGTGGTACAAGAGCACTATTAATGATTACAATCCACAGCTTTCTGGTGTCAAGCCCAGTAGCCCAACATCCACACTACGTTGCTGCTCGACTGTGATGACAACACAGCGAAGTGTTACTAAAATACAGCCTCGCCTCTGGTTCTGTCACACTAGGCTTCACAGTCTGAAGGACATTATGATGTTCTGCCAGTGTTTGGTGTTTGAGCTGAACATAAACCTTTTTGAAAAGGGGGATTTTTTTAAAAAAATCACACATTTTAAGTGTACATCAACACTATTTGCCTAATCAAGCAGACAATCAGAAGACTAAATATCCCCCATACATTTCTAACACTGTGGAAAAAATGGACGAGCATGTAAATGCATTAGATTTGTGCAGTTATGGGCGCATGTTTTATACTGCAACAAAAGAAAACCCTTCCCAGCCGGCATTGGTTCATGAAGTAAACAGGAGAGATAAAACAGTGGGTCATGATGATTGCTTCTGATGGCTTTTTGGAGGGTGTCTAATCCTGCGCTAATCCCCCACTGGTAGTGCCAGACTGTATTGGCGCGGGGCAGTCGTGATAGGTCCCTCCCATCGATCTGGGCCAGACAGCACCGCCAGCAAGAGCAAGCCGGCCGCATCGAGGGGTCTCTCAAGGTGAAAAGAGTCCCCTAACAGAACACTGCCAGCCTCCATCTGACAACTACGAGAGCAGCACACAAAACATGAAAAATACTTTATAAACAAAAATAACGCATTCTGTCCGAACCCCAGGGCTTCATGTCCTGTATGATTATTGTCCTTCATGTCCTGTACAATTAAAGGTTGGAGGTTTTTCTCATTTTTTCAGTGTGAGATCAAGCTAATTCACCAAACGGTGAAATTTTTATAACCCTTTTTACTCATCTTTACCAGGGGTGCCAATAATAGTGGAGGGCACTGTACACAAGGCTCAGACTCACATATACACAAGGCTGACACTCACCGATACACCAGGCTGAGAGACACCCATACACAAGGCTCAGACTCACCCATACATAAGGCTCAGACTCACCCATACACAAGGTTCAGACTCACCCATACACAAGGCTCAGACTCACCCATACACAAGGCTCAGACTCACCCATACACAAGGCTCAGACTCACCCATACACAAGGTTCAGACTCACCCATACACAAGGCTCAGACTCACCCATACACAAGGTTCAGACTCACCCATACACAAGGCTCAGACTCACCCATACACAAGGCTCAGACTCACCCATACACAAGGCTCAGACTCACCCATACACAAGGTTCAGACTCACCCATACACAAGGCTCAGACTCACCCATACACAAGGCTGAGAGACACCCATACACAAGGCTCAGACTCACCCATACACAAGGCTCAGACTCACCCATACACAAGGCTCAGACTCACCCATACACAAGGCTCAGACTCACCCATACACAAGGCTCAGACTCACCCATACACAAGGCTCAGATTCACCCATACACAAGGCTCAGACTCACCCATACACAAGGCTCAGACTCACCCATACACAAGGCTCAGACTCACCCATACACAAGGCTCAGACTCACCCATACACAAGGTTCAGACTCACCCATACACAAGGTTCAGACTCACCCATACACAAGGTTCAGACTCACCCATACACAAGGCTCAGACTCACCCATACACAAGGTTCAGACTCACCCATACACAAGGCTCAGACTCACCCATACACAAGGCTCAGACTCACCCATACACAAGGCTCAGACTCACCCATACACAAGGCTCAGATTCACCCATACACAAGGCTCAGACTCACCCATACACAAGGCTCAGACTCACCCATACACAAGGCTCAGACTCACCCATACACAAGGTTCAGACTCACCCATACACAAGGCTCAGACTCACCCATACACAAGGTTCAGACTCACCCATACACAAGGTTCAGACTCACCCATACACAAGGCTCAGACTCACCCATACACAAGGCTCAGACTCACCCATACACAAGGCTCAGACTCACCCATACACAAGGCTCAGACTCACCCATACACAAGGCTCAGACTCACCCATACACAAGGCTCAGACTCACCCATACACAAGGCTCAGATTCACCCATACACAAGGCTCAGACTCACCCATACACAAGGCTCAGACTCACCCATACACAAGGCTCAGACTCACCCATACACAAGGCTCAGACTCACCCATACACAAGGTTCAGACTCACCCATACACAAGGTTCAGACTCACCCATACACAAGGTTCAGACTCACCCATACACAAGGTTCAGACTCACCCATACACAAGGCTCAGACTCACCCATACACAAGGCTCAGACTCACCCATACACAAGGTTCAGACTCACCCATACACAAGGCTCAGACTCACCCATACACAAGGCTCAGACTCACCCATACACAAGGCTCAGACTCACCCATACACAAGGCTCAGACTCACCCATACACAAGGTTCAGACTCACCCATACACAAGGCTCAGACTCACCCATACACAAGGCTCAGACTCACCCATACACAAGGCTCAGACTCACCCATACACAAGGCTCAGACTCACCCATACACAAGGCTCAGACTCACCCATACACAAGGCTCAGACTCACCCATACACAAGGCTCAGACTCACCCATACACAAGGCTCAGACTCACCCATACACAAGGCTCAGACTCACCAATGCGTGACGTGATGGACGCCAGATCGGTGAGGAAGGCGGGGACCTGCTGCAGCTGCTCCTGTAGCTCCACCAGCGCTGCCCGTCTCCTCTCCCAATGGGCAGACAGCATGACCACCTCCCCATCAGCTGCCTGGCCAAGGGAGTGACAGACAGGGTTACCACCACTACCCACTACCCAGGTCTTAAACACGGCCTGACACCATCTGAATCATGTGATTAAAAGTGAATGGGAAATTATGTCACTTAAACCTTTTGTAGGAAATAGAAGATTCTCACCCAGGTAAAAAATTTGCTTTACTTGTCTTGAGTTTTTATGACTCCTACAGGACAAATACTATTGACTGAAATGTTTTTAAATGGCTGCTGAGATTCAAGGTACTATTCATAGGTCACACAATTCCGATACTCTTTATCTCACACAGATATATTACACAAATATGAGTAAATATGTACAGGGTGAGCGGCAGTCTAGACACTACACTACTGAATAAAAGGGAAGTAATTTTCCACTCTAGTCCTTTATGAGCTGAATTCACTGCCTATACAACCACAGTAATTCTGAGCAGTTTGGCTCAAAGTCCAGTCTCTCCTGTCACCACAGATCTCCATCTACTCCATAGCCTTCAGCTGGGTTCACAATAAGCCAAGATTACGGTAATGCTTCACATATGGGGTGTTTCTCAGGAGGCGCCTTAATCAAAACAACAGGTTTAAAAATAGCAAGTTCAAATTCCGAGACACTGCTACGTCTTAGGGGAAACAAATAAATTATCACTAGTAATTTTAAAAAAATGCGCCTGTCTGTATAAAAGGGTAAACACAAGATATACAAGGCTATCTGCTAAAAAAGTTACATTTTTCAAACCAAACTCTTGTGCAAACAGTAAATACTGACATGACCAATGAACAGACGTCGCAGATGCTGAATTAACAGCCCTTATTTCACCTACATTTGTCATAAAACTGGTAAATGTGAGTTAGACCCTGGTACTTAATCCTTGCTGTCATTGTGTATTGTGTGTGTACATTCGACCAGTTACAAGAAGCATGAAAGGCACAGATTATGAAGAATAGCCACCTCTGCCGTTTTTGCACATTCTTTATTTCTTTTGTGGAGAGTCACCCAAGTGTCTTCATACCTGTGAAACAAAGCAAAAGCACGTCAACTCAAGAGCTTCTTGGGTAACGCAGGAGCTGCTCTCAGTTCCACAACTGTAAGAAAACTGCTATACAGGGCAGATGCCTCCACTTATGGACACTGGTTCTCAGACCATTCACACATTTACGGCCATTTGCTTACAGTACATAAGAGCTCATATAAACAGAGAGCGAAATATAGAGATATATAGTATAGAAACATAGATATAAATACAGTTGGGCTTATGCAGACATCTGCTTTTAAACCAGTGGTCAATAAAACATTTATACAATATTCTGGAAATAATAATGCCAATGTATTTAACAAACAGGGCTTTGGCCTACATGATATATGGCCGATGATATTTTACGATATTACGTTTCTCAAATATCCTCATTAAAAAAAAAAGAAACAGAAATAGCGACAAAAAATAAAGACAAAAGCAGAAAATAGGCAGCTACATATTGTTCAGGCTGCATGCTGTAAACACAGCCCTTACTGTAAACCGTATGTGTTAAGGTTTGTACTGCTAACACTGACCGTTATTGTCCGATGGCCTCTGGAGTGTCAGTATTGTCTGATAATGTGTCTATTCACGTCTTTCATTAGCGGATGTTTTTTGTTACTCAGCTAAAGACCTTTAGCACTACTTCCCATGCATTAGGGATCATCTGCAAAGTGCAATCAGCAACCTAAATGTTTCGTATTAAATACAACAGCAATGTTGCAACCAATTAAATATGTCTGTGATGATACAAACAAGATTAAATACTGACAGGGACAGGGGAAATCCAAAAGTATAGCATCATGATAAGCAAAAGTGAGATGAAATGATTATTTTCTTTTAAATGAAAAAAAGTGCGGCGTCAGCTTAATGGGTACAAACATATTGTACCATTTAAGTGATTGTGTGTTCACAATAAGCCCATTGTATTTTATTTATTTTTTTGATTCAAACTTATTACGACTCATTTTGTGGTTAAACGTATATATACAATCAATCCATCAATATGTATTTTGTACCATTTACAAAAAAACCTGTCACACAGAACCTCCAAATGGGAATAAAAAAACCCATTTGAATGTGAGAGACTGTAAAATTATGCCTTTATCCCTTAAAGTGTGCTCAAGCATAAAGCAGAACGGCAGCATTTTAGAAAGTCATGCTTCACAATAGCATAGTATAGAGGTATTGACTGGTTTGAAAATATACTTCCAAGTAACAACAAAGCTGCTGACAGGTGGAAGATGACCTCACATACATACATACATACATAGTAAAGCCGGAAAGTCTGCACACCCCTTTCACCGTCTCCACGTTTTATTACGTTTAGTGTTGTCATGATACCAAAATTTTGACTTCGATACCGACACCAGGTTTAGTATCATGATACTCGATACTGAAACGGTACTTGAAACTGAAACGATACTGATTCGATACTCGGTACCTCTACTGAAATGACCTTAACCCTATTTACTTTGGCCCTTCAGAGGCAATTTCCTCCTGGTTTCTACTAGTTTTATTTAAATGTCAATATCTAAAAAAATGTTCCCTGCACATCCATGGTTTTAAGTTCGAACTGAAGAAGAAGCTGTATCATTCAGAAATGTGCTACAGAATAAATTTATTTCAGAATAGTCACATACAGTATATATATAATAACCATAACATACGTCGCCTAATGTATTTAAATACGTTTAAAAAAGAACGTACGAAAGCGCGTGTGTATTCACACAAGTACAGCAACGTATTTCAGCCCTCAGTGCGAGGGGTGGTCACTGCGGAAATGTCGACTGTACGGGACTTTGGCGAAATATAACAAGATAAACTCTTCAGGGTTCATCAGAAAACAGCTGTAGCTGAATATACTGGTAAGTACTTGGTTTCTTAAACATATTTATACGAGAGATTTTGGAGAAAAAAATGAGGTGTCTTCTAAACCGAAAGTGCATCAGGTAGCCTACTGTATATAGTACAGTAAGCAAGGGAAAACGGCGAATAGCCTACTCATTTGTACAACGTTTTTAAAAAAAAATTATTGTTTCTATACGTGACATGATAAAATACGACGACAGTCTATCGGGGTTATTTTCAGTGATTATACCATCATTTTTCAAGTCAAACTATCATTAAATCATTTACTTTGTGCTCACCTAAATTCTCCGTGGAAGTAAGGCGTTAGTTTAGTAGGTAACGTAAAGTAGCCTAGCTCTGCCGGCCAAAAACAATATCGCGCGTGTGAAAGAATCAGACTCGTAGTATTGTTAGCTAACGTTCACCTTTCATCCTCTCAATCAGTAATGCAGACACATAACAGCAGAGCACACATTTGACCTAAAAGTACCGAACATCGGAAAATTCTAATATCGAACCGTTTTTTTTTTTAAGTATCGAAAAAGTACCGAAGTTTCGGTGTACCGTGCAACACTAATTACGTTACAGACATATTCTACAATAGATTGAGTTCATTTTTTGTCTCAAAATTCTACACAAAATAGCCCATAATGACAAAGTGAAAACAGGTTTTTAGACATTTGTGCTAAGTTATTAAAAATCAAAATGTAAAATATCATATGTACACAAGTGTGCACACCCTTTGATATGACACCCAAAAGTGAGCTGAGGTGCATTTTGTTTCCACTGATACTACTTGAGATGTTTCTACAACTTAATTGGAGTCCACCTGTGATAAATCCAATTGATTGGACATGATTGGGGATTGCCAACACCTGCTTATATAAGGTCCCACAGTTGACAGTGCATGTCAGAGCAAACTCCAAGCCATGGGGTCAAAGGAATTATCTGCAGACCTCAGAAACAGGATTGTGTCAAGGCATAGATCTGGAGAAGGGTACGGAAAAATCTCTGCAGCTTTACAGGTCCCAAAGAGCACAGTGGCCACCATCATTCGTAAATCGAAGAAGTTTGGAACCACCAAGAATCTTCCTAGACCTGGCCGCCCGGCCAAACTGAGCAATCGGGGAAGACGGGCCTTGGCCAGGGAGGGTGAGCAGGAACCCGAGGGTCACTCTGACAGATCTCCAGCGTATCCTTGTGGAGATGGGAGAACCTTTCAGAAGATCAACCACCCAGGCAGCACTCCACCAATCAGGCCTTTATGGTAGAGTGGCCAGACGGAAGCCCCTCCTTAGTAAAAGGCACATCACAGCCCGCTTGGAGTTTGCCAAAAGGCACCTAGAGGACTCTCAAACCATGAGAATCAAGATTCTCTGGTCTGATGAAACCAAAATTGAACTTTTTGGCCTGAATACCAATATACCGCGTCTACCACGTCTCTTCTGGAGGAAACCAGGCACCGCTCATCACCTGGCAAATACCATCCCTACAGTGAAGCATGGCGGTGGCAGCATCATGATGTGGGGATGTTTTTCAGCAGCTGGAACGGGGCGACCTGATAGAGGGAAAGATGAATGCAGCTAAGTACACCGAGATCCTTGAAGAAAACCTGCTCCAGAGCGCTCTGGACCTCAGACTGGGGCGAAGGTTTACCTTCCAACATGACAACGACCCGAAGCACACAGCCAAGAGAACAAAGGAGTGGCTTCGGAGAAAGTCTGTGCATGTCCTTGAGTGGCCCAGCCAGAGCCCAGACCTGAATCCAATTGAACATCTGTGGAAAGAGCTGAAAATGGCTGTGTACCGATGCTCCCCATCCAACCTGACGGAGCTTGCAAGCATATGCCAAGAGGAATGGGCAAAAATGTCCAGAAACAAGTGTGCCAAGCTCGTAGCTTCTTTCCCAAGACGCCTTGAAGCTGTAATCGCTGCCAAACGTGCAGCAACCAAGTATTAGGCTAAGGGTGTGTACAGATATGTAACCCCTAAATTACCTATTTTTGTCAGTAAAATAAAATTGCATATTTTCTAAAAACCTGTTTTCACTTTGTCATTATTGGCTATTGTGTGTAGATGTTTGAGGCAAAAAATGAACTCAATCTATTGTAGTATAAGTCTGTAACATAATAAAACTTGGAGAAGGTGAAAGGGGTGTGCAGACTTTCCGGCTTGACTGTACATACATACAAACAAGCATACCACTGCAAAGTCATACATGAGACCTGGATCTGAACCTGGCTACATCCCAGACACACATGTATCACCTGTTTCTTCAATGTGAGAATACACTTTACCTGTTCTCAGACTATGTTAGACTCTCACAAAATGTGACTCGCTTGTAATGTTGGACAGAAGATGATGACGATGAAATTTATGTCCCAAAAAGAACAGCTAAAAACACAAAAATCCAATGAAGTACTGCCAGAAGAAGAATTGCCATGTAATGAGGAGCAAGGTGACTGGATGGATATGGAATTGGCAGCCTTCTGCCAGGGGATTCTCCTGTCAGTAAGAGAAAATTACAAACCTACTGAAAGTACGGTGAAAAGAAGTTGAAAGCAATCCAGCAGACAATACTTTGATACATTTTTATCAATCTTTTAAAGTGATCTGTTCCATTAACCAAGGAGTGCACAACAAGGACCGATCTTGTCTTCCACGATTTTGTGCCAACTTCTGCTCTTAATTATTTAATTAGCTCAATTATATCTTGATCTGACATTTGTATAAGCACCAGCTACAACCGCAGAATGCAAGTGCATCCTAGCGATTTTACTGTGCTCAAGTACAAGAGTGAACCAGCACAGTTTATAGAGCTGTCAGAAAACTATAACTAAAGTAATTAGCTGTAACATAAACCAGCACACAGACCAGCCCTCCAGGACCACAGTTGTGTATCCCTGCTTTAACCAGTCAATCACCCCTTGTAATAATACTGTGAAACAAAAAGTACAGGAGATCCCACTCTGTGAATTGGCATGTGTATACATTGGACTGTATAGGACAACATGATAAATTGAGCTAAATTTTAAGAAGTAGTTTTGCGATAATTAGATTATTAATATGTATTTATTAATTAATGCAAATGATTTAGTCAAAGTATTCAATTAGATACAAGGCCCATGTTGTAGAGCAAGTCTTCAAGTCTTTGTGAGTACAATGAGACTAAGATCTTTCTTTTACCACTTACGGTTGTCAACCTGTAGGTTTCGAAAGTAGAGGTGGGTAGGCCAAAACTGGAGTGAAAATGGACACTTTGCCCCTAATGTTCTTAATAATTATTTGTGTTTTTTCTTTTTTCCTTTCTCAAAAATATAAAATCTATAAAAAAACATTGCATCTATGAAAGCCGTTTACATTATGGGTGTCAAATGCCAGAAAGATCTGTGAGGTCAAGATTGAAAAGGAGCAATTTTCCACTGGAATTACCCTTTGGAAAAAAAAAAAAAGTCCCTAAATCTTCTTTCATCGGTTTTCATACGTCCTTGTGGTTCCATCACAGATTAAACCTCCTGTGGAGTACATCTTCATGGCACACTGAAGAAAAGGTATAATACCTTTAACTATGCTTATTATTTTAACTATTCTAAGTCCTTTCAGAACATGGCTGAATGGACAGCTTGACAGATAAGGCCAGGGAGTTGATAGGCAGACAAAATCTATTCAGCTGTGAATGGACACATGACCTAGTTTGATTACCAAGGTTTCGTCTGGAAAACAACTGATCCAACTGCCTCATTTTCCATATTCACAAATGTATAGTAGTTCACCAGAACTTGAATTAAGAAACACTTGTAAGAAAATGCAGTTCTGTGAGATTGGATAGAGAGACAGTGGAAACTTATGGTAATGACCAGTAAGGCCTAGCACTCTCAGAGAACACTTTCAATTTCACATGCTCTTGTGGATTCTTACAACTAGTCACTATGTGCCAGTAAACACTGTCCAAAACAAACACTGATGTCAAAATACCTCAGAATTCCAGTAAGCAAGGGAGGCAGTGAGGCCCATCTGCTCACTGTCTCAGGGAAGGCTGTTCAAGCTGGATCAGCACTTCTGCTGCTCCTAGTGTGTTTGCACACACATCATAAAGTATCTACCTCTGGGCATTGTATCTACCCACTTATCTAACTGTTAGATACAATGCCCAGTACCATCACCAAATAAATTTGTGTAAATTCCCAGCAGTGTACACAAAACCAGGAGAGTCAAACATTGTGAGGTAGCATGGCAAGGGAAGAAATGAGGTAGCATGGCATGGGAAACCAAAAATGAGGCTCTGTCCTTGCATGTAAAAATGCAAGTCATTTCATAAATACCAATCATGTAATACTTTTGTAGCATGTAATACTTAAGTCAGATAATTTTTTTTCTGTTTATGGTAAAGAGTGTAATAAAAATACATTGGCCTAGTCTCCATGCATTATTAATGAACTGCAGAGTCTGTTCGACTGTGTTTGGACATGGTACAAATAATGACTGGAACTTATACAAATCAATCCCTCATTTTGTGTTTTGCCGTTTTTGACATACGGCTACAATGGTTTAACATTTAAGAGACATGCTGCTTCCGTTCTAAACATACCGGCTGAGTAGTTCTACTCCAGCTGAAAAATGTGGAAGATTGTCTTCTCTCCTGTGGTAAAACACAGAAGACAGATTATATGAAAAATGTGTCAATACGATAAGGTGGAAACAAAACAGCACTGCAAAAACAAATCATTTCTTTGTTCATGTCTCTTCCTGTAATAGCCAAATCTGCTTAGAGAATAAACTACCCAGTGCATACTGTACCTCGGATTCTTCTTTATTTTGGCCTCCTTCGATTTGTCACTCAGCGTCTTTATCCTGAAATTTTCCAAATAATTGGATATGAGTAGGTACTAGGTACTGAAGCATTGAATTGTAAGCGTTGAAATTTACGTAGCGGCCCCATACGCTGAAATATGTGTCTGTAAGGAATGAAACCAATAAAAAATGTAACTGCAGGCTACAAATGTGGTTTGGCATGAGGCACAGACTCAGTTAATACTGTTATTTACAAGCAATTCTCCGTCTATGCAATTCCATTCTGAAACCTTCCAATTTGAAATGGCCACAATTATTATTCACACAAAAAAGCATAAAAGTTTTTATTAGCAGTTCAGATTATTTTTAATTAGTGAAATTATTAGAGAAGTGATTAATATGCCATAAACATTACCTTTACTCGTATCACTAGCACACTGAAACAAAAATGAACGATAGCTAAGTAAGTTAGCCTCTAATTATCATGAGAACTACATTGGCAAAATATATGATCAATATGATAATATGCCACGGATATTTTGGCATATTATTTTGTTACATTACTTTTATAACGTTAGTATATGTTCAGATCTAACGTAAGATTTCATTTTTGCTTCACAGCAGGTTATCTGCTGGATAATAAATGCAGGTTGCAAAAAAATGCTTATCAATCTGCAGCCTGTTTCTCCGTGTTATGCGTGAAGGGGCAAGCAGCTTTCCAGCCCCATGGAGCTGTCTGGAGCTGTTGTGTGAACTGCCCACATGCACATTCTCCATTTGAAAATTTATAGTGAACTTGGGGCACATTTATTAGTTACATTGCACTGTAAGTTTGTGTGGAGCAAGCCAAACTAAGTCAGCATTAGCAATAAACTAACAGGTTATGATTAAGGGTTTAGTGGATAATTTACAAATTAACTTACACATAGCTGGTGCAACCCACCCCTGTACGTTACTTTCACATTACTGAGGTGCAACTTAAAAGCGATGGCTGTCGTGATTTGATTAACTTGAATATCGTTGCTTAGCTAACAATGATATCGCAACCAAGGTCCTCATTTTTCACCTCTACTAACTAGCTAACCAGCTTAGTAAATTAGTAACGTTAGTTAAACATAAAATCAGGAAGATAGTATGCTGCTAGTTTTGAATCAACATTCGGTGAAACCTAACTTAGCACTAGCTAGCAAACACATAAGGTTACCGTAGTGTCGGCTTGTGCTAACTTGTGCAAACTAAGCACAACAGCGGACTATTTACTGTATTATGCGACACATAACGAAGATGGCAAAAAAGCCAACCAGGAACTGCCAGTGATCTTAGCTGACAACACATGTGTATACTAACCCAGTAGTGAAGTCTTGATGTGCCGTCTGCAACCTTTCTCTGAAATTCTCAAACATCTTCAGTTCCTTTTTTTCTTTCTTATTTGCACACTGGCCACCTAGTTGCTATCTATGCAGTCACTTCCTTTAGTGCCCGTTACAGCTACTGCCGCTTTAATTCCACATTAGATACAATATTGGGTTTTTAGATGGTCCCGTTCGACACTTCGTGGTAAATGTCCATTTTTGACATGTGTAAGCTCATCTCTTTCACGAGACCCTCCTGTTGTCGTTTCCCATATCATATGACCTTCTTCCGTTAACTTCCTGCTTCTGTCACGTGACCAGAATCTGGCTGTTTTGTTGGACAGTGGCGGTGCATGCTGCTTATCTGTTTTTGTTCTCAGGGTTGCATGAGCATAATGGATTCTTGAGGAGATGAAAATAGACATTTATGACTGCGAACTGTAAATATATGTGGTCACTGACATACACCGTGATACATTTTTAATTTTTGTTTTAATAATCAGAGACATCAACGGTCTCAACTAATGTTTAAAATGTTCGATATTACAGCTCTATTATCACATGACCATCGTTTAGCACTAAACCATGTTGTCTGTTGTAAGTTTTTTGTTTGTTTGCTTTTTTTGGGTTTGGTTTATTCTTTAATATAAACTATAAAATGTTTACTGAATAACCATGATGAGCAGTAGGGCGCACAGCTTACTCTCTTGATTGACAAATCATGTCAGATCTCTCTGAATGTCTCCAGGGATTGGAGGTTAACAGTTGGCTGCTCATAAGTGGTGGGACTGCATAGTAATGGACATGCAATGGATATAAATGGATATAGGCTAGAGCAGCAGTTATGTAAATATCACAATTTGGAGTTAAAAAAACTGCTTTCATAGAAGCGTTTCATCTTTTATTAACATGGTGAATTTTAAAAAGTATTGTTACCAAACTATAGTGAGCTGGTGATCACGTAAGATGTTCAAAATTCAAATGGTAGACTGCTACTGGTGCATCCCTGGAGCTGACTGCTACTGGTGCATCCCTGGAGCTGGATATTGAGGGAATACCTTCATCTATCATCCATATTTTCTGCATGTTGTTTATTGAGGAGGGCACGGGAAGCATGGAGGCTGATCAACTTCTTTTTTTTTTCTTTTTTTTAATTATCAGCAAAGTATCATGCAATGTTATCAGCAAAGTATAAGGCCTTCAAAATTGATGTAAAGACACTGCTGTTCCACTCATAAGAAAAATGTCACCTGAGCTTCTTTAGTGCAGCTACGTAGCTACCTAAATAGGAAATGCATAAGTGTGCAGCACTGTGTGTAACGCCCTGGATATGTACATCTGCTAAGAAAATATGCTACACTGCAAGGTAATGAGAACACCTTTGAGTTTTGAATTTGCCATGTAATCTTAAAAGTAAAACATCTGTAACCTACATATAGCTATTTTCATTACACTCATGACCATGTTTTGTGCTGAGCTTGTTCTTCTCTGTTTGTGTTTAGAGCTGTCGGCGCAGAGAGCGATCCCAGTGTCTCTAAAGCTGGCAGCTGTGCATGTGGTGCTGACTGGACATTTCTGTTAGACTGCTGAAATATCAGCATCTGCATCATCTGGGCCTGCTTGGCCAAAAGTTGAGCTTCTGTGGAGGGAGGGGCTGTCTCTCGCTTGTGCCGAGACAGTGTTGGTTTCATATTTACTAGGGAAAAGATAGGACTGCATTAGTGCAGATGTAGTTATTTGAAACTAGCCTGGAGTCCACAGCAGGAATGAATTGCATCTGACACATTGGTGAAGCACTGACACAAAAAAACAGACTCAGCAGCAGAGCTTGCGAACACAACACCTAATTGTTTTAATTTAGCAACAACGTGTGTGCCAACCTACATTATTAAATTTGCTGTGCATAGCAACTGTACACTGTTTGGCTTTCATCAATTGTTTCCCTGCAGACTACTTGCCAAGCTTCAAACTGTTTTTTTTAATTCAAATAAAGAAATAGGAATAAAATCCGAGGATTGATGATGAGCTTGCCTCCAGCTCCTGATTAGGTCTGTGGAGGCTGGCGATGTGCTTTCCACAATAGAGAGATGAGCGTCTGTGATGGTCATGTCATAATGATGATGTCATGGGTTCCAGGTATGGCAACATACAGAAGGCCAATCATATTGGTTGTTCAGAGACTGTCATTCTTTTTCCCATGCCTCCCTGCCCAGCTGGATTTCTCCTTGTTTCTGCAGGACTGGAAAGAGAAGCAACGGGGGAAATTGGTCATGCTGAGCTCCCACCGGTCTCTGGAGTTCAGGGGTCAAAACATATCCCACCCAGAGGACAGTGGGACATGAAGACATGACCTTCACAACCATCAAGGCACAAGGTGCGTCCCAATACTCGAAAAATGCACCCTCCCACTACCACCTCCTCTCCTCCTTGCCCCGGAAACGGATCTTTGTGTTTTAATCTAATGTTGCTGATTCCATCTTAATTACTTATTAATGGTTAAATATTAATTAATGTCTAAATGCAAACCGCAATGTCAAGTACATTGTATACTGTACATGTAAATAATTGTACTCGAAACGTTCAGGCAGTAGGAGAGGAGTGGTAGTGGGGGAGTGGAGGAAGGGAGGTGGGGATTGAAGAATATTGGGACACACCCACATTTTTATCAGGACTACCCTGCTCAAGGGTACAATAGTAGTGCCCAACCAAGGATTTCAACATAACAGTTTTTAGTGGTCTATGCAGTTTCTCGTTTCCTACTGAATACACACACACACAGCACCACACCTTGATTTAATTTGTGAACTTGTCATATATATTACATTATTTCAGCGAAGCACTTACAATGTTTCCCTCACAAATGCGGTATTTGAATTACTGTTGTTTTTCAAGGAACTTTACCATTAGCTGTAACCATGTAAGGAGGAGTACACAACTGAGCACAAAATGGCACTTACAACATTCTACTTCCTCATGGTTGAAGTGGGCCTGTATTCTGAAATAGTTGTGTTGTTCAGTATATTCTCTCTGCATGGGTGGCTACGCCTGTGATGAAGTTCATAGGACTGACATAACAATTTACTCAGTTTTTAAGTAATATTATTTACTGTTGAATTGTTATTTGCAGTTATTTATGGTTGTTTTAAATAACGTTATTAATTCCCCTTATTGTTTGCTTTATGTTTGAACATACAGTGAGCACCATAATTCATTGGACAGTGACACATTTTTTTGTTATTTTGGTTCTGTACTCTAGCACTTTGAGTTTGAAAGGATACAATGAAAATCAGGTTGCAGGCTGTCAGCTTTAATTTGAGGGTATTTTTATCCATATCGGATGAACTGTTTCGAAAAAATGTACATAGTTCCCCCCATTTTCGGGCATCGAAAAATATTGGACAGTTTAGCATAATGTAGAAAGAAGTAATCATTTTTTATATTTGGTCGCATATCTTTGGATGCCATGACTTCCTGATGTCTGTGACCCAACAATATCAAAAGACTCTTGATATCTTATTTTCTGGTACTCCTACAAGCGATACTATAACCTCTCTGCGTTTGAATGGATCTCTATGGGAATTGGGGGGTGGGGCTAGATTTAGCTGTAAATTACACTGGAACAGTATAGAACACATGGTTGGCTAAATGGCTCTAAAATAGTCATCAAAGGTCTGACGTATCAAAAAAGCCTTAAACCGTCACTCTAACTTGAAGGGTCTCTTCTCCTAACTTATTTTTCCATAGGAGTTCAATAGGAAAATTTGTAGCCAACCATGTGTTCCATCGCTTGTAGGAGTACCAGAAAATAAGATATCAAGAGTCTTTTGATATTGTTGGGTCACAGACATTAGGAAGGATATGCGACCAAATATTAAAAATGATTACTTTATTCTACATTATGTTAAACTGTCCAATATTTTTTGATGCCCGAAAATGGGGGGGGGGGGGGGGGGGGCTATGTACAAAAGGTTCTATAATTTCTAAACGGTTCATCCGGTATGGATGAAAATACCCTCAAATTAAAGCTGACAGTTTGCACTTCAACTTCATTGTCATTGTATCCTTTCAAACTCAAAGTCCTAGAGTACAGGAGCAAAATAACAAAAAATGTGTCACTGTACAATGAATTATGGTGCTCACTGTATATAAAAATAACTAAATGCACATACTCTCAATCAAATCTTTCTGAAATATTAAATTATTTATTTGACTGATACATGCCTTCCTTCATGCACCTCACACTAAGGTACTTCTAGGGGAGTCAAACCAACCTACTGACTACAAACCAAATTTCTTAACCACTGCCATACACAGCCACCCCAGTTCTCTGTCAACCTGTGCAACCGGAGTATCTTACCTGTTTAGTCTCATTTTCACTTGACAATCCTGGAGAGCCAGACACCGGTTTCCAACAGTCTGTATCCCTCTAAGAGCTCCCACTCCACCCTGTAGCGTGGCTCACCACAGCTCCGCCCCAAGTCCCACAGCTCCACACGCAAAACGACGTCCCTCTCCCAGAGGGCGGGGGCTATATCTACCCCGTGCTGACTCCTCATTGGGTCATATTGATTAGAGAGGCGTACCCCATCAGCAGGTGGAGGATCCGTCTCCTTCCTGCTCTCCACAGGCAGCGCGAGACCACATGTGCTGGACGCGTCACTGGACGATCGATCACGTGGTTGGACGGACACTGGTCCCACGTTGGCAGTGTGAGTGCCACTGGATAAACTGACTTCTGAGAGTGAGAACTCTTGGGTTTCGCTTGCCCTGTTCATCTTCCCCCTCGCTGCGCACGCGTGGTAGAATGACCAGCAAACTGAGAGCCATTCTGCCAGAAACTGACAGCGCAGCGCAGCTCTCGGCTCACTGCAGCAGAAGGACATGGGTTTGATCATCTTTCCCATCCCAGGAGTCCCCGCGCTGTCCTCCCTTCTATCTTCACACTCTGGGTTCCCGAGTTGCACTTGTGTTTTATGTCTATTGGACCTACAGGCCGTCTGTCTTGTCATTTCTCCTCTCTCCGGTGACATTATCCAGCGGCAGAACATAAACAGCTTTTAGCTTCTTGATGTTGTGATGCGCAGCTTAGTCCAAGATGCTTCCCTCACAAAGAAAAACATATAATACCACTGAGGATCCAGCAGCCTCCTTGGTTAGCTGCCTTGATGATGTCATCCCTGCTATCAGTGATGTATCCCTTATCGAAATTCAGGTGACATCACAGAATCTAAGTTCCTTGGTTTTCTACGCCCGTACATACCTTCAGGGGGATGGAGTCACCCAGGGTGATGTAATGAGCTGACCATCTGGTGCACAGATTGCAGTCAGCGCTGCGTTGTGTTTCAGTACTACACAGGCAACATGGGGGTAACCATAAAATAAGACGATATTAAAGGCTCTGTATTGATTGCCTGAAACAGCTCTGCATGTATGGGTTTTTTTTCATGCTGAAAAATCAATGTTTTTTCAGTTATATTAATAGCAGTGATGTGGGGTAGCATACCACAGGACATTCCAGCATAACACCAGTGGAGTCAGTTTGTGTAAAAGAACTCCTGTATATGCTTGGTTTACAGTAAATAGTTATCTTGGTTGAAAAATGTTTTTACTGCTCCGTATGCAATTTACAGCAGGAATTGTATCTGGTATTTCTAGTTTCAGGCTACATCCCCCTACTTTTTGGTTGTACATATTGGCATAAGTAAACTACAGCTCCTCTGTAAGTAGCACAACAATGCTGTTATCAGAGGACTGAGTTCATATGGAGCAGCACAAAAAAAGATGGAAATCAACTGGCCAGGCTCCAGGTCTGCAGCAGATAAGGGGTGTAATTAGTCAGCCAGGTTCCAGCTCAGTAGTGGAAAGAGTAATATCCAGACTGCCTGGATTCAGCTCAGTGTTAAAGGGCTATTTCAGCTCAGTGTTAAAGGGCTATTTCAGCTCAGCATTAAAGGGCTATTTCAGAGTGCTGTCAATGTGCTTCAGGCAGCGTATATGACTGTTCACATGATGTTACTCTGCAAGCACAGGGGGGCCACTATGCAGGCTGTTACATAATGTCCCACTACTTCTCTCCCCGAGGCATATCATTCCAGAGATATGAACAGCTTTCAGCTGAGGTTTTATTCCACACCATTTCTTGTTCAAATACTTATTTACTTTACTATGATGGTAGTTGACTGAAAATAGACAGTCGAAATGTATATTATGCCATTGGTTTGTGGTCTATAATGTACCACATCCTCCACCCACCTTTTTTTGGGTTAATCATTTGGAGATTCGTCTTGTCAGATTGGTCTTTACGAGCTGAAATTGATTGAAATACTGCTAAAAGCCCATTCTTTTGACTTCACAGACTCATTTGAAGTTCTTAAAGCAGACCAAAAAAGATCACGTTGTTTCAAGCACACTTTCATTGCTCTACCAGATTTATTGTAGCCTACTATTCAGTATTGCTTTTAAAATTTGCAAACAAAGGTCTGTAAACATTATTTTTGTATATATTTACAGTGCCCTATGTACTGTAAGTATTGGGAGAAGGAAGCATTTTCTCTTCATTTAACTCTATACTCCAAAAGTTCAGATGTGAAATCCAACCATTCATATGAGGTTAAATGTGTTTGTATAAATATTGTATTCACCATTTTGAAATTATAACACTGTTTTACATAGCCCCCTATTTCAGGCCAACTAAAGTATTGGGACAAATTAACATAATATAAAATATATCCATGTTTAGTATTTGGTTACATATCCTTTGCATGCCATGACTTTTTGATGTGTGTGAACCAAGAATATCAAAAGACTCTTGATATCTTATTTTCAGATACTCTTACAAGCGATACTATAACCTCTCATTTGAATGGATCTTTATGGGAATTGGGGGGGGGGGGGGGGGGGGGTACTAGATCCAGCTGTAAATTACACACCTGTTTTGTAACATCTGTTTGGAACATCGTTAAGAAGAAAAACAGCACTGGTGAGCTCAGTAATTCCTTGGTAGGCCAAGGAAGACCTCTACAGTTGATAGCCGAAGAATTCTCTCCATAATGATGAAAAACACCCCAAACACCCGCCCAACAGATCAAAAACACTCTTCACGAGTGTGGCGTGGATCTGTCAGTGACTATACTGCCCGCAGAAGACAGAACTACAGAGGCTACATTCCGACATGCAAACCACTAGTTAGCTGCAAAAACAGGATGGCCAGGTTACAGTTTGCTAAGAAGTACTTAAAAGAGCCTGCAGAGTTCAGATGAGACCAAGATTCAATTGTACCAGAGTGATGGCAAGTGCGGAGTGTGGAGGCCAAAAGGAACCGCCTAAGATCCAATGCATACCAACTCATCTGTGAAACATGGTGGTAGGGGTGTTATGGTTTGGACAGATATGGCTGCCACAGTTACTGGCTCACTTGTCTTAATTGATGATGTAACTGCTGATAGCAGCAGTAGAATTAATTCTGCAGTGTACAGAAAGATCTTATCTGCTCAAGTTCAAGCAAATGCCTCCAAACTCTTTGGACAGCACTTCAAGACCAGACAGTGATCCCAAACATTGCTAAACCTACAAAGGAGTTTTTCAAAGCCAAAAAAACTGGAAAATTCTTGACTGGCCAAGTCAGTCACCCAATCTGAATCCAATTGAACATGCGTTTCATAGGCTGATGAAAAAACTTTAAGGGACCTGAACAAGCAGGAGCTGAAGATGGCTGCAGTAGGTACAGGCCTGGCAGAGCGTCACCAGAGCAGATACTCTGCACCCGGTTATGTCTATGGGTCACAGACTTCAAGCATTCACTGTAAGCAAGGGATATGCGATAAAGTACTAATTTAATTTACTTTAATTTAACCACATGTGAATTGTTTAATTACAAATCTAAAATTGTGGAGTGCAGAGCCAAATGAAGAAAAAATGTCTTTGTCCCAAACATTGTGGAGGTCACTAGGCTAGGTAGCTACATACAGTAGGCTATACAATCTCAAATATACCATTGCCACAAGTGGTAGTAAATGCAAGCAGTTCCATGGGACCTATGCTGTTTTCTTTTACTTCATACATTATGCGAATTGTATGCTACGGTATGCTAACCTGATATAGCCTAGGTTACTTAATGACGTCTTTAGTAATTTTGGCTTCCGCTCAAAATCTATAAACAAAAATATTTTGCTGCTAGGCCTAAAGCAAATGCAAAACTGTGGCAGATCCCAGTCAAAATTGGCAATATTTGACCGGTGTTTCCCGACCATCCCGACTCGTTGAATCAATTCTCTGCATTTACCAGCGGGGGGCTCCAAGATATTGGCTATCACTGCCGCTTCTGGTGAACAGATCCAATTGTCGCTTGTTAGCCTATGTTGAGCTAAGCTTCGGTCTGACGTTAAATTGCAGGCGGTGCTTGTTCGCAAAGCAAGGCATTAAAATAGTAAGTAGTAGAGAGCAGTTCAGACAGAGCAAGTCGCGAAGTCGTTCATGTCTTGATGTAGGGGTTTCAGAGAAAAAGACCGAGACTCGTTCATTTACTTTTCACCAAGAAAGGCAAAACCAAAGATAGCCTTCATTTATTAAATCAAAAATGCTTTGCCATATAACACGTCCGGATTCGGTGGTAATGGAGGTGGAGGTTGATGCAAAGGCAAATGGAGAGGACTGTCTGAACAAGGTAACGTTAGGCGACTGTGTGGCATCCATTCGCTTGGTAGCCTACTTCTTTTCGTGCGCACAGACCAATCTGTTATCTATGCTCTAAATAAGTAGGCTAAGTTTAATAATGACTGGTTGATTGCTTGACTAATAAAGGTGATACTTGTAGCCTATGTTTGTTGAAAGTTGGCGGCTCGGTTAGGCGCACTGTAGTTTTGAAGGTCCAGGCTAAGTTAGCTAACGTTACAGTAACTTGCTCACTGTTTTGGCTGACAGCTAAATATGAAATATTGTTGGTAATTAGCCTATGTTTGCAACACTTTTCAAACGTGTGTAGCCTTAATTGTTGTTTTGTGGCAGAATTGAGAGAAAATCCGAAATCACTGTTCTAGGATTAGCACCGGCTTGGGGTATAATCGGGAAAAAATGAATTTTGTCATATGAGAATGTAGCTGATAGATTGAATATGTCATAGCCCATGGGAAAGGAAGCGGTATTCCGTGAAGCTGCATTAAGGAAACTAAACAATACGTCTGGAAAATGTAGCCTTGACTATAGTAACTTGATGGAGCATGTAACCTAACCCTTGTTTTTTTCGACACAAGACTCAATGCATAGCTCGTCTACCAAACACTTATTCAGCAATACATCTTTTTTTAAATCACCTGTTCGAAAATGTAGGCTACTCATGATATAGCCATTACTGCGCACTAACACTTGGACTGCTATTTTTAATAAATGGTAACACATGCGACAACGAATAGCCTACTTATTTTTTTTAGCAGCTACAGTCTCTTTGATGTTTAATTATATGAAAGCCCATGTGGATCGCGTGAAATGCGTTTCCATTCTGAGATCTCGGCCCATTCTGAAGGCGCGCTGGTGGTTATGTAATACAGTAGCTCGGCTCGTTCTTTCGTTCCGTCAGTTGGGAGCGAAGGATTTGCGCTCCCAGCTGTTTAGCATGCGTTTGGTAGGCTACATGAGGTACATTTCTAGGCATAGACCTACTGGAAAATTTTGGTGCCAAATGATGTGGTAGGCCCATATATTTTATGCATTATAACTTACTTAGTCGTCAAATTCCCAATAGCAAAGCAAAACACTAGCGTCATACAGCTTAGGCTATTATATCTGCAATTTAATAAGATGAATTGTAAAAGCTTATTTATCCTAAATGTTCTATATTATTCTATTAATTGTTAACTCTTAAATTATCCTTGCTTTGAACCTTGTATCTTGGGAAACTTGTATGTTTTACATGTTTCATATTATCCATACAGTTGGACATCAGTAATTCTGGTTAAGTAGCCTGCATATAGCCCAGCAGGGAGACCTACAAGTGGCTCTAGAATCACCCAAGGATGGTAGGGTTTCAGTTGGCTGGGATCACAGCGTCATTGCCCAGTAGTGCCCAGCTGGTCGATCAGGCAAACTGCAGTGTGATAAAAAGCAGACCAGACTATGGCAGATAACAAGCAATGATCACTGATGCAACCTTCCTCATTCCTTTCCTTTATTTTTCAGGTGTGTAGGAAGCTGGGGATCATTGAGACGGACTATTTTGGGCTGCAGTTTTGTGGCAGCAAAGGGGAGTGCCTGTGGCTGAATCTGAGGAACAGGATCTCCCAGCAGATGGATAACCAGACACCCTGTAGACTGAGGCTGAGGGTCAAGTTCTTTGTGGAACCACATCTCCTCCTGCAGGAGCAGACCAGGTACGCATGCTCAGGTGGCCTTAGAGCAGTGATCTTCATCTTGGTCCCGGAGGGCCGTAGAGTCTGCTGGTTCTTGTTGTTACTCGCCACTTAATTGATTGATTAAAGCAGTTAATTACACAGTTAATTCACCTCACGTGGTTTCTTGGGTCTGAATGGGTTGCTGTTTTTAAGGCAAAAACAAAAACCAGCAGACCCTGTGGCCCTCCAGGACCGGGAATGAAGTTATGAGGGTACAGTTCTATCAGTTCTTTTATCTATCTATCTTGGACAACACACATAGTTTTACGAAAGATCCATCCATACACCTGGACATTTACTGAAGCAATTCACATTAGGTACAGCTCCCATCAGACGTGTGGTTACAAGTCTTTAACTACTAAGTCTTTTACTACTTTAGTAGCGCAGTATAAACCCATGACAATACTTTATGCATGGATGTGCATGTAGTTAAATCTTATTTATCTTTAAGAGTTTCCTGTAAATGTTCTTACTTTTGAATGTTGAGTAATTGTTATCAGGTGACCTTGGTAGTCTGATAAGTGCCAAACAGGCACGTTTAGAGCTGTGACACTGACACCATTGTCAGGAGTTGGCAGTATGACTGCCAAGTGAGGCAGTTGGTGGTTTCCTTGTACAGTCGAATGCCCTATAGTAACCCCAGTCCCTTGGGTGTTTAAGCCTTTTTTATTTACTCAGACTTGCGTCCTATGGGTCACAGGAAACTATCTCTCTCTCTCTCGCTCTTCCTCTCCCTCTGCTTCTCTCCCTCTCCCTCCCTCCCTCCTGATGGGTTGGTTCAGTATATAGATTCCATATGTGTGGAATCTTGACAGCAGTCCTTGTGAGTTAAGAGACCTTTGGTGCCTGCCTCTGTTTCAAGGGTTTTCTGGGTCAGTGATCGTAAAGGCACAAAGCCAGATGAGGATTAGGCTGAGTCAGATATTAGCTTGCCTATGCTTTGTAATGAAAATGAATACAATGTTTGTTTAAAAAAAAAAAAGCAGCAAAATTAATTTATCACCTGGATGCTATAATGCTATATTTTTACTGGTAGGGAAGACAGCTCCAAACCTGTGACAATTGATATTTTTTACAATCCTCATGCTTTAAACCAGGGGTGTCCAATATTATCCGGAAAAAAGGAATGGTGTGGTGCCAGTTTTTGTTTTACCCCAGCACTACGACACCTCATTCTTGACCCTGAGCTGACCAGACTATGGCATAAACTTTCTATTGTCCTACTTCCATGCTTTCGTCACATGCATTCCATTTCTGTTTTTAATGAGTTTTAAGGAAGTACATCTGCATCTTATTATAGTTGATGATGTCTTCACTGCTATCACCACACTATCCCTGCTGTGCAAAACCCCTGGTTTGATTGCTCTCTGTCACCTCAGGGCAGAATTCTTCAGTGCTCACCATGAACCAACTTTCAGACCTCCCCCAAAGTACCTTCCGCAAATTGTAATAATTTTGATAATGAAAGAGGTGGCATAGGTGCATTTTCTGTTGATACCAGAATTATGACAGGACGAAAATCTGATTTCATGTTGAATTTTAATTAAGTAAATCCTTTTTTTAGTGTGATCCTTAATTGGGCTGAGTAGAGAGGTCTTGTTAGTAATTCTGCATTGGAGGTTTCCAAAGTTGACCTCTGACCTGATAAACAGATGGTCTGTTAAGTTGGGGAATGAGATAAAGCCGGGCTCAAAGAGACTGCTAATGAAACTGTAATGGTATATACATTTTTATATACAGTCAAGCCGGAAAGTCTGCACACCCCTTTCACCTTCTCCACGTTTTATTACGTTACAGACTTATACTACAATAGATTGAGTTCATTTTTTGCCTCAAACATCTACACACAATAGCCAATAATGACAAAGTGAAAACAGGTTTTTAGAAAATATGCAATTTTATTTTACTGACAAAAATAGGTTATTTAGGGGTTACATATCTGTACACACCCTTAGCCTAATACTTGGTTGCTGCACCTTTGGCAGCGATTACAGCTTCAAGGCATCTTGGGAAAGAAGCTACGAGCTTGGCACACTTGTTTCTGGACATTTTTGCCCATTCCTCTTGGCATATCCTTGCAAGCGCCGTCAGGTTGGATGGGGGAGCGTCGGTACACAGCCATTTTCAGCTCTTTCCACAGATGTTCAATTGGATTCAGGTCTGGGCTCTGGCTGGGCCACTCAAGGACATGCACAGACTTTCTCCGAAGCCACTCCTTTGTTCTCTTGGCTGTGTGCTTCGGGTTGTTGTCATGTTGGAAGGTAAACCTTCGCTCCAGTCTGAGGTCCAGAGCGCTCTTCTTCAAGGATCTCGGTGTACTTAGCTGCATTCATCTTTCCCTCTATCAGGACTAGTCGCCCCGTTCCCGCTGCTGAAAAACATCCCCACATCATGATGCTGCCACCGCCATGCTTCACTGTAGGGATGGTATTAGCCAGGTGATGAGCGGTGCCTGGTTTCCTCCAAACGTGACGCTTGGTATTCAGGCCAAAAAGTTAAATTTTGGTTTCATCAGACCAGAGAATCTTGATTCTCATGGTTTGAGAGTCCTCTAGGTGCCTTTTTGGCAAACTCCAAGCGGGCTGTGATGTGCCTTTTACTAAGGAGGGGCTTCCGTCTGGCCACTCTACCATAAAGGCCTGATTGGTGGAGTGCTGCCTGGATGGTTGATCTTCTGAAAGGTTCTCCCATCTCCACAAGGATATGCTGGAGCTCTGTCAGAGTAACCCTCAGGTTCCTGCTCACCTCCCTGGCCAAGGCCCGTCTTCCCCGATTGCTCAGTTTGGCCGGGCGGCCAGGTCTAGGAAGATTCTTGGTGGTTCCAAACTTCTTCCATTTATGAATGATGGTGGCCACTGTGCTCTTTGGGACCTGCAGAGATTTTTCCGTACCCTTCTCCAGATCTATGCCTTGACACAATCCTGT
The DNA here is from genome assembly GCA_029718625.1 of Synaphobranchus kaupii. Taxonomy (NCBI): domain Eukaryota; kingdom Metazoa; phylum Chordata; class Actinopteri; order Anguilliformes; family Synaphobranchidae; genus Synaphobranchus; species Synaphobranchus kaupii. The sequence continues at coordinate 60,333,633 of CM056382.1, forward strand.
TTCTGAGGTCTGCAGATAATTCCTTTGACCCCATGGCTTTGCTCTGACATGCACTGTCAACTGTGGGACCTTATATAGGCAGGTGTTTGCAATCCCCAATCATGTCCAATCAATTGAATCTATCACAGGTGGACTCCAATTAAGTTGTAGAAACATTTCAAGCAGTATCAGTGGAAACAAAATGCACCTCAGCTCACTTTTGGGTGTCATATCAAAGGGTATGCACACTTGTGTACATATGATATTTTACATTTAGATTTTTAATAAATTAGCACAAATGTCTAAAAACCTGTTTTCACTTTGTCATTATGGGCTATTTTGTGTAGAACTTTGAGACAAAAAATGAACTCAATCTATTGTAGAATATTTAACGTAATAAAACGTAGATAGGTGAAAGGAGTGTTCAGAATTTCCGGCTTGACTGTACATACAGGTGTTTTTGTGGGCAAACAGACAGAATTTTTTTATCAGTATGCAACAGTGTTGGTCTAACTGAATATAGAAGATCCAGGTTTAATGTGTGGTCTTTGTCTATCAGGGGTTCCTCTTTCTATTGAAACAGATTTTTATTTTTTTTAAATTCTGTGGCTGGGTTTCCGTTTTCATTTAGTTTCATACAGTTCAGGTGCTGACGCTTGAGAGCCTGCACACAGATGTAGAGTGATATAACTGTAATGTGAACTGTCCTCTTGAACTTGTCCAGTCATGCTTGATTAACTGGCCGTTTAAGATGCCGGCACAAAATGAAATTCTAACTGATGAAATGGTCAAAATACCTGGCTTGCTGGATAATATCGCTGGATGTGGTTGCGTTTAATTAGGTAGGAGTACTGTACCCATTCGTTCTCCCAGCAGTATAATATTCTGATGTGTAAAGTGCTGCTGCAAACCAGGGTCTATCACACCCCTCAGTCCACGACCACCATCACACACCTCTCCTCCCTCCCACCACGTGAACATAGGCCCGCGGCAGCAGCAGTACCTGCCAAAAGATCACACCCTCGATCTGCTTTTTTAAATGAATTATTTGAAATAGTTTCAGGTCAGGAATTGTGGTCCGTTCATCCACACAGTGCGAACTCTGCTGGAGCTCTGTGTGTGTGTACACCAAAAGAACATTCACAGAGGCTGTGAGGTGGGCCTCTTGGTGACGTAAGATCCATAGGATTAGACTCAGGCACAATGCAGAGCACATTCTGTTCCCGGCAGGGGGGGGGGGGGGGTGTGGACAGAGGGGGAAACGTGCACAAGCCGGCAAGCCTGTGATGGGATGGGTGGGAGTGTTTTTTTTTTTTCTTTTGTGGGGCCCAATGTGGAGTGCTGACAGAGCACTTCTTTCTCATACTGGTTATATAACTATATAACTCTGGGATGTAAAATGATTGTAAAGCTCTACCAGAACTTCTGGTTTAGTATTGCATTATATTCGTAATCGTTGCTTCTAGAACTTTTCCCAGATGGAATTTTGCACAGTTCTGTCTGCAGATGCCAGTATAGAACATCTAAATGCAACTTAATTTGATAACATGCAAAAACTCTCCCAAAAAAAATACTTATTTTTACTTGAGTGGAGTTTTCCTGTCTCCCCCCACTGCCACTTTCTGCATATTGCACATTGTCAACTCTGTTGTCACCATTCATGTGGCTGGTATATAATCATACCACTTATACTTTGCTTATGCACGGCCTGGTTTAATCTTAAAAGATGTTTGAAAAGAGAATGCATTTAATTCTGAACTCTTTCTGTATAGTGAGCTGGCCGTGTTTGCAGTAATGTTTTTTTGGTATTTGAAATCAATGGGCAAGAGCTTCCGCTTCTCAAGCTAACAACACAACACCGATCCCATTTTGTAACAGTGAACCTCGTACATGACTTCACAGCCAAGTATTGAGTACATGGGAGCGTCAAAGTGAATTAGAACGGAAAGTTTTGCTTTGATTATTGCTCTGCCTCATTGACTTCTCCCTAGGCGAGCTTGCTGTTAATGTTTGTCAGTGCTGTTAAATCCCCCAATCTTTTCCTCTGTTTGTTGACTATTTAACATTCCGATCAGGATTCTTGGGTTAAACGGAGCGTCCACACTGTTAGTGTACCCACTATTTCCCATGAATGTGCTCGAAAGAGATGCTTATAATTAGTCGTCTGAAACATTTTCCAACTCTCCACCTTTTTTTTACAGCACATGGTAAATAGTTTATTTGCTCCACTATATAAAAGGTTTGATGTAGCTAGACGCCTTTAACATAGAAGAGTCCGCACATCTTTCGCACAGCAGCTGCGTAGTGTGTGGCCTGCCTGAGTGATGCATGTTGGGAAACGGTTTCCAGACCCCTGTGTTTTAGGTTGTTTGAGTTCTGTGTTGTGGCTGGAGCCGGGTGAATTGTGTGAATATTGTGTGAATGGGTAAAACCACTACCTAACCCAGATAATTGAACCCGGAAATGTTACAGGTTCCATCTGTGAAAGGGCTTTAGAAGAGCTGGGTCCTCGGGAAATAAAATAGGCAATAGCTGGATAAATAGCTAAATAAGCTTTGAAATGGCCTGTCTTCATCCATCCTCTTGTACTTGTCTAAACCTCTGTCACCTCCCTGACTTCAAATTCTGGACAGTTTAGAAGCTGGGAAAGATGAGTAAACAGGTCTCCTTTGATCTTTTTGTTGAGGTGCCCCTCTTAAAGTTCCTACAATGATTATTATGATTATCAGATAAAACCCAGGGCTAGACCAGAAAAATAATTTTGATAATTTTTTATTATTTTCTTCCCTCTATTTTTAGTTCAAATTAAAGGACATACGGTCTATTAGCTCTGTTTCTCTGAATCTATTGTCTTTCACAGCTATCTGATTTATTGAAGATTGTCCAACCAAGAGTACAGTGAACTTTTAACCTTCTGGCTAAACCACAGTTCCTTAAGAAGTACATCACAACTATTTTATGCCTGTTTATGCTTTTGCATGACTTGCATTGGCAATGAGCAGACAGATTAATAATACTCAGTTTCAGAAGGTCAATGTTCTGACAATAATTCTGTAGCAATTTCATTGGAAGAAAGCTCATATATTTGCACCCTGTACTTGACCAGTTTTCTTTTTTTTTATTGTCACATTCACACAGTTTATAGAAGTATAAAAGGCGAGTGACATTATGGAGTGAAGGACTCATCAACAATGCTGTAGCAGCACAATAAAATGAACTATAATAAAAATAAAAATAAATCAGGATTATACATCAACATGATGCAATATTTGAAATCAACAGTGGCCCTGTCAACTGGTGCAGGTGAGTGGTATAAAAGAATTGCAAGAATCTGAATTCATGTGCAGTCTAAGCATGGAATGTTTAGTGCTGGCAGGCTTTTAAGGTACAGTGATGTAGCATGTAAGAAAATGTATATGAAAAACAAAAATAAGAATAAAGATGAAAAGTACAAAAAATAAGTAAGGTGCATCTGTGCAGTGTATAGGTTTATTGTCCAGTCTATAGGTCATTCTGTATTCTATCTCCCTCCCGTGTTTCTTTAAAGACATAGTTCCAAACAAGTGTCCTGTCTTTATTCAAAACACATTCTTAAGTGACATTAGGAGTCTTGAGAGCACACAGTGCCAAATTGATTTTATACATGATTTTATAATCACCATTCGCAATCATATATGAATATTCCTCACCAACGAGGCAAGGCACGGAAAACAGTTTTTATGTCGTCAAGGCTGTGTATGGAAATCGGTCTGTCTGGTTTGACCGAAAAATTAGAATATGTATTTTTATATAATGTTTGTAAAAAGCTGAAGAGTAACAAAACATTTCATGAAGGAAAATGGGAACTTAACTTATAGTTTAAAATTTAAGCTAAAATACAAATCAAGATGATATCACTTTAAATAGATTTACAGTGGCTTAGCAACTTGGGCAGGTAAAATCCACTGAGGTTACTCCGGTTCATTGACTCAGAGTAACCTCCAGCTGGTCCAAACTATGCTATCAGCACATACTTGTCACCACACGTAGTTACCAAAGCTGCTGAATTACAAATAAATTTTATTATAACCACCATGTTAACTTAGTGAGATTTCTCTTTGTGATTTTTGTCATGTTGGTGATTTTTGTCATTTTTGTCAACGCTGGAAAATGTGTCTCGGAATAACATTTGTGGTCTATTAGCATGTTACACAAAACTGAATAGCAGGGGCAGGTACTTCGAAATGAAGTCCTTCCAGGATAACCTCAGGGGTTTGTCTAAGATATAACAAGCTTTTATCAGGAAAAGAGTTTTGAGGTCTGAGAAATCCTTGGAAATATAAGAACATGAAACTGAAAGCCCCACAAAATTCAGTGAGAAAGAATGTGAAGGTTTTTCCAGCTATTTCAGCCTCCTTAAACATGGCTTTCCTCCTGTTTTCAATATTGACCAGTGACCCATTTTCTGCCGGTATAAGATTATGAGCTTCGTAATTTAATCACTCTTGCTCCAGGAGCAAGCACTTTGTATTCCTCACTGTATGAATGCTCACTCTTCTTAGAACACATCGGCTCTACCAGAGGCCTCTAGAGTTAAGTTAAAAGGCAAGAAAAATTAGTTCCGTGAGTTGTTCCCTGAAAAGGGATGTTGGTAAAGACAAATATAATTGCAGGTGATTTGCAATAACGGGGATTCCAGACCAAAAAAGAGAATACCGTTGCATTCCTTCAAGGAAAACGAATCGATGTTTTCCACACCACTCCCACCATTTTCTCCTTGTTACGTGATCTCCCATCTTGATTTGATGTCAATTTTTTATTTTTTTATTTTTTCCTTTATTCGGGCAGAAATCCAGTCCTTCATGGGCCAAACCATGGAACCTTCCCCAAATATACATTTTCTTCATGTTGTTCTGTTATGGATACATAAAGTGGAAGTGATGGTCACCATTAACAAATTGTTGCAAGTGTTTGGTGTGGGAGCAGTGTAATACTGCTCTGGTTTGAGGGGGGTAGTGGTAGACTGGTGTGGGGGCAGTTTTACGACTGAACTAACCCCTGCTGGATTTCCTTCGGTCACTGCCTCTGCCTGTCTGCCTGAGTCAACCCTTGGTTGGATCTGGTTAGTTCATCTGGAACAGTAGAGAGAGAGAGAGAGAGAGAGAGTGTGTGTGTGTGTGTGTGTGTGTGTGTGTGTGTGTGTGTGTGTGTGTGTGTGTGTGTGTCTGTGTCTGTGTCTGTGTCTGTGTCTGTGTCTGTGTCTGTGTCTGTGTCTGTGTCTGTGTCTGTGTCTGTGTCTGTCTGGAGACGGATGCATCCTGGCATTTCTTTTATTTCTTTTTTTTTTCCCCCCGTTGGACATCGTCAGAGGGTATAGGTGTGACCCAGTCTATCGGCCCTGAGCTGAAACACAGCTCAAGGCTGAATCAGCCTTTATTCAGCCAGTTTTTGTTTTTGAAAATACCAAAAATCCCCACTAGCCCTGTCAAGGTTGCAGAAAATAGGACTAAAGCCTTGTTTTGATCTTCTTTTTTTTCTCTTGTTAGACTTGTTTACTGGAAACTGACAGTTTCTTGATGCATGCTGAAAAGCATACCTAGTTCAATTTTGTGGCTATGGAAATATGTTTTTGTTCTATGATAAAGGAGTTTAGAGGTCACAATGTCTACAACCAGTTTCCGGGATTGGGTATACTCAAGTCTCCTAAATCAGAATTTTTGCTAGGTTATTGGATTCTCAGATGCTGTTACAGGATGTTGTGTACATAGTTGACAACTATTTTCATGGCCCTTGAAATGCAGTCATTACTTGTCATTTGGACTTGTCAGTCACTAGTGCAATTTCTCACAAATTAATCCTGGGCATTTTGTCACAAAAAAGAAAGGCTACTCCAGAGCCTATGTTGAGTTTGTGGATTGGCAAGTTACGCTATCCTTTTCTGAATGTGGAACATGAGAAATACCCTCTAGCTGTGCGTTGGAGTGCAGCATTTGGGTCTCTGACTGAAATGGAGCCAGACTGACAGGGCACAAGGTTAAAATGAGTGCCGTCTGCTCTTCATTCACACAGTAAAAGGGGCCACTGTGAAACTGACCTTTAACAACACTAGAGGTTGTATCAGAGGAGGAAAGAGATTAATGGATTTTTTCTCGCCCACTTACGCAGGTTTGGAAGAGAATATTTGGGGACAGAGTCCATGAAGTGCATTCTATACTGTTATGTTCTTTACATAGTAACATTGTTTTAATGTTGTTCAAATGTGTGTATCAAAATCAAATACATTTATGTGTTGTTTTTTTTGCTCAATAGCTGCTGTTCTGTGTCTCCACAGATACACAGCAGTTTAACATCAACCCTGTTGTGCAGGTTTTCTTGCATTGGGTGATTTGCATCCAATCAAAGTGATGATTTGGTGTGATATAACATTAAGCTTCACTCAAATAGAAGTAAATTCTGGTTGGATTTCGCTTTAGTTTGATGAATTGATCATGTGCCAGATTTGCATTTGAGCATTTAATCCACTGACTTCTCAGTCTTTGTAGTTGCAAAACCAGCCAAAGGTCACTTTGACCCCAAGAATTTTCATTCAACACAAGCGTTTCTTGTTTGTTTAATGGCTTAACTGAGAACAGCCGTTGGCTCAGAGTTGCTGAGCACTTTTTAAAGCAGTGAAGATTTAGCTGGATATCACATCTTTAAGCTTTGCTCATACAGTTTGTTTTCCAAGTCACACTTCTTGAATAGGTAATTAAACGAGGCCAGTTTTGAAAGAGGTGCCCCAGCTCAGTCAGTCGTAGCCTAACCGTGTGTAGACATATAAATGGCAGAACAGCCACCACAAACAAGCAAGAATGTGGATGGAGTGTTGCTCTTTCATGCTCCAGTGCCTAAGGGAAGGCAAAGTGCCCTATAGTAACCCCCAGGTATTGCTTTTGTTTGTGAGTAATGCCATCCTGGGGCTTGCTCTCAGATCAGTTTCTCTCTCCCTAGGAGAGCTGCACTGTACAGTCAAACATTGTTCCTTTTGTTCTGACTATCAAATGACGTACACCTATCAAGGTCATGAGTTTGGCTATGCGCTTATGGTTTTTTCACTTTCGATATCGCTTCTCGGCATTTCACTCTTCCATGCCGTCTAGAGAGACTATATCCTAAAAATCAAACAAAGCAAAGTGAAATGTTGCTTAAAGTGTATTTTCTTTTTTATTATTTTAACTTTATTTGCTTTTCCAGATTAAACAGTCGCAACAGACAATCAAGGATGCAACCCAATAATTCCACGATACAAAAACCGACTATACAAAATTATAGATTAATGTGGGCGAGGGTGAAAGATGATACAATAATAGCTCAGGAAATGGAGGGAAAAACAAACTGTATTGAATAATAAAGCCTCGGACTCAATGAAGATAGGCCCACACAATACCAATTGATGGCGCTGTTGGCATATTATTGTCTATATGTTCCTTAATTTGTGATCTTTAAAGTCAGCGTCCTGTAATAATGAAGAGTTTAGCCTCCATCTGGGAGTCCGGAAGTTGTCATAATATGGCAACATATCCAACGAGACAATAGCATGATAGATAGATGGTCTGAGATTTTTTTTTAAATAGCAGCAATAGAAGAGGACAACGTAGAGGGAAGCAGGGACTTTGAGATCAAGAATAAATCAATTATGGAGTGAACCAGAATTATGAGGATTTGAGAAAAAGGTGTAATCTCTGCCTGTAGGATTTAGTAATCACCAAATATATATTAGTCCAATAGATAAGCACATGTCTTGGACTACTTGTCTTGGACTGATTTGGGCTGTCTACTACCCACCATGCTACTACAATCAAGGATGTTGTCCATGGCTATGTTAAAATCCCCTTAAAGTGTATTTCAGTTGAGTGTGGCGTGTGCAGTTTTGTTCCTCAAGTTGAGACCAAGGGTTTATTTGCTGAAATTACTGGTGTTTTCAGGAAGTGTGTAGGATGTTAGTGTTAGGGGAGGTCTGAACTAGACCAAACTAAGTAATTGGCCTTCCACACCCTTCCATGTACCATGGAGCAGGCATGATGGGAACAAGCTGCTACTCGTAAACAGACCAAGTATTGGTCTTGGTGGGACCTTTGTTTACCTCCACCACAAGTAGGTTGACTGGAGGTTATGCAATTATCCTCCTCTGCCTGCGTGTTTCTGTCTATCCGGTTGTGGGCAGATATTAATGGGAGCCACTGACATTAGAGGTCCCCAAACTTTAATTCAAACTTCAAGCTTTTTTCTTGTATAGTTACGCTTCAGAGTTCAGATATAAAGTGAATCAATCATGAACAATTCACTAAGCGACCTAAAAAACACACTAGTGGTTTACAATATGCCTAACTGCAGATCCTTACCTTACCTACAAACATGAATGTACGGTACCTAAATTAAGATGATTAAATTAAACTTAAGCCATATCTAGACAGTTAATGCCATATATTTAAACATTGTGAATGAATGCTGAATATTTACAGAAGAATTTCAGTAACTTTCAGTGAAGATTCAGAAAAGTATTTGAGTAGTGCAGTCTGAGGTCATCCCTAAAAGCTTCCATAAACTAGAGATGAAATCAGTTTATCGATCGGCTGTCCTTGAGAGGTGAACAGTGCAGTGTTCTGCTTGCAGAATTGATTCTTTTCAAAACCAACATTTTGGCTCCAATTCCATCAAACCAAAGCATGTTTTATCCATATAGGTATAGGTATATACGTATAGGTACAATGTAGTAGTTAAGTGTAAGTGGTGCGTATTGACAAAGGCCTAGCGCTTATTAATCCCACTGTAGCTTGCTTGAAGGCCAACCATTTGTATGGTTAGTGGGAAAGCATAAAAACAAAATTGGCTCCTTTCCTCAGGTCTCCCCTTCACAAACACGCAAACAGACTCTGTCCCAACCTCCCAAGGTTGGATAACCACCCTGTAAATCAACAGGGCAGAACAAAGCCTTCAGGGTTCTATTGTGTAGATGATTGTTTCTGAGTGGGAAGCCAGGCATGTTGCTCACCAGAAATTGCCCATGAGCCCTTTTGGTTATCACTTGGCAGCACACCTCAGGGGTCACAGACCTCTAGCAATACATCCGTGATACTGGTTCCCACAGCACCCCGGCACAGTGATAAGGTTTCATGAACAAGTATCATGGTAAACATTCTAGAAATTAGTTGTTATCTACGTTGCTATTTTTGTGCGCTCTGGATGATTCGCATTCTTCTTGTGTTTAGCAGTGAGGGTGCATCCTAAACAGCCGACAGTCAGCTGCCTCATCTACTGAAAGCCATTGAGTTTAAAAGCAGCACACGCTTGCTTGAAAAACATAGTGGGGTACATTGTGTGCAATTCATTTTATGTTTTCCTGGATTTGATAGTTAATCAGGTATTCTGAAATGAACCGCAGGGAAAATCTTTACTTAGAATGCACTACCTGCCACACAATTATTTAACCTGTCGAGGCTGGTTTATGAACATGGATACCTTCCCTCTGTGTTATTTAGTTGCCTCATGCCTGATGAGATGAGATTTCTCTTCTTATTACTTTAATTGTTAGTGGAAGGCATGTTATTTAATAGTAAAATGAAGACATTTTTTTGCTCTTGCTTGAGGCTGTTCTAGTTCATGTTTTTACTAGTTCTATTCTACACTTTCATGGAGGAGAACTTGACTGCAGGTCAAGAGTGAATGGCACTTGAATTCAATGAAGAATTGCAGTTTCATGGTGGGCTTGTTTTGAAGGTGTAATTATTCCAAATGTCCCTAATTTTATTCCTCACTTGCTCTCTCTCCCCTATCAGGCACCTCTTCTTCCTGCACATTAAGCAGGAAGTGCACAGCGGAAGGCTACAGATTAGTCCTGAGCAGGCCGAGGAGCTGAGTGCCCTGCTAGCGCAGGCAGAGTTTGGGGACTACAACCAGAACACAGCCGAGTACTGCTACTCCCAGCTCTGTGGAAATGAGCCCAACCAGGCGACCATCAACAGGTAAGACGGCCTACAGGGCTCACCACTGTGCTCAATTAAACCTAATGCAGAAGTCACATGATCATACAAGTTTCAGCCATTATTCAAGAAATGAGGAGCCATTCCTAGTAGTTAGCATGGGCAATGACTGGGCTGGTCAAAGTCCAAGTCTTAATGTGTTTTAAACCTTTAGTATACGTTTATCCTCTTATTCAATTTATTTGTGTACATTTGAGATCCAGTAGATTATGATTGTGATCGTTACATATGTAGGTAATGTTCATGGAATACATTTTTACTACTTTTATACAGCTGCACAATTACTGAAGCATTTGCAGATTAGATACTTTCTGAAACATGAAGGGCCATGATCCACACAGGATTCAAACATGCACGTTTGTAGCTAGAAGCAGTCCTTTACTGACCAAGCCATAATATCTAATATGGCTGTATAGTTCTGTGTTCATCTGTTTACTACAATATTAGCATATAACTAGGATGGGAACAGCAGGGGTTGAGACTGGTGGAGTGAACCTCACGGTTTTATACAAAGCTAAATGATCTCTCCCAGTAGTGGAATATGTTTTAGTGAACTGCTCATTAGCTGGAAAATAACACCTGGAGCTTTACTAAAAATAGAACTGCTGAGGATGTAAAATGAAATGCAGAAATGTGTGGAATACAAAAGAACATTCTGGAACGATGTTTTCCATTAGAACATTAGACATGTTACTGTCATTTTTGGAATTCTGTCATTCTTTATCCATAGTATAAATATATTGCCTCATGCTTGATGAAATACATTTTTAAATATATTTTTAAAATTTTGAAATAAACATTTAAAGTGAAAACTAGGCAAGCATGCATTTTAGCTATCATTCTATGTTGTTTACAGTTTGAGAAGAAGACTGTTATTGGGCGGGGGACAAGTAACATGAAAGCTGATACTAACTAGGTGAAAGGGCAGGACTATCACTGTGTCAGTAGACTACATATCCTCCAGACACTCCTGTGAGAAAACAAAAATATATGACTCACAAAAACAAATTGTTGGCTGTTTGACTCGGGTTAAACTAGTTTATTAGTTTTGCATTAGTGTCTTCATGTTTGTCCTATACAATTTGTTATTTGGGTGTTTAATGACCAACACTGTTTTTCCTGTTTACTGAATCAATAAAATGCTTTTAAATGTTCACATACATAGAACTGTACTGTAGCTCAGTGTATAATCATAAGTGATTCATTTCCATGTATGTAGTGTGGGTTTCTTTTTGTCAGAGTTTAAAAGGAACAATGTGCTTGGATTCTTTGTAGATAATAAATGACTGAGAAAAAGGGCCTCATCAAAGGCATTTTTGTTCATGCTGCAAAGGATGAAGTTCTTACGATGCGCAAATTACATCTGTTTTTGCTTGGACTCTGCCGATTGTCAAGGAAATGGGATGTAACAAGTGGTTCAAATATTGTGGATGTCTTATTTGGGATTTTGGCTCCTTCTTTTGTTCCTCTATATGAAAGGGGGTGTTTGTTAGACTTAAACAAATATTTGAACAGTTTAAGTCTATGTCATTAGCTGTATAATAATGTAAGGCAGCTTCCTCTTAAAGTATGCAGAACCAAGTGTAGTGATGAGTACAATAAAGTGGGGAGTAAAATCACACTTAGTAAGGTGAAGAAAACTAGTCCTTGGTGCTGAGGGAGGCGAGTGTGCGCTCACACGCGTGCATATATGTGGAAAATTGAGGACTTCATGGGGCTCAGCCTGCTTGGTTTGTTCCTTCTTTTTTGATTCTGATGAATACCCTGCGATGTGTTTTGTGCGTGGGCAGCATTATTGCGAGACACAGGGCCCTGGAGGGACTGAGCACAGCCTCCACAGAGTACCAGGCTCTGCAGCTGCTTTCTTCCCTGGAGCACTACGGGGTGGAGTGGCACCGGGCCAGGGATGGCGAGGGGCAGAAACTGGCCATCGGAGTGGGACCAGAGGGCATTTCCATCTGCAAGCAGGACTTCAGTCTGGTCAACAGGTAAACATCCGAGACCTGAGAGCGGACCGTAGCCTCCTGATGTCTTCATGTGGTGTCGCATGCTAATTGATGGGCGGAGCTTGTAGGTGCTGTCAGTCACTCTGAGAGCAACCAATCTAAGGACTTTGCTTTCTAAAGCAAAACATGGTGATATTTTAGAACTTAGAAACAAAAGAACATACAATTATGCCCATCTAGTCTCATCATCATTCACTTATACTAGAAAGTATGGGTTTGAATGTCTGCCAGGCTTATTTAAGTGTATACATTTCATTCTTTTCTCATTCTACAATGTAGTCCTCACCCAAGAAAAGTGTTTTTAAAAATATTAAGTGTTCAGGTTTTTAATAGAAAATTTATTTTGATTTTGTGATGATCTAATTTGGTCACAAACATTAAGTGAGATCATGATAAGTTAAATTCACAAAAATAGCTTTTGAAATGTCACTTTATATTGGAGAGTGTCCATCCCCACCACAAACCAGTAAATTTATGTTCATGAAAATATGCTAGTGATTTTGCCAATTTTTGCCACACTACATACATTAGCACAGTATTTCCTTTTAACTTCTTGATGTCTTCTGAATGGAAAGTTGGAATTTATGTTCCATTTTGTGGATTGCTTTTAAATAATAAAAAAAAGAAACCATAAGCTAAAAAAATGCGCACTCACTTTGAGCGTCCACAAAGACCCCCATTATAGCCACACCCTAAAACGGCAACCAGTGAATCAGATTACATCATTGTGCATTATGGCCGCATGGGGAGTAGTTGTGCAGCGATTTGGTGTAAATGGGCTCCAAAGCCTGAAAAATAGTGACTTTAAGTAGTGTCATTACCAAACACTTACCTTTCGATATTGAAGACAACATTTGGACATTTAGGCCAAAACAGATGTTGCATCTGTCCATTTCCATGATCGCCAACCATGTGCTAGCAAACATTTTTGTTGCATGCTAAGAATTAGTTAATATTGTCACTACCATAAGCGTCACTACCATAACAAACAACAATGCTTCTGTAGTGACATTTTTGTTATGTTATGTTGTGATTGTCATGAATTACATTTTTTTTTTTTTAAATCATCAGCTGAATTTTAAAATGAATATTACCAAACTATACAGATCCTTTCCAAAAAATTAGAATATCATGGAAAAGTTGTTTTTTTTCTCCATAATTCCATTCAAAAAGTGAAACTTTCATAGATTATAGATTCATTACACACAAAGTGAAATATTTCTAGCCTTTATTTGTTTCATTTTTCATAATTTTGGCTTACAGCTCCAGAAAACCCCCAAAACAGTATTTCAAGAAATTAGAATAGTCTGTCGAAAATCAGCATTTACTTCAGTTATTTCAGAGAATGAGTGGAGTGGCTTGACTCGAGGAATCCGACAGTTGTAGCCCATGTCCCGGATACGTCTGTACGTGGTGGTTTTTGAAGCACTGACTCCAGCCTCAGTCCACTCCCTCTGCATCTCCGCCAAATTTTGGAATCGTCTTTGCTTGACAATCCGCTGAAGCCTACGGTCATCTCTTTTGCTTGTGCACCTTCTCCTGCCACATTTTTCCCTTCCACTAAACTTTCTATTGATATGCTTGGACACTGCACTCTGTGAACAGCCAGCCTCCTTAGCGATGACCTTTTGTGGCTTACCCATCTTCTGGAGGGTGTCAATGATGGTCTTCTGGCCAATTGTCAAGTCTGCAGTCTTCCCCATACTGAACCAAACTGAGTTAAACTTTGCAGGTGTTTTGAGTAAATTAGATGATAGTGTGACACTCAGTCTAAAACATTCATTCTCTGAAATAACTGAAGTAAATGCTGATTTTCGACACACTATTCTAATTTCTTGAAATACTGTTTTGGGGGTTTTCTGGAGCTGTAAGCCAAAATTATGAAAAATGAAACAAATAAAGGCTAGAAATATTTCACTGTGTGTAATGAATCTATAATCTATGAAAGTTTCACTTTTTGAATGGAATTATGGAAAAAAAACAACTTTTCCATGATATTCTAATTTTTTGGAAAGGATCTGTATATGTAAAACGCATAAAATGTTGATTTATACCTTGCTTTGTAGAATGTTACAGGGGGAGAGAGATACAGACACCACCATGCCCAAGCGTAACAAAGAGAGACAGACAGGGAGAGTACAGACAGAGTATAAGAGAAGATCCAGCAAAGAATCAGGAATGTCTAAAGAAAGAAAGGGACATAAATAAGTTTAAGAGAAAGTTTAAATCTGTCACAGAGCTATCTCCCAGGGAGCAGAGAGCTGTTTGACAATGATGGGGGGGGAATCACCAAAAAGAAACAGGGCATTAGTGAAATGGCAGCGAGACATGCAAATACCTTGCAGGGCTTCCACACCACCTAGTTCCTCCAGTAATAGTGAGCAGACACCCCAGCAAATTCTGCAGTCCATTTAAATGTCATTCCTACAAAATAAATAGGCAGCGGAAAATCTTAACAGCTGTTTGTCTTTAATTAGTTGCAAAATGTATTACGCTCACTTGATTATATTAAAATCGTTAGGCATGTTATCAATTAGGGCTTAGCTAAACAAAAAGTTAACATTACTGTAACATTTGATAATGTTACAATTAGAATAAGTTGTGTAATCAATTAAAAATCTAATATATGCAAATGTGTATCCAGTATGTGCTTCAATCAGTCAGGAATTATGAAAATTATATAATCAAACTGCATTTTACAAGCTTTTTAATTGTGTTATGGTAGTGAAATATATTTGGGAGAGGAGACAAATGAAAGAAAATTCTGAAAATACGCTATAATTTTTGACTGTACCATTAGTATCATGCTTCATGCAAAAATGTACCTTTTTTTTTTTTTCTTCTAGAATCACCCATATAACATTGCGTATGGCAGTCACTGATTTGAACAAAACATTAGCTGAAATATGCTCAGAGGCTTGGACAGAGTACACTGCCTTAAGACTGAATATAGGTCCTTAGCATGAATCTTCTCTTTCTCTCTCTCTTTGTGTAAGGATCGCATACCCCATCATCCAAATAGCAACCCAGTCAGGAAAGAATGTGTATTTGACCATCACCAAGGAAACCACCAACAGTGTAGTCCTGCTCTTCAAGCTGATTAGCACTAGAGCAGCCAGTGGACTCTACAGGGCAATCACTGAGACACACGCCTTTTACAGGTGAGGGGCCATCTACCAACTGTAGTTCCAAGGTTAAATATATTCCTGTGTTCCTATATTCCTCTGTTGAAGGTAATCTTGTGGACCAATTGTATGGTTATGAATAACAAGACTGGTATAAGTTATAATAGCTGCACTATTAAATTACCTTGAATAGAAGATAGAATGATTTAAAAACACTGCCATAAAATGGTATTGAGAATGATTACCTATATGTTTAGGCAAGCGCTGTTTTAAAATTGATTTGAATGTGTTACCCGTTACATTATTTGTTTACTAGATTCCCTTATGCATGGCAACTTTTATAAATACCTTGACATTTGCTGACACTGTAAAAGTCAATGAGGTTGTTCAGTGGGCACAGTTTGTATTCAGTACCCAGTCTATATACGCTGTACTTAGCAACGCTTGTCGTCCCTCAGATGTGACACGGTGACGAATGCAATAATGATGCAGTACAGCCGCGACTTCAAGGGCCACCTGGCCTCCCTTTTCCTCAATGAGAACATCAGTCTGGGCAAGAAGTACATTTTCGACATTCGACGCACATCTAAGGAGGTGTACGACTACGCTCGGCGGACTCTGTACAATGCCGGCTACGTGGACTTCCTTTCCCGAGCGGGTGAGCGCAGCCCTGTCCGCTCGCCGGTCAAGTCCTCCGAGGGTGGAGCCAACTGCTACAGCTGCCAGCAGAGCCAAGACCTGCAGGAGAAGCTGCAGAGCCTGAAGGAGGCGCTGTTGTGCATGCTCTGTTGTGAGGAGCAGATTGACTCCGCCTTCTGCCCCTGTGGTCACATGGTCTGCTGTCAGAACTGTGCCGCCCAGCTGCAGGTAAACCTGAGATATCTCATATGTCTTACACTGCACACATTAATCATCTATAATGTTCTCTTAGTGCGTATGTATTCACCAGCCTTCTCTTACTGTATATCCTACATAGTAACACAAGTGCATGCTTCTCTTGTCTCTCTGCTTCATGCGCTGAAATACTTATCTGTACCGGTCTCCTGTTGCACAGATATTCATTTTGTATACTTCGTATTGTACACATTGAAAACTACGACTAATTCCACTCTGTGTATTCTGTGTATTTAAACAAATTGAATTGATCAAAAGGAGTTCTATATGGTCCTGCTTATGATGCATGCTTTTGGTCCTCATGGGCTGTGAGTTTTGGAAGTGTTTTCTAGTTGTATATCCTGGAGGTCTCAGTGTTAAGCACGTAAACTTTCAGTCTGCCTTGTTCATGCTTTTATCTGCTGAATATGTTTTTAGGATTCCACGGTTCATAAAGTAGAAGCATAAGTCCCTGCATGTAAAATATTACAGTATATCAAGAAATCACAATTCAATCACATTTGCATGTGTAATTTGGGCATGCCTCAGGTTACAAGCCCATCTCCTTAGCCACAGCACCACACCGCTGGCTGTCCGTAACTGATTCATGTGTTTTGGTGAAGGCAATGATGTGTTTTGGCTAAAGCAATGTGTTGTCTTGTTCTCCCCACAGTCCTGTCCAGTGTGCAGATCTGAGATCGATCACATTCAGCATGTCTACCTGCCCGCCTGTGCTGGCCTGCTCAATCTGGCTGTAACGGGAAGCACCAACCTTGCTATTCACAGAGGGCTGGCATCGCACAACTGCCCCAGCAAAGACTACTCCGCAGACGAGAAGCTCTGCCACACATAGAGCTGACTACCCCCTCAAGGCATTTCTGTGGTTCTGCATTTCTTTGTTCATCTGTCCCTTGGTTCCATGTGCTCACAGCGCCCCCTGCCTGTTCCACAGAAATCAAATCTCACAATGATCTGTTCTTAATATAAATACAGTATGTCTATATATTTTTTTTTACAAAATGTTATCAGTTGACCTGATAAACATCAGCAGTTTTGATTTATTTTGTGTGGGTATGCTTTCCATTTAAAAAAAAAAAAGAATTATTATTATTTTGCCACAGCCTTGGATTTTATTGCAAGAAAGGGAATTGCATCGATATTATTTTGCTTTTCGGTTTTTTATATTGTACTTTTTTTTCTGCATGCACACATGCTTGTGAGATTTTATTTTGTCTTGTGTTCACATTTGGAATTTAACTTTGGGTGAGAGGGTACACACGTGGTCCTACACTATGCATGTTCAACAGGGTAGCAGACCTCATTAAGACTGGCATCTTTATATTCATTAGTATGAAGTGAGAAGAGTTCTCAATGTTTTCAGGTGGGTATATGAACACACCTGCATTAGCACTGGGGGTCTGGGACTAAACCCCATTAGTTTTCCATGGCTTTGTTCTAACCTCACCTTGATAACTGACCAGACCAGCTTGGGAGCAGGCTCATGAGCAAACTCACAGGGAGCCTAGTCCGTTTTAGTGTTGGCAGTGATTGTTCAATGCAAATTCACTGATCCTGAAATGATCTCATTTGCAGTGCCCAGTACCTCAGCTGATCCACATGCCATAATTATCATGTGAGTCTGCACAGCATCTGAAGCAGGATGCTGCCATTAAACACAACCAATATATTTTGGATGTTTGAAAAGAGCCTCCAATATGGATAGTGCTTTGGAATAGAAATCCAAGATTTGATAGGTTTTAAGCTTTCTTAAGCTCAACAAAAAAGTCAATTATTGATCAAAGTGCAGCTTCTTATTTGCTTTTAATTTCAATGTTTTCCATTATGTAAATTTCTGTGCCCAATGTTGATTTCTATGCGGTTGACTAGTGAGTTCTTTGCCATTTAAAGAGTGCTAGTAGATCCACCAGTGCAATACTACCTGCTTCTGAAGGCTTAGAGATTTTGGTAGACGGCAAAACAAACAAAACACAAAATTGTCACTTTACCAAGGAAGGTTGCTATTTGGGTTCCTAGGGCTTGCCTTAATGTAGCAATGTTGAATCCTGTGTGCATTTTCTTTCTTTGCACAGAAATAAGTTATGTTTGTTGGACTATTGAATTTGACAGAGGGCTTTTTTGTCTCTTTTAATAGTGTTTTTACTTTGTCATTAAGTTGCCACTGCCATGGGTGTTAGGACTTAATAGCAGACAAAGGTTGGTTTCTGTTCTTCTGAAGCTAAAGATGACAAATCTGTAAATCTAGAAGTATTTTATCTTTTATATTACTTTTTGGAAGAAAAATAAAGTATTTTATATCCTAATTATGTGTGTCTCCTTGGCTTTACTTTGGTGTCCAGTTCCACCCCCCCGTTGCGAATCCTTGTCACAGCTCATGGTCATGGGTCAAAGGTTAAAGTTTGAATTGGGTCACTCAATTGGGATTTAAGTTACTGTAGGTCATAGTGGTACTGTACACATGACCGAGTGGCTTGAAAACTGAGGGGAGCCTAGGTACATACTGTAAGATTTTTGGCTTTGCAATGCATGTGGTCAATGTTCAACATTTATTGATCATTGAGCTAACATGCTGAGTCCAGCGTTTCCTCTACCATGCAATAGGCGGCCCGCCCCGCTTGAAAATATAAAATGCCAAATTAGTGTTTTGATTTATGGAAATGGCCACGCATAGTAGAAAGGATCACGGATCACCCCGTCAACGATCACGGATACCACCATATCTCACCACCCCGCCTACAAATATAACCTGGGGGAAACACTGGAGTCTTTATGGTCACATTGAGGTCATCATTACTGGTAGCATCTATGTGGGTGCTTGCTTGCTATTACTACACTTGGAGCTGCTAATAGACCTTAAAGTAACTTGTATCTAATCTCAGCTTGAAATTAAGTTTTCAAAGAAATCAAGAAAATTACCCCCTCTAAGTGTTTAGTTCTAAATACCAAACACAGTCTGAAAAGGAGGCAGAACCCATGCCAGATTATACTGTAGCTGACCTGCACAAGATTTTGACCAAAGCTGAATGCTTAGGAGTTCCTGTTGCCAAATGCACTGTTCAGTCAGGGTCCCTTACTCTGTACATACAGTATACTAAGAGTACGCAGATGTGTCTCTATATGAAGCAATGGGAAGAGGGGGGGAATTCAGTTAAAGAAATGTTCTGGAGTGTACATGAGCCACCTTTGAAAGGGCAGCATATTCCAGGACGTCAACTGCTACCTACGTCACTGTCAACTGCTCACAAATCGTAGCAGATGTGTTATGCAATAAACAAACCTTAAGGCACGGCAGGTCTTATATAAGGTATTGGCTAATTTCACAAGGTCACTGACCGATCTTTAACGTTTTACCCGTCTTTTCCTCTTTCTGTACTGAGCTGGACATGGTGACAGTGCACATGTAATAGGCCAAAGGTCAATCACCAATGCTACAGGTATGAATTTCCTGTCAATAATTTTCCCCTTGGAAGTACTAGACAGTTGGTGAGGTGTGGAAAGGTGGTGCCTTTTAAGATATGTGCCTTTAAAAAAAGGTCAGAAATGAAACCCCATTTGAAGCTAAAATTGTCACATGTTTTCTTGAGAATAATTTTTCTATGAACTTCATGACATCATTTAAACGTACACCTTAACCCTTTGACGATTGAGTTAAAATAAATATATTGCGATTCAATAAAATAATGAATGTCATATGTCATACATACTCATGAATTGGTTAAATGGATATACTGACATACTCAGCTTGGGGAGTTATTGGGTATTTTCACAAAACATTTACTTGCATTCCTAATTAGGCTAATGTATTTTCATATTGTATCAACAACCATACAATAACATGCTCTAAAAATACTATGACCACCTTCAATGTGATACAAGTTAATTCAATTTTCATAAAAAAATCCATGAAGAACATATAGACTACTTTTCAAATCACAATTTTACTATTCGCCCTAAATGTTTCTATGTGACCAGAGTGTTTACATTATTTTTGACTGCATAATATGAGATGCCCACATACTGTATGCACTCAATGTCCCTTAAAATGCTACATTTTGAAATTGATATTAGGAAAAATGAAGAAAAATGTATCACATCTAAAAGTTCAAAATAATTGTTCATATATTAATATAAAAGTTTAAAAAAGTTAAATAATTATTAATATATCTTTATAATGATTAATATATGTGTGTACTGTATATATATATATATATATATATATATATATACACTACTCACAAAAAGTTAGGAATATTTGGCTTTCGGGTGAAATTTATGGAAAATGTAAGTTCACGCTACAGTGATATTATACGTATCATGAAAGTAGGGCATTTAAGTAGAAGCATGCAATGGTGATTTCCTCATCTCAAACAATTTATTGAAACAAAAGCCAACAACAGTGGTGGGTATACCACAACAAAAATGTCAATGTCTCAATAACTTGTCATGTGCCCTTGAGCATCAATTACAGCTTGACAACGACGTCTCATGCTGTTCACAAGTCGACTTATTGTCTGCTGAGGCATGGCATCCCACTCTTCTTGAAGGGCGGCCCTCAGGTCATTGAGGTTCTGGGGTACAGAGTTACGAGCCTCTACACGGTGAGTCAGCTGATCCCATAGGTTTTCTATGGGATTCAGGTCTGGAGAAAGTGCAGGCCACTCCATTTGAGGTACCCCAGTCTCCAGCAGCCTTTCCCTAATGATGCGACCTCGATGAGCTGGAGCATTGTCGTCCATGAAGATGAAATTAGGCCTGTGTTGTTCATGCAGGGGCACAATGACTGGATTAATGATGTTATTCAGGTAGTATGGGCTTGTCACTGTACCATTCACAAAGTGTAGGGCAGTTCTGTATTGACTAGACACACCTGCCCACACTGTAACACCGCCACCACCAAAGGGTCGTCTGGTGACAACAGTGGCTGATGCATAGCGCTCTCCTTGACGTCTCCAACATCGTTGGCGGCCATCATTTCTGCTCAACGTGAATCGACTTTCATCAGAGAACAGCACTGAGGCCCACTGGTCCCTCGTCCAGCGTAAATGCTCCCTGGCCCATGCAAGACGATGACGCCTGTGCCTGGTGGTGTGGTCAGGTACCCTTGCAGGTCGTCTAGCACGCAGACCACGCTGATGTAAACGGTTTCGAATGGTCTGACGTGACACTTGGGTGCCTCTCACCTCCCTTAAATGTGCCTGGAGTTGAGTGGCATTCATCATCCGGTTCCGCAGGGCACTGTTCACAATGAAGCGGTCATCAGTGTGGGATGTGGCCAAAGGACGTCCACTTCTATGCCTTTCTGTGACTCTTCCAGTCTCTCTGTATCTCTGTTGCAACCTGCTGATGACACTCTGTGACACTCTAAGCTCAGTGGCCACTTCCCTCTGAGAACATCCTGTTTGAAGCCTCGCAATGGCGAGGTACTGTTGATCAATTGTTAGGTGTCGTCTTGGTCTCATGATGTCAAAATGTGAACAGCATGATGAAGAGGACTGTTTAAATACCAATTCTAATTGAACCAGGAAATTTATTGGTCGATTCATGGATCAAACAC
This sequence comes from Synaphobranchus kaupii, assembly GCA_029718625.1. Taxonomy (NCBI): domain Eukaryota; kingdom Metazoa; phylum Chordata; class Actinopteri; order Anguilliformes; family Synaphobranchidae; genus Synaphobranchus; species Synaphobranchus kaupii. The sequence goes on from CM056382.1 coordinate 60,355,186, forward strand.
CTGTTGTGAATTTTGCCGTTCAGCTCCTTGTTAGAGAACAGCAAGTTGTGCAAAAAGTACTGAAACATTGAATAGTTGGACATGTGCATTCAAAAGTTTAGAGAAGGTCAAATTAATTTCACCTGTAAAGGTTATAGTGCATTTTAGGTTCATCCTGAAATTTCACCCGAAAGCCGAATATCCCTAACTTTTTGTGAGTAGTGTATATATATATATATCACAGTTCAATGTATATACATCAAGAAATGATAGGTTGACTGTTTTCAAATCTGGGAACACTGCCGTTAGGCTTGGGTCAGGATGCAGACCTACCAAGTACAATAACAGCCATAGTTCAGCAAGGAAGCTTGTGTTTGAGCAGTCTGGCCATTTTTTTATTTTTTTTTATTTTTTTCAATCTGCCCATTTTTCCCTTTTCCTTTTTTGTCATTTTGAGGTCAGTTGTGTCAGTTTGTGTCATGTGGCCTAATGTCACCAGTTGGAATTATTTCACTGTTATTGGAGAACGCACAATGGAACAACATGTTTGAGTAACAAAAACATTTACTATTATATTACATACAAAACATTTAATGTAAATTACGTTATCAGTTCTCTCAAACACACATATGGATACAGTATAACAGTTAAACTATGCACTGTGTATCCATATTTGTTTTCAGATAAACTAAAATATGTGTAAATATAGTATCACACACTGTAAGAGATAGCAAATGAAATACTCTTGGGGGTACCCTTTGTGTGTCTGTCTCTATATATTTCTCTAAGTGTTTTAAACATACTCATTAGACTCCCTCTTCTCACTCACTGTATGTCCCAGTATCACTCACACCCATTTTCTTTCTTTCTCCTCCCTTCTCCTGCCTTTCTTCCCTCACCCCTCCCCTCTCTCTCTGTCTCCCCCTGTCTCCACCTCCCCCTCCCCTCCCCTCCACTGCAGGGTATTGATTTCAGCAGGTTCTGCTCTGTGCAGCAGTTCCTCAGTCACACTGCAGCTGCAGCTGAGTTGCTCTGTGCAGTAGCTCTGGGATCTCCGAACACGCCGCGCCCCCTGACCGCTGCATTGCAGCTGCTCGTGCCGTGAGCCCGAGAGAGGGACAGGGACAGAGCCAAAGCCCGCCCGAGGGAGACATGGCGACTCAGCCCAGGACGCTGGCCCGCTCCCGCGCGCAATAAACCCTTCCAATCGCACCCGGGTTTCAGTTTGGGTTCGGTGGCGGCGTTCGTTGTAGCCAGGCTCCGCAGGACTGCCCAGTGCCTCAGGTATGCCATCATGCCGAGGGTGGACGAAGATCTCAAGCTGGACTTTAAAGATGTCCTGGTCCGACCCAAGAGGAGCAGCCTGCAGAGCAGGGCGGAGGTAAGGCATCTTTATCCTCGCCGCGCTTCACACACCTCAGATTCATATTCCGTCACAATGACTATCATTTAATATTGCGCAGATGCACTTATACAGGGCGCCTTACAGTACAAATAACATGAGAGGATACAAATGGGACATACTAGCGAGCGATGCAACTGATCCGTATAGTGAGTATAACTGCAGTGCGAATCACAATTATAAACTGCAATGAACTTAATTTCCTTAAAAGCTCACCTGCTTCAAAGTTATTATGGCATGTATAAAATTTCAGAAACAGAATGTGTGCAGCGTCTCGGATGACTGGACTGTTCTGGGACAGTCAGAAAGCCCAGTTTTGAGAGATCCCTCAAATGTGTTCCCCTCATCGGCACACTTCTGGGCTTGCGACTTAAATAGCATCTGAATGTAGGTGACCTTCCCTTAGTTGTAGGGCAGCCCATGCCTGTAGGAAGCTGCTGGTGTGCCTGCAGTCAATTGGAAAATGTATACTGGACAGTTTCAGATAAGATACTAGGATCGGAGTGAGCCCAGGTGGGTCAAGCAGATAGCAGGTTTCTTTGTCCTCTAAAAAGTGGCAAGGCAGAAAGTGTCTATGATTACTTACAGTTCGGTAAGTAGAAATTGGTAGACAATAAACTGGGGTTTTACCTCATGGGATGTATGCACATACATAATTTACTGTGATCTTATTTTGAGCAGGTCTCCTTAAATTTCAGGAAGAGCAAAAGTTCAAGCATCAGGATCTCTGCTTTCAGCAACGAAAAAAGGTCTTGTTGATTCAGAATAAATGTCATTCTAAAGAGCAGTAAAGTTACAGGGAAAGTGACCTACAGTAGAACAAGAAGGTGGGATGCATATGTGTACTGTACATAGCAGTGTAAAGTCTTGTTGCATATGATCCCAGTCCATCATAGATTTCTCTCACAGTATGAAAGCCAACCACAGGAGATTTCCTCACGCTTCACAATCTGCGGTTCACTCAGTACCTGCAGCTATACTCTTATATTCTAACACCCCTTGAAAACCAAACATGTTGTTCTGTCTGTTGTGTCCTACCTTGAAATTTCAGGCTTGTTAAACATTGCATCAGGTCACATGCATTGCAAATGCATGTCCAACTGGACAGGCAATGGTTTTAATTCCATAACTGTGCTGTCTAAGCCATATATAGCCTATATTCTATTTATATATAAAGATATGGTAAATGCAAAGTGATATATACAGTAGATATGGTTTACTGAATATATTCATTGAACAAGGCTTGATATCACAACCAGTGTTGCAGCAGGGAACAGGGGGAGTGGCAGGTGGCCACTCCTTCTTTTCCCAATGCAGCATGATGACATCACAAAGTAATCACACCATATCTTGGCCGGCTGATTCTAATAGCCCTGCTGCCCCTGTCCTGTGCACACTGCCGCAGAGCCTAAGTGATAAATAACCCAGACTCTGTCAAAGGGAACTGCCGATGGGGCCTTTTTGACAGGCCATTGATCCCTGAGGTAGACTCATCTGTCTAGAATTCATCAGCTTACAAATGCAATATATCTAAAACATTTCCATCCCTAACCCTTATCTCCAGTCATTTGGCACAAAATCGATGCAATACCCCATCCTTTACTCTCACGTCCACACTATAACATGGCCATTATCTCAGATGGACTTTGCACTGTTTTAATGAAATCCATTAGCGTAAATCACAGGTACTGGAGGCAGGGGCAGTGGTGTCATTTAATGGGATCCAAGGGAATTATGGAGGACAGGAAACAAGCTTATTACATTGGATCCCAGATAAGCACAGAATGTGCCTACGGCGCAGTGGTGAACAGTAATAATAATTATAATAAATAATAGATTATTTATTTTTTGAGTCAAAAGAGAATTCTTTCTGTCATTGTCTGCTCTCACTGGTGGATTTTTACAGCAGGCCTGAAATTTGTTCAAATTACATTTAGTTCCATGTGAATCAAACATCCTGACTACAGCAGCAGACATTCCTCCTAGAATGTGCTCTCACCATTTACCCATCATCTCATTGTGTGTTTATCTCTATGTTGTTATCTCTATAAAGAGCTTTCAAGATAAAGAACATTCTGCTGCTGATGTGCAAAGCCATGCAGTGTGTAGCCGAGAGGCAAAAGCAGTTAGGGAATGGAACTTAGAACCAGAACATTTTCAGGCTACATCCCATGGGGGATGTAAGGCAGTTATGTGAGGCAGTTAACCAGAATTGATTCTGAAAAAATTTACTTTATTATCTCATAACAAACAAAAATGTGAGCCATGTTAAGAGCAACCTCACCGGTTAAGAGCATGTTGAGGACAAATACATTAACTATGTTGTGGGTTGATACAGTTCTGTGTACCTGTGCATAAGATTTAGAATTTGGATTGGGCCCAGAACTCAAAGTCCTGGCAGATCTGATTTCCGAGTCCTGAATGTTGTCTCAAATTACAGAACTCACCTCAGTTACATCTCTGAATGGTTGTGTGAGTCATTGGAAGAATGATCCCTGCCTTGCATCTTTCATGATTACAGCAGGCTCAGCTGTATGGTGATACTGCTGACGTTACCCTGCACCTAGAAAGAAATATAAAACTAATCCTGTCCAAGTATATTGTATTTAAATACAGTATCTCGATGAACTGGATGTGTACTATGTAAGGTGTGGCTGTACCGTATGTGTAATTATGCTGTAATTTTTAACCAGTTTGCTTTATTCACATTCTTCTTCCACTTTGGAAGAGTCAGTTATAATTGTTCAACTGTCCCATTGCTGCAGGGTCACATGTCAATCCAGACTCCCATTATTGCGCTTGAGTGTGTGTGCTGCAAGCCACTGCTTCTTTCCAGTCTGTGGGCCACCACTGCAGTCATTTTGTCAAAGACCTATAGTTCATGAGCAGCTGCGGCAGGCCTCTGGTAGATGATTGGTTGAGCAATCTCTAAAACAATGGGGGCCACTCATAAACTAAGTATACCTCTCCTTGGTCCCTTAGCAATAAAAAATATCCCCAGTCTGTTGGCCTGACCCTGGGGTTGGCAGATATCTTCTCTTATTGGTTGCTATGTAAGGACTGGATGCTATGAAACTATTCCTTTAACAATTATATTCTTGTCCATGGTTTTCCTTTGATGACTAACAGTGATTGTCGGAGAATGATGTGCCGTGTCAAGTTTGCAATTTGTGAATCTGCAAACAATCCACAGTGCCTGAAGCTAGAGTGTGAAAGATTTGTATTGTATTTTTATAAATATTGGTAACTACGGTTTTGGTTATATGGCTTGGGTGGACTTCAGGACACTTCATGGTAATCAAGCCCAAAAGAAACATGTAAATTCATTGTGTTGAACCTGAAACATAATACTGTGAGCTGAAAGTATTATGTACAGCCACATATCATTGTTGAAATATGTGTACGTGAAATAACTGATGTGCTGAATGGTTAATTTAATTGGGTTAATAGAGATATGCTTGTGTAGTAAAATTGAGGTCTACGTCAAATGAAAATGTGTTTTTGCTGCACTGCAGGCAGGAGCTGAACCACTTGTCTTGTATTCTGTTCCTGTGGAGCAAAGGTCCTGCAGCAGCAAGTTCCCTAAATCCAGTCACCTGATGTGTTGAACACAGGTGGACCTGCATAGGACCTTCACATTCCGCAACTCCAGGCAGACCTACCATGGAGTTCCCATTATTGCCGCCAACATGGACACCACCGGCACCTTTGAGATGGCACAGGCCCTGAGCAGGGTGAGTTCTGTCTCCGTCTTTGTTCCCTGACAGAGGACTGTGCATTAACAGGCCAATTGCAGGGGGGTTTTAGACTGAGTTTAGACTAATTCGCTCTTTTAGGACTGGAACAGCTGTTCCTAATTTTGCTCAATGCTCAGTTTAGAAGCCAGTGCTTTAGTTGTCTAGAGGTTTAACACCCTGCTAAGGTTTCTGAATGTGGAAAGAATGTTTAATGCAGATGACAACCCTGTTGAAAAAAACTGCTTACACCAACATGAATTTAATGCTGTTCCAAACTGGTTTATGCTGGTTAGTGCTGGTCTGGTGCTGGTTTAGCTGCTGGGCCAGCATGGTCATACTGGTTGACTAGCAAAACCTTGCTGGTGAAGCTGGTCAACCAGCATGGTGTTGCTGGTTAAGATGGTCAACTAATGTGGTCTTGCTAGTTAAGCTGGTCATGTGGTCTTGCTGGTTAAGCTGGTCACCTAATGTGGTCTTGCTAGTTAAACTGGTTTACCAGCGTCATCTTGCAGGTTAAGCTGGGTGATCAAACCAGGTTAGTTCATCATGTTGTACAGTTAAGCAGCTCCAGTGCCTTACCTAAAGTTGAGCTGGTGGAACCAACAATTAGGCTATTTCAACTTGTTTATTGAGATTTCGATGTCTATTTCTATATATAAGAGATGTTAAAGAGAACTGAGAACTAATGAGTTCTGTTCTGTTAATATTGTTTATTTTAATATTGTTTATTTCCCTTGTTTATAAATATTGTTATTGAAACTTGATATAGTCTTTATTTAACTAATTATCAGCACACCTCACATCAAGAAACGATACGTGATTTTCAGCTGGTCTGGCTGCTATCACCACACCATCATCCCATGCTGGTAACCAGCATACCAGTGTCCAAAACACAATATATGCTGCAATTAACTTATTAATTCACACACATGAAGCATTGTGCAGCAAATAAAATGTAAAAATAGTCTCTCTCTTTCTCTTTCTCTCTCTCTCTCTCTCTCTCTCTCTCTCTCTCTCTCTCTCTCTCTCTCTCTCTCTCTTTCTCTCTCTCTATATATATATATATATATACTGTATATGTTAGTATATGGAGTAGCTATAATTGCATTTATCAGTAATTAAGCTTGGATAGAATGGTCCTATAATATATTCATCTGGCCTGCATTAAGCTGCTCTTAAGAAACAGAGACTAAGCAGACCAAGATAGTCGAGCACAGAACTGTGATTGTTCTCTTGTTGTAGCACACACTCTTCACAGCCATTCAGAAGCATTACTCCGTGGAGGACTGGAAGGCTTTTTCCGCCAGGAGTCCCGAATGTCTGGAGGTGAGGGTCATTCATGACAGACCTGACCACACACAAAGAGGAAAAACTGCCATTTCATAGAAAAAGGGGGTGAGGAACAGACTCTCTGTGGTGGGGTTTCATGTACAACAGTACATGTGTCATGGGTCAATTCTGTTTGGTGGGGGAGCATTTGAGTGTCATCACTATCCATGCGTGTTGTTAGCGTGTTGTGTTTGTTATTGGGTGCTCAGCGTAACAGGATGTACTGCTCCTGCTGTGTTTGTGTGCATGTCTCTCTGGTTTGTCAGTTGTGTTGTCAGTGTTTTCTTATGGCCACTCTGCGTTTTTGTGGTCAATTTGCTTCGTAAATGGTAAGTGATGTCATGGTCATGGTCACCGTGTCACGTTCCCCCAGTATGTGGCGGCTAGCTCAGGGACCAGTAAGGCTGACCTGGAGAGGCTGTGTAGTGTCCTGGAGTGTGTCCCAGGAGTCAAGTACATCTGCCTGGATGTGGCTAACGGCTACTCAGACCACTTTGTGGAGTTTGTCAGGACCGTCCGGGGCAGATTTCCTGACCACACCATCATGGTGAGGCCACAAGTTGTTTTTGCAATAGCACATTTAATGTTTTCAAAATGCGTATTGTCATGCATGACTTTACTTTATGCATGCACGATTGTGTTACTTTCCCTAAATCGCTGATAGCTTTCTATGCTGCATTTTCTACTGCCAAGAACAACTTACAGCACTGTACATTTCTGAGGGTTTGTTTAATTGTGCATTTATTATTTATGTATACAGCTGGATAGTTTTCAGCGGCAATTCTGGTACCTTGCTGAAGGTTAAACTCGCATCCCTCTGTTTTAAACCCAGTTCCCATTGCTGAATGCTTTCTCACTCCAGACTTTTTCCATGGCAAATGACCAGAATTTTTGACCCCATATCTTATGATCTCAAATCCCATTACTCTCTGTTTGGTGCCTGATAGGCTGGTAACGTGGTGACGGGGGAGATGGTGGAGGAACTGATCCTTTCTGGGGCTGACATTGTCAAGGTGGGCATTGGACCAGGTGAGTGGATGTATCTTCTGAAAATGATTTATGTTAGGATTATGGGTGGGTACGATGAAATGTACGTAACTGCCAGGAGCATGTATTCCCTGAGGGTACAAATCTGTACACGTTATTATAATGTAGTTTATTATAACCACCTCAAACATGTAGTTTTGTTTCTTGTGTTAAAACCTGATTTGCTAGTAATGATAAGTGGAAAAATAAGATATGGGCAGATATTTTTATTACTTTGAGTATGAGTTATCTTTTTATTATAAGTAGCTGAAAAAGGACACTGTTGGAAGCAACAATAACATACCAAGAAAATTCATTTTAGAAAGTTTTTAAAGCATAGTTGGTACATCCCACTAAATACTTTCCCCAGAATTTGTATGTACCATATAACAACCCCGAGTGCCTTACAAATGGGTTGATTAGTGGAATTCTGATATACCCTTGAGTCCCAGCATGAAATTACAGCAGCATAGTAGAATCGCTTGACTTTGTTTTGTATAACTGTTTTGTGACTCAGCAATGTCCAGTAATGGGGTGTGATGAACCACATCACTGGAATAAATTACAATATCTTCATAACAACATACTATAATGTCTGCAGGTTCTGTGTGCACAACACGCATCAAGACTGGGGTGGGGTACCCCCAGCTCAGCGCCGTCATGGAGTGTGCTGACTCTGCCCATGGACTCAAGGGCCACATAATCTCAGTGAGTCCCCACATGACTTTGCCTGAAGACCTCTTCACCCCTGACCCCTGACCCTTGTCACTGAGGTACAGTAGGGAGAGTTTTGGACGAAAGAAAGTGTTGAAGTGTTGTTATTTTATTTTACATAATTCAGTGTAATAAAACATCAATTTGATTCTTATTGTTTTCAACCATTTCTGATATTTTCTTTTTTGTAGACATAATGGAATGAATCTGAGAAGATACATAAATCATAGTAAACATTCCTTAAAAGCCCACCAGGGGGCGATGTTGACCTTTCAGATGTTTGTCAGTTTCACATTTTATTAAGTCATTTGCCTTGCAGGCATTATGATAAATCTTGGCTTACAAAGTCAGAACAACATATAATACAGCTATATATTATCCAGCTACTGTGGCAATGTACCTTCCCTAAGTGCTCAAGTGCACTATCAAACCCATAATCCCAAGGTTAACAGACTAGTACTAGCAATGGAAAAACTGCATTCCAAAAAAAGCATTTGCTTTGGTGGATGTAATTCATTTGATAGTTCAGATAAAATCATAATCCCATTATAGTTCTGGCATAAAAAGTAACCTTGTCATTCTAACTTCAATATTCAGGCCAAGAAAATGTACAGGGCTCTCCACTATTATTGGCACCCCTGGTAAAGATGACTAAAAAGGGTTATAAAAAAATGCACCGTTTGGTAAATTAGCTTAATCTCACACTGAAAAAATAAGAAAAATCCAACCTTTAATTGAAGTAAATTTATTATGAGAAAAAAAATCACTCATAATAAAGTTACTTCAATTAAAGGTTGGATTTTTCAAATTGTTTCAGTGTGACATTAAGCTAATTCACCAAACGGTGAATTTTTTATAACCCTTTTTACTCATCTTTACCAGGGGTGCCAATAATAGTGGAGGGCACTGTATATGCACAAAATACTGTCCAGTGCACAAAATGTTTTATTTCTTTTAATCTCTGTTGTTCTATAAAGTTATTCTAAGTGATCTTGACCACAGAGTGTTGGCTCTAACAGTCTGATGTTCCAAGGACAGGTATGGTTTACTCACTGTCTCCTTTTCTCACCAGGATGGAGGGTGCAGCTGCCCTGGCGATGTGGCCAAAGCCTTCGGTATGCACTCTGTGCCTGTCTGCTTCAAAGGTCCAAATCAAAGTCTGCTTCCATATCAAAGTCAGATTAACAGCATGAGTAAAGAGAAGCTTTCTTAAACCCTAAGAAGAAGAAGGCTTGAATGACAGAATGTTAATTTAGGTCAATAACACAGAAAGACACACTGTGATTTGTAAAACTAAGCTAAGGAAGCATTTAAAGTAATAGAACTTTAATAATCCCAGAGGGAAAACACTGTTGGTAATTGATCCATTAAGGGCAACCAGTAACAAACCACCTTCAGCAGTAACGTCATTTAAACTAGTAAACTTGGTGATTTACTGCTATTATGCTACCAGGAAAAATCATACATTTTCTTTAAAGTGCGACTTAACACTTAAAAATAAAAATCAAGTTGTAAGAACAAACTTCTTCCTTTTCATATTGAAAACTACAGATTGCACTGAAGTTGAAATTGAATTGGTGCTTTTGGGTAGTTGCTATGTCACACGTACCAACTGTGCAAGTGAGTGCCAATCACTGATCAGCAATGCAATTACGTCAGTTTGGCCAGTGGATGGGGGAAAAAACAGATTTCCCATGCAGTTAAGTGGTGCTTTAAGTTAGTAGGCTCAGGGCTTCTCTTTCCATAGCAGTGAGCCAGTTTAAAATGTGGAATGTAAAGTAGGTGCTTAGCACAGTACTGAAAGTTATCAAGCTGACTGATGTCAGAACCTTATAGAAACCAGACTTGCTGTACATAGTTCAGAGGTCTTGGAGTGGTTAGGCCTCTTAGATGCGGATTACTTGCTTACTACCAGGACAGGCCTTTTCTGCTTGAATTGGCAGCATCAGGTTGACAAGTGGGGCAATAACATGTTGGCCCAGTGAGTGGAAACCTGTGAGAAATGTGACAGCTCTTTACTGCCTGCTGTGGTTGCCATGGCTACCAGGTGCCCAGTGAAGCCTAAGTGCCATCTGTGTGGGCGGGGGCACTGTCTCAGCTAGGAGGATGACTAATTAGGGAAAATGGGACGTAATTACTTAGTTTTTATTTTTTTTATTTTTTACTGCAGGCTGAAATTGGGCTTGAATCATTAGAACAACCCAATTTATATGCTTATGACACTATACAAATTTTACATAATCACATAATCTGTGCCATCCACTGCTTCGAATGGTCTTAGTGAATATATCTATAAACAGACTCTCTGCCACACCAGTGACGGGATTTTGTCACTCCCATCATCCATACTTACCGGTCTATAGGAGACTCCAGGTTTCAGTTTCACTGCTGCCTAAAAAAAACATTAAATCAAATCATGTTTAACGCTTATATTGGTAGCTTTATGGATAATCTGTCTCCCTTCTCCTGGCATCTCAACCCCATGTGCTCATGCTTGTCCGCAGGGGCAGGGGCAGATTTTGTGATGCTGGGGGGCATGCTAGCGGGGCACGGCCAGTGTGCGGGCGACATTATTGAGAAGAACGGGGTGAAGGTGAAACTGTTTTACGGGATGAGCTCCGACACGGCAATGAAGAAGTATATGGGAGGAGTTGCAGAATACAGGTCAGGCCCTATCAGCAAACCTGCTCAAATATGTACTTACATACAGTATGTCATGTATAGGGCAAGTTTGAGCAATAATCTTTACCTGAGCTAAGCATGTGCTAGCAGGCTAACTGAAAATGAGCAACTTTTCTTTTGTCATGTTCAGGTTTCAATAAAAACGTGCCTTGTCCTGCGCAAAGTCTGCTATTCCGACTGCTGCTCTGCTGAAATTCAAGCATTTAATAGATTAATTCATGTTGAAACTGTTAATATCTAACCAATATACTGAACTATTCACCTTGCTAGTTTATAGAAAAATATGCTGACAGCCATATTATATTAACATACTTAGATTAGACAAAATAATGACAAGATATTCCACTCCGGAAGATACACTGCAAGTTTCCCTCAATCCCACAAACCTGATTGCTTGTTTTGATTGTGTTTTCATAGAGAAGGTGTTTAACAGTGCACAGACTCAGCTACCTCCCAACCAGCGAAAATGCAGAGTTGGGAAGTACCAACTGGACCGCTGTCAATACTGGCCCAAACAACTAATCCATGATCAGTTTATTTAACCCTAATGCTCTCCTTTAATTATGCTTAACCATAATTAAAAATAAGAAAATAGTGCCAGCGCTTGGTAGTAGACTAAGTGGGTGATATAGAATTGTACATCACAAAGGCTTCACTTGTTTTCTGACTCATTCAAGGAGCTCTATGATCTGTGCTTGTAAAGACCCCCCAGTCAAGGGTCTTTTCCCAGCTCCACAGCCTAATTGTGTAAGAATAAAACACACACATTCCATTTTTTTACATTACATTACAGGCATTTAGCAGACACTCTTATCCAGAGCGACTTACACAGCATTTTAGCATTTTATACATAGTATCCATTGATACAGCTGGATATATACTGAAGCAATGCAGGTGAAGTACCTTGCTCAAGGGTACAACGGCAGTGTCCTACCTGGGAATTGAACCTGCAACCTTTCGGTTACAAACCCATTTCCTTAACCATTATACTATACAGCCGCCCCCATTCCCATCCTATCTGCATCAAAACGGTGATTTTGAGGGCTTTGGTAAGTGCAACCCAGCAAGTGACCCTACCACAATATGAACAGATGTGATATGGTTCGATCAATCATGGTTTACTTCTCTTTCACCAGGGCTTCCGAGGGCAGGACAGTGGCGGTACCCTATAAGGGAGATGTGGAAGATACCATTCTGGACATACTGGGGGGACTGCGTTCCACTTGTACTTACGTGGGGGCCACTGAACTGAAGGAGCTGAGTCGCCGGACCACATTCATCCGAGTTACACAGCAATTCAGCAATATGTTCACCTGAAATGCAATGCATACAGATGCATACAGATACACACTTGCACAAATGACCATGAGATGCATGTATTTACACACACACACACGCACATGCACACACACACACACACAATGACCTTCAGTCTTAGCCCCAGTAGGGACAATTTCAAGACTTGAAGTGTGCAAATAACTTCTAACAGGCAAATATACAGCATACAGTTCACATTTCAGTGATTCAGGTTTCTCGTCTCTTCTTTTTATAGTTAATGTGGGAGACATAAAGTACTCACAGCTTTGACCTATGAACTCTGGTGGTGAGAAACAAACTTTTCTTTTTAATCTAAGAATGTTGCTCAGTGTTGCGTCTGGGCCATAGGCTGATATCAAAAGCAACATCCTTTCTTCTCTCAGGACTCTTGGTATTAGTGACTTGACTAATTTGATTCAACATGAACACCGCGTGAAGAAGCAGTCTGACAGCGCAATTCCAAAAAGCTGAACAGATCAAGGTTATGGACAGCTATTTATTAATATGACAAATTTAATTGTAGATTCAGTTTGAATGCAGGCACATATGTGTACACTACACACAATATCCTCCAACTATTCCTTAAACTGAGGGTTGGGGAATAGAAGAAAGTTAAGATAATGGTACGGAGGCTAGCAATGGTAAAGTGGGGAAATGGCAAAAGGAATGGACCTTTAAATGGGTTCAAATCATACAACAGCCATTTATTTTGCTGCTTTGAGCAAGGTACATAACCTGAATGGCCACAGTTGTTATTCAGCTGTATAGCTAAATGGATAATGTTTTGAAATGTTAGCTCCTGTGTAAATGAGGGTCTGTAAAGTAGATAATTACTGTAATGTATGCTGGCTTCTGAACTTCCCTTCTCAGAATGAATGATAGTTTCAATTTATTTTATGAATTAGATTTCAATTAGATGAATTTCAAATTTTGCATGTTTATGTAAAATGCGTTGCTCTGTGCGTGCATTGAGAGAGCTCTTCTCTGCTGATGCACACGACTTACTCATTCTGTGGCTGGATACTTTTAAAAGGCTCGGGGGATGATACAAACACGAACATGAGGATGAGGCACTTTGTCTTGAGCAGACATGCTAAAGAAATAAAATTATCAAAATGGCAGTGTGGTGGCATGATTGATGAACTGGGTTTATAAGAATTACATTTCTGGTTAAAAATTGGTTGTAAATATATATATATATATATATATATATATATACAGATCCTTTCCAAAAAATTAGAATATCATGGAAAAGTTGTTTTCCATAATTCCATTTAAAAAGTGAAACTTTCATAGATTATAGATTCATTACACACAAAGTGAAATATTTCTAGAAAACATTCATTCTCTGAAATAACTGAAGTAAATGCTGATTTTTGACACACTATTCTAATTTCTTGAAATACTGTTTGGGGGTTTTCTGGAGCTGTAAGCCAAAATTATGAAAAATGAAACAAATAAAGACTAGAAATATTTCACTTTGTGTGTAATGAATCTATAATCTATGAAAGTTTCACTTTTTGAATGGAATTATGGGAAAAAAAAACTTTTCCATGATATTCAAATTTTTTGGAAAGGATCTGTATATGTATGTTGTAAATATATATTATGTGTATGCATGATGGGGTGTAAGGGTGGCACGGTGGTGCAGTGGTCACGCCTCACAGCAAGAAGGTACCGAGTTCGAATCCCGGCCGAGGGCCTGTGTGGAGTTTGCATGTTCTCCCAGTGTCTGCGTGGGTTTCCTCCGGGTACTCCGGTTTCCTCCCACAGTCCAAAGACATGCAGGTTAAGCTCATTGGAGACTCAAAATTGCCCATAGGTAAGAGTGTGTAAGTGAATGGTGTGTGTGCCCTGCGATGGATTGGCGGCCTGTCCAGGGTGTATTCCTGCCTCTCACCCAATGCAGACCCTGACCAGGAATAAGCGGGTTAGATAATGGATGGATGGATGATGGGGTGTAAAAAAAGTCCAAGATATAGTTCATATGTATTACATAACAAAGGAGGACATATGAAATCTTCAGGCTTACATATTGGCCCATAGTCTTCATATTGTACAAGTTTTAATTCAGGGTAATTTTGCTTTGAGGATTGATTTAATCTGATTTAAGACTATGTCCCATGACCTCTTTTTAACGTAATTTATTTATGAACCACACCTGTGTCATCACCAACATAGATAAGCCATCTAGGTGTATGATGATGATATTCATTGGCCTGTCTAAGGTAAAATCCAAATGAAAGCAAACAAGATTCCTTATGTAAAAATACTTTCACAGGTCATTTAGTCTGACCACAGTGGTGGCTTGTCAAGCTGATAAGCAAGCGAAGTAAGCTGATTTAGAATTTAAATTTCTGTTGACAGTTACATTACATTCCATGTTCAATAAAAATGCTATTTGAATAAGAGAATATTTTATTCAATAGTTGAATAGCAGAATAGTGTAAATTAAATACTTTTAAAATGTGTTAAAGAAGCAAGCACGCCAACAGTTAAATTGAATAGCCACTTAATTAGATCATGTCTTTTCAACCACTGAGATTTTCAAAATGGCAGCCGTATTTTTACTAACTCTTAAATAAATAACCTTTAAGGGCCGTTTTAGATAGGATTAAACTGGTGGGATATGAAAGGATGCGGATTATCAGAGAGTTCATTCTAATCCATTTCCCTCCAAAAACCCAGAAATTACATTTTAATACAAATATTAATAAAGAAAGGCAACTGCAATTGGCACTGTTATTTTATTAGTACGAGTATACTGAAACAATAAACTTGTACTGGTATACAGACAATTTCTTTTTTTTTTCTCTTTTTTTAAAACAAATCTGTTCAAATCATGAAGCAAATATTGTTTTATTATTCATAATAATGAAATAATTTCTAACTAGAAAACCTGCAAGCACCATCAAAGAAAAGGACCATAAAATCCAATAACAGACTTGAGTGTATCCTACAAATAGACACACCACAATTAGAAAATAGAACTTGAATTCTTCCTTTTTTTAATATTTGTTGTTTTTTTTATAAAAAAGCTAGTGCAAGTACAATATATTACACTGAAATTACAGAGAGTTTGCACGCATCTGGGGAAAAACAAAAGAGGAAGAAAGATTCCTTTCAATATAAGCTCCTAACTGTCTCTACTCAGGATAATTCTGATTTTAGTAGTATGATGCAAAGCATTTCCCCTCTTCCATGGTCTCTTGCTACTTGGCAGAGCTCCTTGTGGGATACTTTCTCTGTCAAATGGCAAGAAATGAGAAAACAGACACACCCTCTGTAGCTATGCCAATGGAAGACTTCACCTCATCACATCAACACCTGTACATCGCTGCCCAGGGCTATGACAGTTTCATTAGAATACCATCACCATATTAAATAATCCTGGCTTCCTCTGTCTTTCATTCTTCTGAACATAACAAAGAAAAAGGATTTTTTTAAAAAATGATTAAAATAACAAACGACTGGAATAGCGTGCACGTCAGCAAATTGGGGGGGGGGGGGTTGATCATTCGATCATCATTCGATCGATCATTCGACCAGCCAAAAGAAATGGATAAAGGGGGACACATTGTCATTTCAGTTAACAGCCACAAGGGGGAGGCCCTACATTTATATTTTAAATTTAAATGACTGAAACATGAGCCACAACATATCCTGACAGTCTCTGCTCAGATTAATTGATAATTACACCCCATACCCATATCTTTGACAAGAGGTGGGTGCGTTTTTTGGAAAAAAAAAAAAAAAAAACATTGAAATCTGTTACCCATTTAGATATGCCATGTTTTCAAAGAGATTACATTTGTCAGTATACCGGTGGAAATGCCCACACTGTCTAATTGGTGGCGCTTGACAATTCTGTTGCTTGATGATTTCAGTCTGACAAGGCACCCCCACTTCTCTGCCTGATGGTCTGTTTTTCTTTTGTCCATTTCAAAGCTGAGGAATCACGTCAACAGTGAAAACAAACAGTGTAATTCAATAACACTGTTTGAACAAAGTGTCTGCTGTGTGGAGTCGCCTACGAAGCGGCAGCTAAGAGAGGAATGGTTTCATATGACCAGGCCAATAAACAGTCACGCCTTGTGAGCTGAGCTCCTCGCCAACTTGTCACTCGGAGACGGTAAAGTACGATTTGATAAGGGGCCTAAAATGGGAGTGCATACACACGGTTAAAGGAAAAACAACAGCGCTATCTCATGATGACCACTGCCATATAAACATAGCTAGAGTTTCTAGCCAAGTTCGCGATCACACAAACAATCATAGCCTGTGTCATAGCCCATACGTGACTTTTTTCTGCGGTGAAGCAACTTTAACAGCCAGTTTAAACAGATTTGATATATTATTCCTAATAATAATATGAATAATTACGCTAATAAAACATAGTATGTCTCAAAAGAAAACAGTCAACATACTGTATAATGAGCAGGGTTACACAAAACCAAGCAGTGGGCCTGTCTGTATCAGGGCCTGAGTGTTATTTCCAGCAGCCTGAACATCGTCAAGTTGACCAGAGTGGATCTGGGTGAGTGCCAAATTGATCGCAAGTTAAAAAATGAAATAGCTCAAAATGCATATTTTTATGCAACTTATTCCCTCCAAATACTGAACCTTGCACCAAATCCTCTATTTCATTTATGCAACTGAAATGAAAACAAGCATGAAACAACAAAAAAACAGACGTGTACACCCTCAAATGAGAGCTCTGCAGCTACTCCATTTTGTCAAAACATTCAAAAAACAGACCTATATGTCCCTACTAAAAGGTTACAATGCTACATATAATAATCATAATAATAATAATAATAATAATAATAATATTCAATAGAAAATAATTGTTTAACTAAGTATTATTATTATTATTAATACTATTTAGAACCTACTAGCATGACAACACGTATCTATAAAAACAAAATCAACCCCAAACAAATCAAGAACAAACAAAAACAGAAGGTAAGCCCGAGAGAAAAGGTGTGCAATTTGTTTGGAATTGGTGACCCATGAGGTTACAGCAGCCACCCTTAAACCCTAAACTATTGCTCCATAGACCCAGGAATGAGCGAGGGGGCTTGGGGGGAGGGGGACAGGATGGGGCAGAACGGCTGTAACACAGTAACACTGCTACTTCCTACGACAATGTTCAACGCGCAGCGCATACTTCTCATAGCCTTATATCATAACCCCTCTCTCTCTCTCTCTCCCCCTCTCTCTCTCTCTCTCTCTCTCTCTCTCTCTCTCTCTCATATTTGTGTATTTTTGAAAAAAGTATCAGACTCAAAAAGGACCAGGCCTTATAAACAACAGACGAGGCCTTTCTCGGCATCAAAAGTGCATAAACAGTATCATTAAATCTACACTAATAAAGGATTTTATGTGCATTTTTTTAAAAGTGGTCCCCACTTTATGAGGTTTTTTATTGTCAGTCTCTCACTACGATAACATTATCACTATTCACAAGGGTTATCAACAAATGCAAGCTATTAGGGTATACGACAGGAGGTTACAGTGACAAAGCACGGCCACTAGAGGTGCTGGCGAGGTGGAGACAGACCCCCAAAGGTGAGGCTGTCTCTGCTTTACTAAGTGTTGAACACTTTGTTTGAGGTCTGTTGTTCGGGATCAATCCCATCAAATAAGGGCCAAAAGGAGTCCAAAAGTGGGGTAGGAAGTTAAGCAATCAAACTGACATCTTTTCTGCATTTTGAGGGGAAAGAGGACCACCTCTGCTCCCGGGCCATAAAAGTGCTGCTTTTGTGTACCACATCCATGAGCACACGCCTCTGCTAATGCACAGACGCACGCAAAAAAACTCATACGCACACACACCAGCCCCTTCCCTGAGTAAGATCTAAGATTTTTGGCCTTCAGTGGGGAGTGAGGGATGATGTCACGTGCAATTGCTTCTGTCATGTGTCACCTAAAGGAAATACTTCCTCAATATTGTTACAAAAATGTCACACTGAAAATGTTGACCATGAAGAGTAAAGGTGGAGGGATGCTAAGGTGCTAAGACACACCATATGCACTCACTAAGGCATCCCTGCTCTGTGGCAGTCTGCTGGGGAATGATTCTACAGTCTGCTTTCTGACACACATACTGCTATCGGCCTCGTACATAGGAGACATAACATTGTTGAACATATATTGTTGCGTATACTTTGGCAGGTGACATGATTTGTCAGCTTCCTACAGCACTGACCTATTCTGTACAAAAACACAAAATACAAGTCCTAAGTAAAATGCTTTTCAGGAACAGTTCATTCCTCCTTTCATTTCCACTTTCTTTTTTCTGAAAATAACAAAAAAAATGTTCTCAGGAACGTGCCCTGATGGCTTGATTGAGAAAAGTGTACAGAAAATGGCATGTATTAAGATTGTTGTAAGGTGGGATGCTGTGTTCGGATGATGTATTGCAAGCTGGATGTGGTAAAGAGGCACACGGATAACCAGGTAAGGTACACTCCCTGTCTGCATATTCTCCAATTTGAGGCAAGAGCTTTGTGCTGAGGACTGTAAAAGACACATACCCAGAAACACAGGTAGATAAAAGACAACAGGGGCGGGTGGGGTCAGGCAGAGGGTAATGACTCACCACTCTGAGTTGGCACAATAGGAGAGAAAAGTAATTGGTATTGCACATAGTACAAACAAAACCAAATGGCCGACCTGATGCCAAGATAGAGATGGCCTTACTATCTCACTTCCAAAAGCATCCCACTACCAGACCTTGACTTTGAGGAAGAAAAATAAAAACGCTAAAGGTTCCTTTATTACATAGCTTCATACTATGCTACCGTACATTCAGTCAGCTGTTAAACACTGCACTCGAGCAGCATCAGCATCAAGCATCTTTAACACTGCACCCGAGCAGCGTCACCATCTTTTCTGCCTTTGTGCCATTGGTTCTCCAGTCTTGGACTGCTCACAGCCAGCCAGATGCGTATCTACAGCCTGATAATAGCTAAACCAAACTCAGGTGAGTCCATCAGAATAAACAAAGATGGCGCGGTACTGAAAGTTCCGGAAGTGGGCAAATCAGGCTGGTCAAGCACTGTAATCATAAAGGGCTGATGAGGTCATTATGTGGAGTGGGGTTGGGGAAACACACATGTCCTATCAAAATAACATACAGAGACTTTCACTGCATATTGTGTCTAAGAGTTATTATTAAAGTTCCCTGAAGTTTCTAAATGGTATGCCATGCAACTGTAAATCAAACAAAACAGTCAAGAAACTAAACAGAATCCCGTCTCTGCTCATTTCTAAGAGTAATTCGGGAGAGGGTACTCTTTTGGTTGAGTTATTTCATTCAATGATGAAGACAACAAGATTCCCAATGAGTTTTTTCTTGTGCTGGTAGAATGGATGTCTAATACTGCCAGCCACCATTTTAGCATGCTTGTTAAATGACTTCTACATGTTAAAAAACCCTAAACCATTAAATCTCTGAATCTTCCTGTAAAGTATTCCCTGAAGGTTACACGCACTAACAGCAGTGTTGTTGTGGATCATGATCTGACTGCAACTATACACAACCAGGATCTTAGATGTTGATGAATCTACATTTCCGGGAGCAAACAGAACTGCTCTATCCAAACATTCTCCTCTCTACCTCCCTCACACCACTCTCTCAAAGACAAGATTAATAAAATGCAATGGCATTAATAATCCAAGAAACCCTGTTTCACTGCAAAAATAAAGCATTTAAAATCTGCATGGGTGCACTCAGCTATGAACTGTGTACTCATTGCAAATGTGGTCCACTGTGCTGTACCACGAGTGAACACGCCTCTCTCTTGACTGGCAGGCCTCTTGGGCCAATCAGAGAGCTACAAAATTGTGTGCGCGTGGTTCTTCCTGTTCCTTTCCTACATGACAATAAGAGAAGAGAAGACCCATGCGCAGGGCTTGCAGGCAGATCTTGGCATTGTAAAGTACTGGTCACTGCTACATTAAGGTAAATTAATTCCCAACATTCGTTGCACCCCCAAGCCCCGAAAAAAATGTCTCAAACTCTCCAGCTGTGCAAATTGCAAAATTCTTAAAGTATAACGTTAACAGAAAACACACTGTATCTTTTCATTATATATACTGTGTGTATACTGTACAATACAGTATATACACAAATATGCACAAACTACAGTACAGAACATGGAAATCACTACATATTGTTTTCACTCACAAAACACAAGCAGGTCATTTCAGTGTTTCATGGAAAAAGTGTGTATGTGACTATGCGCACACATGCATTTGTGAATGCATACTGCAGAAACCAATATGCATGCACAAATCATGCATGCATCATAAATACATATGTGTATATGTAAATCTACAAACATACACATACACACTGTATGTATGAAGATGTATGACAGACGCCTCTCACATATTTGTGGGTAGACCCTTGAACATTGATAAAGCAACAATTTCAGTCTCTGACGCTTGCTTTTTACATAGTCTCCATATCCCTGTGATGTTCAAAGTGAGGATATTCTCATTAACAGATCCTTCCTGTCAGATATCCCACAAATACACGGTAAAGATTATAAGAGGGTTAAACCAAGCAGGAATAAACAGGAAACACAACAAGAGAATAGAAATCCACTTTAGTTTAGTCATATGCCGGCGCAAACAAACTGGCCGGCATACCACTAAATATAATATCAGAAATATCAGAGTTGAAAACATAATCCACAATTCTCTTGTAACATTACTAGTAACAAAAAAAGAAAAAAGAAATAAAAACCCTCTCCATCTCCAGGGATGACTGCCGCTGTTTGATGACATCATCTGACAGGACTGATTGTCTGGTTAGTGGCCTGTGGCCTTAAACCTTCACCTTCAACGGTGAGTACAATTGTAACAGGGTGGTATCATTCAAGGAGTCTCTCTAATTACACACTTAAAAAATATATGACAAGCAGTATATGTGTCATGCGACTGGTCCAAACTCCAGTGCTCCTGCACTCATGTGGGAGTGGACAAGTGATAACTCCATTTCTGGATCAATTACATGAGTTCAATTCTACAGGAGAAGAATAACTGCTTGATTCACACTCTCGTTCTCAAACAGAAACCCCTTTGTACAAACCTTCCCTCCCAGCTCATTGTGATTGTACGGTGCACTTTTGGGCTGCTGACACTAAACTAAAAGAGAACAGTTTGGACATACAAGAGAGATTTCAAATCATTCCATGTTTTTAAAACAGGTGGTGTTCCAAAAGAATCTGAGGGGCCAGAAATAAAATATGAATGCTTCACTCACTAACTATTTCTGTGCGCCATCTTGGTTTAGGCTTTAATCTCTCACTTACCAATGAAAAAGAGTCTTTTAAAATGTCCAGCCACTGAAATGGGGACGAACATAAAAAGCATTGTGCTACAGAGATGTCTCTTAGCCAGGAGAGCAGTAGTAAAAGGATTCATATATTGCCCCAGCTGTGGGTTCAACAGTAGGGGCCTGGAGGAAATCTAATTAAAGTAATATGTGGCTAGGGGTTAAATACCACCCAAAGAGTGTATAGCGTTCACATAATGGGAATGTGAATATGTAAAATATCTGACGGAGAGGCAGTGCCCTTATGTAGGCAGAGCCTCAGTTCTATAACAAAAATAATGTAAACATAGTGCTGTGTGTAGAGATCCTCCATCCCCTCTCTGATCAGCACCGTTTCCCCTTTCAAAGTGACCTTCTGACTCCACCATCTCTGGGGCTCTCCACCAGTGACACAGATACACACCAGTTCATAAAGGCACCCAGAATGGTACCAAACCCAGGGAAAGTGTTTGGTTGTACATTGCCAAGCCTTTAAAAGTTGTTCAGGACTACCAACTTTGCAGTGCTTGGTTTGTTTCAACAAAACAACTTTCTGGTGGTTCAAAGTGATAGCTTTACTTTCAAAAACAGCTTATTTTTTTCCAGATCCAACATAATATATGTGTTAATTAATACTTGTTAGATTAACTACAGATCATTTTTTTGCAGAACCATCCCTGGGTGCTTGTTAGGTTTGCGCCTTTGCCTGCCACCCACAGTGAACTCAAACTTGCCTTTATAATGAGGATAGTGCAGTGGCAGCAAACCCAGAGACCTGTTCTGGGTGCCTCTGCTCTTAGCAATAGGAGAGTGAGGCGGTCAGACTCACTGACTTGAACAAATCAAAGTGCTTTGACATGGAGAGAAAAATATATCGATTGTGTCAATCAATGAAAGCATGTGGCAGTTCCATCCATTATGGGCCCGATGAGGCCTCACTCTCCCCCCACAGCCACCACTCTGCTACTGAGGCGCATGTAGTCCTCTGACTCTGGAAACCACCACATATCTTTGAGACATAAGCAGTGTATCCGAGTTGTCCACTGTCTGTCCACACAGCGTGTAATCCAGACAGGACCCCATGAAGGTAAATGCTATCTACAAGACTAACAAATGATAAACAAAATAATATAGACACAAATCTTAAGAAAGGGATAGAATGCATGAGCCGAATGACATCATGTCGACTCCCACCTGCACCCCCCATTGCCATGGAAACAGTGAGCTTGGGAGAAAGGGGGGGGAGTGCATGGCAGGAGCGGTTCCGCCATTCCACCCAATGCGGTAAGTAAAGTGCTGACATTCCAGATTCTGAAGCCTTAGAGCACAGATGCTATGAGTATGTGAGCTCACGGTGATGTCCTGCCCTTGCCTTGGTCGAGCATGAGGGGGTGTGGTCAGATTGGAGGGGCTAAAGTATAATCAGCACCAGTAACATGACTGAGCTGGTCATGTGACATGAACTCTACTGCCATCTCTCAGTGACACCCAGAACCGGACCACAGCCTTTCAACATCCTGTGTCTCCTGCAACCTGGAACGATGTGCCACACAGTCTGTTCCTTTCCCATGCTTTGCAGAGGATGATAATTTCATAAATGGGATGCAAAGGAAGGAGACCAGCTTATTTTTCATAATGGAGTCAAGCAGTACTCCAGACACCTGCCTATGTATATATGCTTGATACATTGCAGTCCCCCAAACTAACTTGCTCGAGAATTGTAGAATTATTTCAATAGCCTGTGCAATATCAAACATCGTCAAAACTCAATGTATAGGTACTACACGGACCTAAAGTAAAATTATAGCATGAAAATATGTGGTAAATTTAGCCTACAGTACAGTAATCTGGATAGGCAAAACAAAAAGAAAAAATGTAACTGAATCAGGTTTCTCTCGTTCCCCAATTTGCAAAAAGTCCTGCGACCGTTCACTTGCCTATATTTGATCTGCCTTCAATGCAGATCTTAACCTCCTGAGGGATAAATGTGGTTTTGGGCAAGGTTGGGGATGGCCCCTCGTCCGACTTCTCCACCTGCCGGCCTTCGGGGGCTGACCATCTCCTCTTGCGACCAGAAGGTCGATCAGTGCCTCCAGAGTCTGTTTTTGGTGCCTGGGGTGTGTGGGTCTTTTCCCCCAGACTTCAGTTCCCCGTTTTCAGTGATGGTGCCCCCCGGCCCTGCCTCCAACCCCCCCCTGCCCACTGCCCCAGTCCATTCTCCTGCTCCCGGCAGTTACCCCCCCCCTGTCCCTGTGCTGCCCGTCTACCTTGGGGGGCTTCAGCGGGAATCCAGCGGCCTGATTCTGGCTCTTCCTCAGAGAGCCATTCTTCAGGTTCTTGAGGGTGAGGGAAATGCAGACGTCACCCACTGACAGCTTGGTACACGACAGCTCAAATAGCTGCGTGGTCCTGTCTGGGCAGCAGGATGACCAACCTTGCCCGAAAACGAAGAAAGGGTACTCCACCAACACCTCCACACTCACCTGAGATTGATACAGGAGAGAGTGAGAGAGAAAGAGGGAGGCTGGTAGGTTCATACCACTGGTACATATTCAGGAAACTCACAGGACACATCACAATTCAGTTAGATTCACCTTAAAGGCGTGATAAATAAGCCATCAGTATAGTAGAGTATAGAGTATAACAAGTCTATAATGGAGGCTTGATCGGTTCGGGGGAAAAATTACTCCCTTGTTGAGGTCCTAAGTCATTTTTCTATGAAGGAGACTGAAAGAGCTATAGTGTAGTACATTCAGATGCCTGCTCTTATCCTCTCAAGGGTGGAATCAACTGCTGACTAACATGACACAGACCAGATAATTTGACTGATTTCCATAAAATTTATGAAAGAATGTACCTTGGAAAAGAAGTACTGGGGCTGGTTTTAAGACTCTAGAATCTCAAATACAGTAAGCCCCATTTAAAGCTATATCCAACATTTTACATCACTTTAATTAACATTACTCATTAAATATCACTTTTAATGCTTTTAACTCTCTGTCATGAAACTCTCTCGTACTGGCTTTCAGCTCACCTGCACTCTGTGCTCTCCCACAGCAAACTGGATGATGGGCGGAGTGGGCGTGGGGCTGCCGTCGATGCGCTCCACCGTGCTGGAGTCGATCTTCAGCTCGCCGCTGATGTCGGCGCTCTGGATGAAATCCTCCGTCCTCAGGTCCTCCACCCGCTTCAGCTCCCCATCCGCTAGCTGGATGATAGAGCCCTTCATGAAGTAGGGGGGCAGCAAGGGGGCGGGGGCTGCAGGGACAGGCAGGTGGAGCTGGGCCTGCACCAGGCCTCCAGCAGTGGCTGTAGCCGGGTAGGCCCCTGTGACCTGCTGCTCACTGACCCCCACAAGCTCGCACTTGGGGATCGCCGTGGCGACATAGGAGTGCGAGGCGGACACGGCGATTTGCTGGTGTGAGGTAACCACAGAATGGGGGGGCTCCTGCTCCCCTCCGCCACTGCTGCTGACTGGGACCAGCAGGGGCTGCCCGCTTGGGATGAGCAGGTGCTGGGGCAAGGTGGCATGGTAACTGACCGCCTGCTGCTGCTGCCCCGCCGCTGGCGATGTAGCCGATGATGGGCGGCTGGGGGGTATGGTAGAAGCTGGGGGCGGAGACGCCCATGGAGATCTGTTCGGCGGCATTGGGAGTGGTCTGGATGACGGTGTGGGGGATAGAGAGGCGATGTGCGTCTTCAGCCCCTCTGAGGAAGCGGGGGAGGGGAAGGTGAAGGATGAGGCCTTTCCGGAGATGGGCTTGCCCAGCCCTGCCCCCACCTTCTCACCGTGAGCCACAGAGGACAGGGGCTTCTCTGGGCCGCAGTCCTGCTCAACACCGCCGCAGTTGCCGTGGCTGTTGGGCACAAACATCAGAGAGGTTCGGAGCCCTGAGGTTTCTTGTGTGTACTCGGTGGGGATGACCACGTGCTGAGTCTCATAGTGCTGCTGTGGCTGGCTATGTGCTACCTTGGCCACTCCGCTCTGCTTGACCAGGCTGGCCTCCAGCAGCAGCCCGTAGCGCCGGCCCTTCTCCACCTCGCCGTTCAGCAGCTCCCTCGTCCGCCCGTCGTCTTTCTTGGCGACCGGGCTGTCGGTGTACTGGACGACCACCTGCGAGGGGGGTGAGGGTGAGGGTGTGGGGCAGGACGGCTGAATGCAGCGGTAGGTGGGCGCCAGGCGAGGCCACCGTCCCCGCGGTCACACTCAGAGGGGAGCCGGCCATCTGGACATACTGGCCGGCCTGGTGGGTAGCGGGTGGAGGAGGGGTGCCCAGCAGGTGGTGCTGGTCCCCTTTGGAGGCCTGTGGAACCATAGCGCTGCTGTAGGCCTCCAGATGAGGGCGCTGGACCAGGGCAGGGGCGGACGTGACCGTTGGTGAGATGAGCTGGGAGGAGATGTAGCCGGCATAGGGCCCACCGTAGGCCGGGCTGATGAACTGCACGTTGGGCGGCAGCTGGGTATACTGGATGGTCCCGGCAGGTTGAGAGAGGGGCGAAGTGTAAACCGCGGGGAGAGTCGTCAAAGCCGTCCCGGCCACAGCAACTCTGGACAGGGAGGACGAGGAGTATGAAGAATAGGAGGAAGAGGAGTACTCCATTGCTGAGGAGACGGGTTTGTGCAGGGGTCCATCATGCTGCCCAGCAGTATTCTGCCCGCTGGCCACGCTCGCGAGCCACGCCAGGTTTCCCCCTCTCTGGCTCTCGCTGGCAGATGCCACCACCACAGCCTTCTCTTCCAGGGCCAGAATTTCCCGTTTCTTCGGGGGCAAACACTCATTACTCCGCTCCTGGTTGGACTTCATGTTGCTCTCCTGCTGTCAACTCCCGTCTCGCTTTCTCTTGTCAGTTCTCTCCCTCCCTCCCTTTTCTCTCGATTGCTTTATCTCTCTCTCTCTGGTTCTTGTCTGTCCTGTAGTTGTTGTTATCGCAGTAGCGGGGTCCTCCCGCTTTCTCGTTAGCCGCTCTGGCCTCCTCAGCGTTTGACTGCTGCAGATCTCAGTCTGAAGCTTGCGGGGTCTTGTA
Source organism: Synaphobranchus kaupii (assembly GCA_029718625.1). Classification (NCBI taxonomy): domain Eukaryota; kingdom Metazoa; phylum Chordata; class Actinopteri; order Anguilliformes; family Synaphobranchidae; genus Synaphobranchus; species Synaphobranchus kaupii. The sequence continues at coordinate 60,381,725 of CM056382.1, forward strand.
TGCTGTCAGAGGAGGATCCGTGGATTTCATGAGGAATCATCTCCCTCTGAGTGTGGGCCTCCTCAGCAGCAACTGTAATCTGTGGAGGGAAGGACACACACACACACACACACACACACACACACACACACACACACACACACACACACACACACACACACACACACACACACACACACATCTATATATTAGTCACCGCTCACAATACAATGATGACTGATGGGAGCCCTAACTGCCTTAGAGTGGGAGCTGGCTTTTCACATAGGTAGAAAGGTGCTGCAAGCATCCATTACTTCTGCTTGGAAGTGCAGCATTTGGACTGTGAGAGAAGACCCTCTTGTGTGTGTGCTTATGTGTATGTGTGTGGGTGTGTGTGTCTGGGTGCATGTACAGTGTACAGTGTGTGTGTGCTTATGTGCATGTGTGTGTGTGTGTGTGTGGTGTGTCTGGGTGCATGTACAGTGTACAGTGTGTGTGTGCTTATGTGTATGTGTGGTGGGTGTGTGTGTCTGGGTGCATGTACAGTGTACAGTGTGTGTGTGCTTATGTGTATGTGTGTGGGTGTGTGTGTCTGGGTGCATGTACAGTGTACAGTGTGTGTGTGCTTATGTGCATGTGTGTGTGTGTGTGTGTGTGTGTGTGTGTGTGTGTGTGTGTGTGCATGTGCGGGTGTGTGTGTGTGTGTGTGTGTGTGTGTGTGTGTGTGCAAGGTTATTGAACAAAGATTAGGGTAACAAAGTGTACAGTGTGTGTGTGCTTATGTGCATGTGTGTGTGTATGTGTGTGGGTGTGTGTGTGTCTGGGTGCATGTACAGTGTACAGTGTGTGTGTGCTTATGTGTATGTGTGTGGGTGTGTGTGTCTGGGTGCATGTACAGTGTACAGTGTGTGTGTGCCTATGTGTATGTGTGTGGGTGTGTGTGTCTGGGTGCATGTACAGTGTACAGTGTGTGTGTGCTTATGTGCATGTGTGTGTGTGTGTGTCTGGGTGCATGTACAGTGTACAGTGTGTGTGTGCTTATGTGTATGTGTGTGGGTGTGTGTGTCTGGGTGCATGTACAGTGTACAGTGTGTGTGTGCTTATGTGTATGTGTGTGGGTGTGTGTGTCTGGGTACATGTACAGTGTGTGTGTGCTTATGTGTATGTGTGTGGGTGTGTGTGTGTCTGGGTGCATGTACAGTGTACAGTGTGTGTGTGCTTATGTGTATGTGTGTGGGTGTGTGTGTCCTGGGTACATGTACAGTGTGTGTGTGCTTATGTGTATGTGTGTGGGTGTGTGTGTCTGGGTACATGTACAGTGTGTGTGTGCTTATGTGTATGTGTGTGGGTGTGTGTGTGTCTGGTACATGTACAGTGTGTGTGTGCTTATGTGTATGTGTGTGGGTGTGTGTGTGTCTGTGTGCATGTACAGTGTACAGTATGTGTGTGGGAAAGCATGAGTGAGCGACTAAGGGAGAGAGCACACAGTAGCCTCTCAGCGTTATCTTCATTAATAATGCACCACCAGATCTGTTCTCACCTCAATGCACATTTAAAACCCTGCACCCACATTAGCAGCGAAATATACATGTGACAGCCACTGTTCTGCTCTCTGACACATGTTCACACAGCACACTGACTGTAACCCAAGTGTGTGGGACTTCTGTTGTGTCAAAATCTAAATAAGAATTCCAATAAGCACCCACAGGGTGGTGTATGAATCTGTAGAAGACCCTGTTTTAAGCTATGTTTTAGTTATACTAACTGTGCATAAAGGCATACAAAAGACATACACATTTGCTCACTAATACCTCTAATCAGGGAATCCAGAATTATCATTCAGTCTTATGACTAGTAATTCCTCTCGAAAGCTCTGGAATGCATGTGCTCAAGCATGTGTTCTCCTCCAAAACACAAGCAACCACTTCTCATCACAGTGTGTTTGCAAGTCAGGCCCACACAAACACGAGTTGGAATAGGACACTTCCAAGAGGACAATGTGCAGTTCAACAGGCGGTCTTGTGGATGCCTATTTGACCAGCAGGATGAGATGTTGGCCAACTGATATCTCCCATCCTTCCGTGAAGCTAGAACCAGCTGTGCGTCACTCTGTGGGCTGTGGGCCAGAGTCAGCACTGGCATGGGTCCGGATTCAATACTGCACTATGGGACCCATCCATGCACTAGAACAGTGCCTGAATCGAATGAGCTACCCAGATGCCTATAGAATTACCTTATTGACCCATTACAGTCTAGATTCAGGGTCAGTCTCTCCACTGAAACTGCCCTCATCTCCAATTCCCACCTGTATGAATGTATGTATATACACTACTCACAAAAAGTTAGGGATATTGGCTTTCGGGTGAAATTTATGGAAAAATGTAAGTTCACGCTACAGTGATATTATACGTATCATGAAAGTAGGGCATTTAAGTAGAAGCATGCAATGGTGATTTCCTCATCTCAAACAATTTATTGAAACAAAAGCCAACAACAGTGGTGGGTATACCACAACAAAAATGTCAATGTCTCAATAACTTGTCATGTGCCCTTGAGCATCAATTACAGCTTGACAACGACGTCTCATGCTGTTCACAAGTCGACTTATTGTCTGCTGAGGCATGGCATCCCACTCTTCTTGAAGGGCGGCCCTCAGGTCATTGAGGTTCTGGGGTACAGAGTTACGAGCCTCTACACGGTGAGTCAGCTGATCCCATAGGTTTTCTATGGGATTCATGGTCTGGAGAAAGTGCAGGCCACTCCATTTGAGGTACCCCAGTCTCCAGCAGCCTTTTCCCTAATGATGCGACCTCGATGAGCTGGAGCATTGTCGTCCATGAAGATGAAATTAGGCCTGTGTTGTTCATGCAGGGGCACAATGACTGGATTAATGATGTTATTCAGGTAGTATGGGCTTGTCACTGTACCATTCACAAAGTGTAGGGCAGTTCTGTATTGACTAGACACACCTGCCCACACTGTAATACCGCCACCACCAAAGGGTCGTCTGGTGACAACAGTGGCTGATGCATAGCGCTCTCCTTGACGTCTCCAACATCGTTGGCGGCCATCATTTCTGCTCAACGTGAATCGACTTTCATCAGAGAACAGCACTGAGGCCCACTGGTCCCTCGTCCAGCGTAAATGCTCCCTGGCCCATGCAAGACGATGACGCCTGTGCCTGGTGGTGTGGTCAGGTACCCTTGCAGGTCGTCTAGCACGCAGACCACGCTGATGTAAACGGTTTCGAATGGTCTGACGTGACACTTGGGTGCCTCTCACCTCCCTTAAATGTGCCTGGAGTTGAGTGGCATTCATCATCCGGTTCCGCAGGGCACTGTTCACAATGAAGCGGTCATCAGTGTGGGATGTGGCCAAAGGACGTCCACTTCTATGCCTTTCTGTGACTCTTCCAGTCTCTCTGTATCTCTGTTGCAACCTGCTGATGACACTCTGTGACACTCTAAGCTCAGTGGCCACTTCCTTCTGAGAACATCCTGTTTGAAGCCTCGCAATGGCGAGGTACTGTTGATCAATTGTTAGGTGTCGTCTTGGTCTCATGATGTCAAAATGTGAACAGCATGATGAAGAGGACTGTTTAAATACCAATTCTAATTGAACCAGGAAATTTATTGGTCGATTCATGGATCAAACACCTGTTGTGAATTTTGCCGTCAGCTCCTTGTTAGAGAACAGCAAGTTGTGCAAAAAGTACTGAAACATTGAATAGTTGGACATGTGCATTCAAAAGTTTAGAGAAGGTCAAATTAATTTCACCTGTAAAGGTTATAGTGCATTTTAGGTTCATCCTGAAATTTCACCCGAAAGCCGAATATCCCTAACTTTTTGTGAGTAGTGTATGTAGACCTCCCTACATGAGTGTGTCTCCTAATTATAGTCAACAAGACAAGTACAATCCTTTTAAGGTACTAATAATATTTTGACAACTTTTTATTCTATAGTGTTTCAATATATTTCCCAACACCCTCACTTCCAGCCAGGTGGTATTCTGACATGACTTACAAGAATGGAAAATGCACATACTGCTAGTGCTTTTGAAATATGTTGTGCAGCTTAAGCTATTCTAACCTCATTCAGCAACAATGCTTGCAGGAGGATATTTCAGACATTACATAAGGTCACACATTATATCCCACTTGGGGAAAGATTCCACTGAAAATAATGGTTGTTGTTTGTGTAGTGTATCACTGACAGACCCAAATTGCTAAGAGAAACACATAAAAATGCAAAATAGCAATAATATTGTGGTAGATGTGCACACAAAACTATATCCTTCAGATGAAATAGTTTTCCATTGCCATGTTGGATGAATACTATTAAAGACAATTCGGAAAGCAGGTCTGCTCTGTGTTAAATGTGGGACGGTTGTTTTGAATACAAAACGAGCTTGAGGTTGTGAGACATTAGGCAGAGAGACCCAGCTGAGTTCTGCTTCAGCACGGACACCCCTCCAGTCCTGGGCCCTTATCACACTCTTATCTGCTGTCTCTGGAGCATTCTGAGGCCCTCCCTTGGGCACGTGGTCATTTTGGTTCAGAGAAAATGACTACACAAAACCACAGTATTCAGCATTCTGAATAAGACAAATTGAGCTGTGAAAAGGTGACATGCGATGGCTACGTTTGGCTGTGACTCAAAGAGAAGCATCTTTCCAAGGAAAAGGCAGATGGTATTG